>JARHVA010000415.1:3110000-3582500 GCA_037957365.1 Torreya grandis
TTTTTTTTTTTGGATGATTAAGTGGTCTCTATTATTTTCAATGAATTGCAGTAATTTAGTTATTGTTATTGAAAAGAATGAAAACCAATTCAATTCTAATCAATAAAAAAATGTGTATATACATATTACACACATCTTCATCTAGGAATTCATCAAATCATATACATATAAATATGAACATTTTTTATTTAAAAAAAATAATAATATGATCATTGGAGAAGGATAATCTATATTTATTGATGATTAATTATTGATAGAAAACTTTTTAAAATGGTTTTGACAAAAAGTATTTAAATGTGAATTAAAAAAAAATAAAATTTAATGAGAAATATTTTATTGATAATTAAATTTTCTTTAACAATTTGTCTTATTTTGGTTACAATAAATGACAATTGTTATTTTAAAGAATGAAAAACAATTTAATTCTAATCAATCGAAATATATCAATGTATATACATAATACATACACATTCATATAGGAAGTCATCAAATCAGGTAAATATAATTTTTAATATTTTTTCTTTAAAGAAGAAGATAATATTGCCATTGGAGAAGGATAATCTGTATTTATTGATGACTAGTTATTGATAGGAAATTTCTATGTATGTATTTTTGACAAAACATATTTAAATATGAATTAAAAAAATATAATTTCTTGATGAGATATATTTTCTTCATAATTAAATTCTCTTCAACAATTTGTCATATTTTAATTTCAATAAATTATGATTGTTATTTGAAAGAATGAAAAATAATCCAATTCTAATAAAAAAACATTTATCGTTGTAAATACATAATACATACACATCCTTCTATAAAAAATCATCAAATCAAATATACATATTTATGACATTTAAAAAAAAAAGATATAATATTATCATGAAAAATAATCCAATTCTAATCAATAAACATTTATCGTTCTATATACATAATACATACACATCCTTCTATAAAAAATCATCAAATCAAATATACATATTTATGACATTTAAAAAAAAAAGATATAATATTATCATTGGAGAAGGATATTCCACATTTATTAATAACACGAGATGTATTTAAATATAAATACAAAAGATATATTTTCCTGATGGAATAAGAAACTTCTACATGTGATTTTGACCTAATATATTCAAATTTGAATAAAAAAGATATATATTCCTGTTGAGATATATTATCTTGATGATTAAGTTCCAGGAAACTTCTACACGTGGGTTAGAAGGCACTACACGTGATGGGTTATGGAAATTTTTACAAATGGTTTTGACAAATAACGTATTTAAATATGAGTAGAAAATAAAATTTCTTCATAGCTTATAAATTCCTTTAAACGTGAAATGCATATATAGCAAGATAAGCCACAAGGAGCTGCCTAAATGGATAAAGTGTTTTCTATGAATGCTGGCCAAGGAGAGTACAGCTATGCTCAAAATTCTACTCTTTTCCAGGTCTTATTTTTACTTTGTTTGTTAAACACATTTCTTGCTATGCTTCAATTTTATGTGTAATTTTATAATTTGTCCTGGATTGCAGAAGCAAATACTATTGAGCGCAAAACCTCTGCTGGAAGAAAGCATCAGATCGTGGAAAAACACATTTAACTAGCAGACAATACATATTGCAGACTTGGGGGTGTTCATCTGGACCAAATACACTTTTCGTTACCGAAATAATTACAACAGCAATCCGTAACAAATATGTCGACAAAGGAATGAGTACCGTTCCGGAGTTTCAGGTTTATTACAACGACCTTCCTGCTAACGATTTCAATTCCCTTTTCAGTCTTTTATCAGCTGCTTCACCTTTGGAAAGATCACGGGGTAATTTGGTGGCCGGGGTGCCCGGCTCGTTTTATACCTGCCTGTTTCCGAGCAATAGTATCCATTTCATCCATTCCTCCAACAGCCTCCATTGGATTCAATACTCACAAAATTGTTGATTTTAATTGGATAACCCATCATAATTTTTTTAATATTTAACATGTTTTAATCGGATGTTTTTGGTTTGTCTCGGTCGTGCAAGTGCAGATAAAAGAGAGCAGGCAAACTTGTTATGGGAGACGTTCGAATGTGGCATGATCGAGTTGGTCTTTCAGGTCTTCTTCATCTTTTGATCATCTCATCATATCGATCACACTTACTACATCAATCGTCGTGCTGTTTTCTTATATTTTGTGATATCTTGTAGGAGTGATAGAGTTGGTGTCTCAGGTCTTCTAGATCTTTTGGTTATCTTGTCATATAGATCATGCTCACTTCATCAGTTGTCCTGATGTTTTCTTTTGTTCTGTGATATCTTGCAGGGGGTGATAAAAGAAGAAAAGCTAGATTCTTTCAACCTTCCAACATATTTTCCCACTACAGAGGAAGTGAGAAGGGAAGTGTTTATAGAAGGCTCCTTCACTATTGTGGGGCTTAAGATGGAGACTGGATGGTTCTCCAAAGTTTATGGAAATTATGATAATGACAAGGAAGCATATGCAAGATTAGTTTCCAAACAAACCAGAGCGGTATTCGAGGGCCTCATTTCAAATCATTTTGGAGAGGGGGTGATAAATGATTTGTTCCATACCTTTACAACGCTGCTTGCAAACAAAACGGAAGAAATCATGAAAAACTGGAAGCACACCCAACCGATAATGGCTGTGACACTAGAACGGAGTTGTATTTAAACCTGAATCAAATAGACCATTGGTAGTTGTAGGATTTGTTGAGGATAATTATCAACAAAGTTAAGTTTCGGTTAATCAATCAAGCACTTGGTTGAAATCAAATAAATTAAAGGGATATTGTTTTACACAATCCAAAAATGAATATTATTTTCCACCTAATAATTTTACAATGATAATAAATAAGCAAGCCATCTTGAGTTTTAGTTAGGTATTAAATTTGAATGTCAACTTTGTTTATAATAACTTTTTTCATGACGATTATTTATTTGATATTAGCTTTCAAATCTTCATATTAATTATAGTAAGAAAAACATTTATTATAATTTTTAAAAGATTTTTTGAATATATAAAATTTCAAAAATAATAATTATGTTGATAAGTATGCACCTATTTAAATGATCCATATATATATATATATATATATATATATATATATATATATATATATATTTAAATATAAAAAGTAAGGATCATTTAAATATGTGTATACTTATCAACATAATTATTATTTTAGATATATATATATATATATAATTTAATGTCAATATAATATATAGGACTTTAAAATAAACTACGAGATTAAATTTCAATTTATTTTTTCCTATATATTATATTGACATTAATTATATATATATATATATATATATATATATATATATAACTTTTCAACGATTAAAAAACTATCAATATTTATTAACCCAACCAAATAGTAACATTGATTTCATATTAGTTTTGTATTAAAAAATTAATCTCTATGTAAAAACATAATTTGTAAGAGAAATCTTAATATTGCATTTAGAGCATACTTAAATTATAGATTTATATACATAAGTATGGTTTTCATGGCCATTATTCTACATTCATTGAGATGCATAAAATGTTTTTAGCTTGTTCTTGACATAAATAAATGAGCCTTCCATTTTTTTACATGATAAATGGTTCTCATTGGATGTTGGAGATTAAATATTATTATATTTATTTATTCTAATGCATGATACCTATTGGTGCAACTATTTCGAAAGGTTTAAGGGTGGCGACATGTATACATTAGATCACTCAAAACCATGTGATATATAAGAAGGTGAGTGGTCAATAAATAAAAATAATAATTTGAATTCCTTTTTCTACGGTGACTATTCTATTATACAAATATATTTTTTTAATATTAAATGCAATTTTTTTTATAAATATTAATTTGTATATAAAAATACATAAATTCCCTTAATATATCGTTAACTCAAAATAATATTTTAATTTTAATTTTAATTTTTTTAATTGAAAATTAAATAAATAAATAATGTTTAACAACACACTTTACAAAGAATTAATCTTTGTCAAATTCTTTGTCAATTATTTTAGACTCTCTTACTTAGAATACCATAATTGAACTATGTTTCTTCGTTGAATGGGTAGTTATCATAGAAGGCTTGCATCTTTTTTAAGTACTCAAAAGTTGTTTCGCGTGCATTGAGGGCCTAAAAGTTTTCTTGTGAAAAGGTTGCACAGATGCAATATTTGCCTCTTATATGTTCCATAAGAAGTTGTGGCTCCGTTAGAATTTCATGAATGCTTGGCCTGCCTGGCTGTCCCCCTTATGAATTTTCATCTAGTATGTGTTGCCAAGACTCCCAATCAGGGAATTTTTCCTGCCTTGTTTCTTGTTTGAAACATTTCTAGTGGATGTTTTCTCTAAATACGAGGGAGAAAATGGATTATATGGCTTAGATTTCCTTCCACACCTGGCAAGTGCTGGAGTGTGAGAATGAAACCAGGATTCTAGATTTGCCTCCAATGTGTCTAGATAGACAACGATGAGAGGTGACTCGAGCTCTGCCTTAAACTTTGAATTCTTATTCTTTGTGAGGCGCCTAAGTTCAAACACCTTCACCAGATCATTTTTATCATATTGCCTGTAGTTATGAGTCTTCCCCAATTGATTTGTGTGGTTGATACAGACTCCAAATAATTTTTAGCTCCTCAGCCTTGTAAGCTGGATTGGTGGGGAAAGCTCTTTGACTAATGTATTCAAAGGTAGAGCAACCAGACGTTATAGGCACAAGATTATAGATGATAATCTGATATCATTGGCCAAGATTGCAGAGGTAAAACCAGTAACAGTGAGTGCATGGTGTACTAGGGAAATCAGTGGTTCATCTGGCGGGAAGACATTTTCTCAGGTCGTCCTTAGATATCACAACATTGGTAGGAGGCAGGCCTGGGGAAGCAACGAGGGATGGTTTACGATACGTCGTTGAAGTAGGGAGGGAATCTCAGAAGAGCCGAATGCAAAGAAATAGCATGGGATGGAATGAATGCGTAATGATAAGATGGATGGAGCAAGAATTATAAAAGTTTTTCCATATATGCACGGGTCGAATGAGAGAAAGCGTGTCAAAGTGATGTGTGGAGGCCGAGTAGCATATGATTGATGATTAGAATGAAGACTACCCTCTTTTTTAATGACGTTCTCCTAGACTTTCGAAATCGGGAAGATGAATGCTTTCAACTAGACTTAAGGTTTTTAGTTTGAAGCTTAGGCTCCCCAAATGACCCGCTTCACCGTTTGTTTCTTGGAAACGATGGTGGAACTTCGTCTCCTCGAATTTAGTGAGAAGAGAGAATGCATTTCTAAGAAGCGCACCTAGTTTCCAGTTCAATATTGCAATCTTTTGTAGAGAATGATATTGCGAGTTACGAATCACCATCAATTATATTATTAGTGAAGCCCCTTGAATATACTAATTGTAGGCCTTGTGTGAGTGTTGTGTATTTCGCTTGATTTTTGGTACTTCTTGGAAGGTAAGAAAAGGATGCTACTAGAAATGATCCTAAATGGTCTTTTAGGGTACAACCTACACCTACTTTGTTTGTGTTCCATTTGAATGCCTTGTCAAAGTTCATTTCTATCCAACGGGACCATTTGGATATTTATCACATTTATTTATTTACTCTTGCCCCATGAACGAGGTTGAAAGTGGAGAATGACCAGTTCCTGAGCAAAACAGATTCATGTCCCTGTAATGTGATTTTTTGGGAGGCAAGTTTTAGAGTCATCATTCTATTATTTTTTCTTCAAGTTTGTTCTTTAAGCATTTAAATTCTAGAGGGGTTTCTTGAAATATCCTTTGATTCTTTTGAAGAAATATTTTTCTTTGATTCCTTTCAAGAAACATGTTCCTTTGATTGTGAGAAGAGTTGTCCATAGAGGTACAAAATTTGATTGAGATGGTGCTGGAAATATAGAAATAAGCATTTGAATATATGGTGGTGTTGACGTTGTGGACTGCACCCTCGACAGGACGCTGAGCTCCTATCTTCCACGCGACACAATGGAGACTCCCCTCTTGCTGTGGTTTAGGCAAGTTGAGGGGAGAATCTCTAGATAAGGGTTGGCTCCCTTCAATGCATCTCTGAGGTCCTGGATTTCCTACTTCTAATAAATAAATAAATAAAAAGCGGGGGGGAGAGAGTGAAAAGAGAGAAGGATTGCTGAAAATAGAACCTAAACTAAATGGTGATGCACAAAAAAAAAGGGTGATCTACTTAGCTTTGACATACACTTTCCAGCAAGAACAAGCTGACATACACTTCATTTGATACAATAAATTCTTCTGCATCAGTGAGCCAGGGCTCTGATGGAGATACAGGGAGGAAGAACTATCAGAGAGATTCTAAGACACAATTTGGCAGTGTATTCACATGCGCCTATATTCCTACTAGGGACACTTCTGGCTAACCTGCAAAAGAAGAACTCACAATACACTAGACATGCTAGAATCATTCTATGAAAGCATAAATGAAAATGACTTAACACAAGACAAAGCCATAGACATATAGGAAAGTGCAAGCTCAAAATAGAGGTAAAAATGCTATGTCTTGATTCAAGGTAAATTTCTTGCAGGGATTCACCATACAAGCTAAGAGATATCTTTCTCAAATGAGAAATTACAATATATAGCCTTTAGAAAAAGTCTTTGGCACTTTCTGAAAAATAAATGACCCATGCTACATTGAATGCCCTAGGTAGAGGAAGTCACTAATGTTGTTATCATCCTTCTAGAAATGGCTTGACAGAACCATGCTATATAGTCACCAGTCTTGAATTTAGCACTTAAAATGTATTAAATGTTATTGTAGAAGCATGGGTCACCTGATTGTTTTAATGACAAGGCTGCTCCTCTTTAAGACTTAGGTGATTGTCTGCTCATTAATGCAAAATGAGGAAAAATAGGCCACATCATTCACTATTTGCACTCCTTGATGACCACTTGGCAGAGACTATTTCAACCGCTGGAATATCTCCTCTGTTGATGCTTTCTTTTTGCCACCTGGGTTGTTCCCATCTTCCCTTGTTATTTTTGTCTCTTTTTGGCTTTGTCTTTTCCTAGATTTGTGAGCACTCACGGCTATCTTCTTGGCAGGTCACTAAGTTCACTTGTGGCCTATCCTTAAGCATTTCAAAATCAATGACTTTTTCACCACATTAAATTTGACGTTCACGCGCCCGTCACTGGATATTTGAAACTCCAACGACTAGTTCACCATGCTGGAATTTGACGTGTGCAGGCCCATCACCTCCTTCGATAATTCCTTTTGACTTC
Organism: Torreya grandis; assembly: GCA_037957365.1. Lineage (NCBI taxonomy): Eukaryota > Viridiplantae > Streptophyta > Pinopsida > Cupressales > Taxaceae > Torreya > Torreya grandis. Next base: position 3,117,273 of record JARHVA010000415.1, read on the forward strand.
TTTCCTTTAGATTTATTTCAGACTATTCCTTTGGACTTTTCCCGAAGTGTTCCCTCTCTTCTTTTCCTTTGTCCAGGCCTTTGTCTTTTAACCATCTTGAAGGAAGGTTTTCCTTCAGGGCTTGGAGAAAAGTCCCTTTTGGCAGCTGAGAGTCCCTCGCAAGGGCAATTGTCCTTCAGGCTCCTTCAGGCTACCTCAGCTCCTTAATTCCTTCAAACAAATTATTTGAAGGAAAAGTTTCATTCTTTGGTTTACTGCTTGCTTCTTTCGGTCGGGATTTTTCATCGGGCAAATTCCTTCAGACAAAATGTTCAAAGGAATTCCTTCGAACTTTTTATCCAAAAGAATTATCCTTGTCATTTTACCATGGAATTCTTTCCAAATGATAATATTTTTTGGTTCTTTGCTTTGTGAATTTCTTCGGACAAAATGTCCGAAGGAATTCCTTCGGGCATTTTGCTCGAAGAAATTCAAACTTTTTTTTTGCCTATCTTTTGCCTTGTCTTTTTTAAAGGAAAACTTTGCTCCTTTCCTAACATGTTCACTTTGATCCCTCTGCAAGGGAAAATGAAGTCCAAAGATACCCTTCAGACTTTTGCAATGGTCCATTTGCTCATCACCTGCCCCCTGTAAGGGCACCTACCCTTCAATTGTTTTGGAAGTGATCCTTTGGCCCTTTCTTTCTTTCAAGAAAAAACCTCTGACAAATACCTTCAAAAATTATGTCTGAAGGAATTCATCCTTTTAATTTCCTTGGATTTCTTTTGCCTTAGTCTTTTCCCCGAAGGAAAACTCTACCCCTTTCAAGCATTTTCTGCCCTCTGAACTTCGTCCATTTTACCAATAAAAGTCCTCAGAAGTAGTTTATTTGCTCTATCAGACTTGAGAACACATCATGGAGCTCTTTAAACATTTGAAACACAAAACTCACACTCAAATTTGGAACTCTCATGAAGCTAGCACCTTTTTAAAACTCTTGTATAATCACTCCTTCCAACTTTGCCTGTACCTTTCGTACCAAGTGCTTGAAGTTGAGCCCCTTGTATGCCAATAGAAAAAATAACTTGCAGAAGCATATTTCTGCATTATCCTTCATGTTTGAGGTTGGAAATGGAAGGAAAAGAAAAGGGAGACTGATTTTGCCCTGTAGGACCAAAAATGGTCAACAATTTGGTGATTCCTAGGGTAAGCATGCCTACTATGCTTAGAAGCTAGTAGCCTCAAAATCCATTTGGCATGGAGTCAGAACGTAACTTGAAAAAGTTAGCAACAGCCTCAAGAATAAATCATGAAGCTTTTACCCCAAACACAAAGGAAAACACACACAAGGCTAAAAAACACTACCTATGCAAACAAAAATTAGGGAAAACAGGGAAAGAAAAAATTGAAAGCAACTATTATGTACAACTAACTAGGTATATGTGCCTCCCTCCTGGATCAAAGGGAAAAAATTTTAAGTCTCCTTCATGGAAATAAAAATTATGGTGCCAAATAAGTGGCTGAATGGAATGGAGAGTTGGTGACCTTCTCTTCTTACCTGCCACCTCAATTGGCTTGTATCTGAGTGAATCAGGGGCAAACATGCTTCCAACATATATGTATTCTTCTTGATCTTGGAAGCTTGCCTCCTATTGGTTCTTGATTCTAGTGTGTTTTTATCAAGAAATCAATGGTTGATAGCTTATCACCATAAGCCCTTTGATAATCATAGTCCCTTTGACATGCATCATGGTGTGACTCATTCCCTTCTGCTTCATTGAAAACTCTATCAAACCGATCCTTTGCTTCATCATGGCTTTCTTGAAGAAGGGTGACTATTGTAACGTTTGAAGTGAGATCATAAACTGGTTGCTCATCCCACAGAATATCACCTTCTTGCTCAAGGCTCTCTTCTTCAAATATTTCCTCAAGATGAACATGTCTCTCCTTCTCTTGCTCAAAAACCAGAGTCTCAACTATTCCTAGACATGTTCCTAATCCTCCTCCAACTTAGGTTCCATGGCATGGTCATCCTCCTTGATGAATTCAAAAATATCATCTTCAGATTCACAAACCTCTAGAAAGGATAAATCTGAAAGCTTGTAGCCCCTTTGCATACTTATTTGAGTCCCAATGCTACCTTCTCAACCCTTAGCCAACTCATAGCCTCCTTGAAGAAGAGTGTAACCTGCCCCAATGACATCAAATAAATCATTCAAAACATGATCAAGAATCTATCTATGCTCCTCCATTACGTCGTGCAAAGTGAGAAAATATTCAAATATCATCTCTTCCTCATCAGAGATAGAGGCAAAATCTTGTGACTTGTCTTCTTATTCATCAAAAGGGGTTCCTATGGTGATCTCCTTCTCATCTACACTCATGAAGTCTCCCTGATCAGTCATGAACTGAGCATACTCCTCTTCACTTACTTCCTTTAAGATGGTTTCCTCAACTCAAGAGAAACATTCTTCATTTACCAAGCAAGGAGGTGGAACACAAGGATCGATAAAATTAGGTTGGGAATGGAAAGTAGGGGATCTTTTTGAAAACTTATGAGAAAACGGGGGTAGACCTTGGGCCAAAATCACTTGATTTTCATCTCTCCACTTGACCAACACTTCATCAATATTGAAATTAGCTTGAGGATTGGTAGAAGGGGTGTCTTTTGGTGTAGGATCCTCTCTAAGGTTTAAAACTTCTATCTCCCTTTCACTAAGCAATCTCACCTTTGCCTCTAATTCCTTAATTTGCTTAGCTAGATTCTATTGAAAGAGTCTTTCTTGGAGCTCATAGGAATTATCATAGAAATGGGGAGTGCGTGAAGGCTGCCATGGAGTACAAGAAGATTCTTGAGGAAGGGTGGGAGGGACTTGGGAAGGACTAACCTCATTTTGTACCTCACACTCTCGAACAATATCTTTCTCCTCCTTGTTGCTCCATGACTCAACAAATTTACTCTAGCTCATGGTATTAGGACTGTAAGTCTCCTTTTGTGGTGATGGGGTTGCAATGTGAGAGGGTAGTGAGGGTTTGGATTTCACTTCCCTTAATGCCAACATAGACTACTACATTTAAAATTTTTTGAATGTAATCTGCTTATCAAAATTGGCCTTAAACACAAGATTTATTGTTTCAAAATTCTCTTCAACATGATTGGGGAAAGGACTTTGATAGGCCTGACTTGGCTCATGAACAGGAACCATGTATGGCTGAGATGAAACTTGGGGAAATGGGTATACAGGTTGATAGACATGGTAAGGCTGCCTCTCATTAATACTCAGCTTCTCTTCCAAAGATGCAATCAAACCACTCACGTCCAACATCTCATTTGTAAGACTTTGCTAATTGGCTCTTTCAATAGGAGTCCATTCACTCTTAACTAGATCTAATGAATTTATCACTTGATGGATGAACTGATCAGGAATTTCTTGGCCACATCCCCTTCTAGTGTCAAGCTCCACTACATACTTTTCATATCCTAGTATTGCTTGTTTGAAGGTGGAAATGGGTTGATTGGCAAAATGATTAGGTTAAGTAGGAGAAGTAACACATTGAGAAGATTGGACATAAGACTGATATAGCTCATGATAGGGATGAGACTGGTCATATTGGACCTGATAAGGATCAACACAAGGCTCGTGAGGATCATAGCCAGGCTGGTTAAGGACTTGCTCAAACTGAGGAGGAAGATGTAAAGCCCAAAATGTTTCACCAATATGCAAAGGGAAAAACTCATAACCGTACACATCCTTGCTGCTTGAGGTGATTCCATGAAGAACATAAGCTTGATCAAAGTTATATGAAGGAACACAAGACCCATGGTTCTGAGCAATGGAATTATACATACCAAAATACAATTTTTTGATGGCACCAGGACTACTTAACCAGCTGATTCAACTCAGAGTCGCCATTGGTGTTGATGAAAAAGCCTCCAAAGGCTGGTTGGTTGAAGAACACACCAGAATTCTTCAACTATTTGGATAAAAAACTAGTTATCCCATTGGGTGTGCCAAAAACTATTGACACTATGGATTTCACCCTTGATAGGAGGCTGAGCTCCTATCTTCTGCGCAAAAAAATAGAGACTCCCCTCTTACTGTGGGTCAGGAAAAGTTGAGAGGAGAATCTCTAGATAAGGGCTAGCTCCCTTCGATGCATCTCTGATGTCCTGGATTTCCTACTGCTAATAAATAAATAAAAAGCGGGGGGGGGGGGGGTGAAAAGGGAGAAGGATTACTAAAAATAGAACCTAAACTAAATGGTGATGCACCAAAAAAAGGTTTATCTACTTAGCTTTGATAGACACTTTCCACCAAGAACAATCTAACATACACTTCATTTGATACGAGAATTTCTTCTGCATTAGTGAGCAAGGGGTCTGATAGAGATACAGGGAGGAAGAACTATCATAGGCATTCTAAGACACACTTTGGCAGCCTATTCACATGCGCCTATATTCCTATTAGGGACACTTCTGGCTAACCTACAAAAGAAGAAGTCACAATACACTAGACATGCTAGAATCATTCTATGAAAGCATAAAGGAAAATGACTTAACACAAGACAAAGCCATAGACATGTACAAAAGTGCAAGCTCAAAATGGAGGTAAAAATTCTATGTCTTGATTCAAGGTAAATTTCTTGCAGGGCTTTGCCATACAAGCTAAGATATATCTTTCTCAAATGAGAAATTACAATATATAGCCTTTAGGAAAAGACTTTGGTGCTTTCTGGAAAATAAATGACCCATGCTGCATTGAATGCCTTGGGAAGAGTAAGTCATTTATGTTGATATCATCCTTCTAGAAACGGCCTGACAGAACCATGCTGTGTATTCACCAGTCTTGACTTTAGTGCTTAAAACATATTAAACACTACTGTAGAAGCATGGGTCACCCGATTGTTTTAATGAAAAGGCCGCCCCTCTTTAAGACTTAGGTGATTGTCTGCTCATTAATGCAAAATGAGGAAAAACAAGCCACATCATTCACTATTTATGCTCCTTGATGACCACTTGGCATAGACTATTTCAACCACTAGAATAACTCCTCTGCCAATGCTTTCATTTTGCCACCTAGGCTATTCCCATCTTTCCTTGTTATTTTTGTCTCTTCCTGGCTTTGTCTTTTCCTAGTTTTGTGAGCACTCAGAGCTATCTTCTCAGTGGGTCATTGAGTTCACTTACGACCTACCCTTAAGCATTTCAAAATCAATGGCTATTTCAATGCCTCAAATTTGATGTTTGCATGCCCATCACTAGACGTTTAAACCTCCAATGGCTAGTTTGCCATGATGGAATTTGATGTTTGCGGGCCCGTCACCCCCTTCGGCAATTCCTTTTGACTTCTTTCCTTCGACTTTCTTTCAGACTGTTCCTTTGGACTAATTCCCAAAGTGTTCCCTCTATTTTTTTCCTTTAACTTGGCCTTTGTCTTTTAACCCTCCCAAAGGGAAGGTGTTCCTTCGAGGCTTGGAGAAAAGTCCCTTTTGGCAGCTGAGAGTCCCTCGCAAGGGCAATTGTCCTTTAGGCTGCCTCGGCTCCTTAATTCTTTCAAACAAGTTGTCCAAAGGAAAAGTTTCCTTCTTTGTTTTGCCGCTTGCTTCTTTCGATCGGGCTTTTTCTTCAGGCAAATTCCTTAAGACTTTTTGTCTGAAAGAATTTGCCTTTTCATTTTGCTGTGGAATTCTTTCCGAATGATAATATTTTTAGGTTCTTTGCTTTGTGAATTTCTTCGGAAAAAATGTCTGAAGGAATTCCTTCGAGCATTTTGCATGAAGAAATTCAACCTTTGTTTTTGCCTATCTTTTGCCTTGTCTTTTCCTAAGGAAAACTCTTCCCCTTTCCTACCTTGTTCACTTTGATCCCTCCACAAGGGAAAATCATGTCCAAAGATGCCCTTCAAAATTTTGCAATGGTCCATTTTCTCATCACCTTCCCCTTGCAAGGGCACCTACCCTTCGGTTTTTTTGGAAGTGATCCTTTGGCCCTTTCTTTCTTTCAAGAAAAAATCTCTGACGAATACCTTCAGACATTTTGTCCGAAGGAATTCATCCTTTGAATTTCTTTGGATTCATTTTGCCTTAGTCTTTTCTCTGAAGGAAAACTCTGCCCCTTTCAAGCATTTTCTGCCCTCTGAACTTGGTCCATTTTGCAAATAAAAGTCCTCTGAAATAGTTTATTTGCTCTATCAGACCCGAGAACACATCATGGAGCTCCTTGGATGTTTGAAACACAAAACTTACACTCAACTTTGGAACTCTCATGAAGCTAGCACATTTTTCAAACACATGTATAATCACTCTTTCCAACTTTCCCTGTACCTTCCGTACCAAGTGCTTGAAGTTGAACCCCTTGTATGCCAAGAGACAAATTGCAGAAGCATATTTTTGCATTATCCTTCATGTCTGAGCATGGAAATGGAAAAAAAAAGAAAGGGAGATCGAAAAGGGAGACCGATTTTGGCCTGCAGGTCCAAAAATGGTCAACAGGTGAAGAGACCCATGAGAGAGAATTTGTTTTAGAACCCATAACTAGATTCTTCTGCTCCACAGAGAGTGAAGGAATAGATGTTCTACTAATTCTACCATGGCCTTCTTCTCTCAAGCTAGTCAAATGTGACAATTATGTGTTGAAGAGATAGCCATGTGAATATGTTGTGTGACCAAATTTTCTTAGTTGGGCATTTGGGATATTTTTTGGATTATGTCTCCATTAGAATTGAGTAACCTAATTTTACTGTGTGCGCTCCACTATTTGAAGGGGTCCAGATTAATTTGTCTGAGAGGTCTATTGGGATTTTTTTTCTTACTTTGGGTGATTCATCTAACGTTCCTCTAAGTGTAAACCAATATTTCTAAGGTCGGCTATTATGAGAATGGTTGGCTAGCTTAGTCATATTTTTCATCCCCATTGAACCTTTGCCAAAAACATTTCTGTCCTGAATATCTTTCTGGTGGGAAAGGGCTGGGTTGCCATTCCAGGAATACTTGGGTATGGATGATAGGAGAAATGTGATCTATGGAAATCAATGTTGGTATGCCATCATGATATTGACTGTGTTAGGGGATATGAAAATGGGAAACTACATAAAATTGATAATAAAAATGTAAACTCTATGTTCTGCCATAAATCTACTAGTTTATATCTTGGGCATGGATACGGTTAGTTTTATAAAAACATGATTTGATTTATTAAGGAATTTCCCTAAGTTGAAATTAATGCTGATAAGACCTTATTTGGCTTAGTGAGCATGGTTTTGAAAATAGGGTGATGTGATGAAATTTACGTTTTCTCCCCAATGAGAAATCTAAGACTGAATTAGAGCAGGCGCAGGTTTAATGATAGAAACTAATAGTCTAAAAATTGATTAAAACAAACACACAAACTCAAACAACATAAAATAAATGGATTTCAACAAAATAAAATAGTTTTTATTATAACATCAAAGAGCTAATAGTTCATAGATCAGACATTTAGATTAAAAATACACCGAAAGCTTTAATGGCCATTATGAGGTGGATACATTCACTTTATCAACTATGGATATTTCTAGAAGTTTTTATACAAACAAATATAAAAAAATAAAATCATAAAAAAATATGATTGACTGCACATGGGTAATATACGGCTAAGTTAAATTATATAGAAAACAATTGTTACAAGTGACTTTCAACAAAGACTGCTCAAAATATTCTAAAACAACAATTAGCAATATAATTATTCAATGATGGCTACTTTGTGGAACTATCACATTAGACAGTCAAACTTGGAGTCGGCTGGCAAGTTGGACAATCCAATTTGATTACTGCTTGGTGGTTGGTGTAGACAACTATAATAAGTAGTCAGTGGATTAGAGTAGATGTGGCTATACCACATATTCCAAAATTTAATAGCTTTGTAAACAAATTGTTAATGCTCGAAATTACACCTTGCCCATGCCTTCCATTTGAGTGTCTATTAATCAGAAAATGGATTTGTTTACATTTTGTCACAGTTTGTGTATACTTCCATATTCTGAAAAAGGTTGTGGAGTTTGTATGTAAACCTGCCAATGGTGATTCCAGTCTTATTTCTACTCTTTTGACTATTGATTTTGGCATTTATCTAGTGAGTAATTATAAATAAATAAATAAATTACACTTTCAATGATCTAATCCTCAAGGCTTATTAGGAATTGCATTTCATGCATATGACTAATATAATCTTGGTTGTGTCTCATTCAGGCATTTTGATGAACTACTCATATGGCTTTCATACTCTTCCACAATCTAATTATATGTCTTTCAAGGCACTAAAAACTCTGCCCTTAATTATTCTTTGATGAATGTCTATACGTCATCCTTTTTTGAATATCAATCAATCTAGGTTGTGTTCCATGCAATAACCATTATGATGTACTGGTAATGTTCCCGATAAGGAAAAAAAATATGTTTGATAATAATAAAGGATTTCAAGTAATAAGTGGATGACTTGTCATATTGATAGCCATTAAGGTTAATATAATGTATGACACAAATAAATTCAAAGCATGGAGGGGAAATACTATGCAATATAAAATATGAAACCTTATGGGCTTGATTGGAGATTATATAGGTTGTTAAGTGTGAAAATTTAACTATAAATATTATTGAACTAAGATCATAATGTGACAAAAACATGAGATATTGATTTTTGCTGGATTAATGTATCTCTATGTTATTTATGTTAGGTTTTATTTTTGGTTAATGTAGATGCATTTTTTATGTTTATTGAGATATTATTGGATTTAAGAAAATACATTACCTAACATTGTGGTGATTTAAATTTGTTTATGATTAAGTTTAAGGTGAGAATTTAATAGAAATAATAAAAGATTCAAGATAATTTTATTTTAATTGATGAATCTTTGATTTGAGTATGTGTTAATCATTAAGATGGATGAAGATTAGATGTTTTCTTGTAATCTCTCTTATGAATATGAGGATTGTTCCTTATTTTTTTATTATGGCTTTCTTTGATCATACTCTTATATTTAAACATTACATGGATTCAGATGATGTACACTTTGTACTGTTAGACTATTAGATGATTATTCTCTCCATAATTATTATTGCATTCTAGTTAACTACACCTAAACCTTGAATGCATTCAAATACAAAGAAAATATTATACTTTAATTACTTATTATATGTTTGTAATATGTTGTATTATGCTAAGAATAATTTTTCAGAGATGAGTTAAGAAACAATCTATTTACACAATTTCCTAATGAGGAAAGTTAAGTTAACTTACTTATATTTGTAAACCACTAATGGATCATGTTGTGAAGAAAAAAAATAGAAACCTTATTTTACATTACACATAGCTTTCTCATATTAAATCTATATCAAATAATAAATATTTTATTGTTTAAATTGATGTCATAAAATGATATCCTTCTAGCTCAAACTTCACCTTGGTAAAATTGTAACTGTCTAATGGGCATGTTTTAGATAAAAGATAAATATTATTTATATTTTCCATAGTTTCAAAGGAATTTCATTTGAGTTGTCAAAGCATATATTTTGTTGTATTGTATTCTACTGGTTAAGATGAATTCAGAAATAGTACTCTTGTGTAACTCCATAAATGGGAACATAGGCTATATATCTTTCTTTCTTAGTCCTTTTGAATCACTTGTGTATGTCGATCATAAATCTTTCTCCTTATGAAACCATTTTACTTCTAGTCGAAAGGATAATATGTTGAAGATCCCATGCACTTATTCCCATTTAGGAAATATTTGGACATATGGATTGATGAGGTAATTAAGTTTCCCTCCTTGGCTTGCATCCATATCTTAGTTGTCAATCGCATTGCATAGTCTTGATGATATTTTGGGAAGGGAATACATTACCCTAGCTTTGGTTAAATCTAATCAGATTGATTAGGACCTTGAATCAAATGGACATCCTTTTTTCAGTCAGTCTCAATAAATTTGTATCAATCTATAAGTTTTATTCCTCTAAATTGAATTATGCTTAGTCGCATGTATTAATTTACTCATGTCCTTGAAGAGAATTTGATCAATTGTGTTAATCTTTCAACTTTTCAAAGTTCTTCCTCAAGTCTGAGATCATAATAATGAATTAAAACTAATAAAATCCTTTCTAATTTCAGACTCAAAGCCTTAATAAAATCCCTTGTTTGATCAATTATATTAACCTTTCAACTTTTCAATGTTCTTCCCCAAGTCTGATATCTCAATAATGAATTAGAACTAATAAAATCCTTTCTAATTTCAAAGTCAAAAGCTTAACAAAATCCCTTGTGATAGGCTTAAATGATTGAGTAATGAATTTGACAATTAATATTGGATTATTATCTTGTAGAGGTGGTACATGATTCCTTTTCACAAAAATAGGTGAAATGCTTAATATTTACAACACATTAAATTGTTATACCTATGGTATTCTAAGAAGGATTGAGTCTCTTAGAACTAATTGTTGTAGTATATTCATTACAATATTTGTACAAAAACTCCCATGAGTTTCGTGAACATATTTTTTAACTAGTGATTAGCATGTGCTTTAAAACAAAGTCTTATGAAAAAGGAATATAATGATAATGATGTGCCAAGAATTTTTATCCTCTTTTTATTATCTATAAATAATTGGAATTTATTTGATTGGTTATGATGCTATACTTATTTTATTACATAAAACAGATATGCATCCTTATTTATGTAAATGGATACTAAATCCTTAACTTGATTACATTACTATAGGGAATATTAGATATAAGTGCATTGGCTTGAATTATGTTTGTTTGATTAATACTAGTAAACTTGAAGAAGTACCTTACTTTCAATAGAATCTAAATCTTAATAAGACTTAGAGGAGTTATTATTATATTCTATTATGGTTTGAATGGTAATGGTATTTCTCTATATGAGTTATTGTCATGCATTGTTGTTAAGGGAATAAGGATTAAAAGCATGATTATTGGAGTAGTCCTTCCTTGAATGTTATGCTTTTAAGAATCTATAACTATCCATCAAATGGGAGTGATTATTTTATGTCTACCTGTAATTACTAATAAATGGTCACTCAATCATATTTGTGGAGATTGATACTAGAAATTGATTTAAATTTTAAAGGATTATGGAATGTAAAACCTAGGTTGTTAAAGGGTCTAAGTACAGTAAATTAGGGCATAAAATATGCAATAAAATCAATAATTAATTTTTATAAGAAATGACCTAATATGATCTTTCTAAAAATAGTAATGAATGACACAAATAAGTAATTAGCTAGAAACTAACTGAGATGGATAATTTGGAGGCTAAAAATTGGTGTAGAAGTTAATTTGAGCTTTGAAAATAGGCTCCAGGTGTCAGAAACCCTCTTGGACAATAACATATTACATTGGATAGTAGTGCACTATGCTAGTGTCACTCTACCATGCTAGTGTCCTTTATACAAAAACTATGTGATCTTCTGTGTCCACCTCCAACTGAGCTTTAAATGTTTATACCTATGTGGATGAGCCCTATTTCATTGTCTATGCATTATTTTTGACTGATTTGTGAGTAAACCCTAGACTTCTATGTTATTAGGGTATTTAAAGAGTATAAGTAAAATAATTGTGATGTTAGTTGTGTAGGATGGACGTTATTAACACCCTATTGTGTTAAGAGTTGCCTACATACCAATAACTCGAGTGCGGATTAAACCCAATGTAGTTATCTGAATCTAAGTGATGATGAAAGTGCAATTGAATGCTAGCATGAGTATTGGATTGAGTGATTTGACTATGCTTGAGACTATAAATTTGAGTAATCTAAGCTAAGGAATGTTGTATATGGCTATATGTACTAGTAGGGAATAATAGGGATTAGTGACCTTGGTTTGCACAACTATTTTTGAGTTTTTTTCATGAGTATTTGCATCTTATTTCCATCTAGTGGATAAAGGGGTAAAAGTCTTGTATTTATATTGATTTGGTTCTTGTGTGAAGTGTGATATAGGTTTAGGCTGACCCTAGGTGTCTTATGAGTTGAAAACATATTCGTTGGGGTTGAAATTAGGTAAAGGACACTAGTGCGATCTTACGGTCACTAACACAATGCATTAGTGTCCAAAGAATCACACTAGTGTCTAGGTGGAAAAACTTAGGCCTTTAGGGGTCTAAATCCCTAAGGGAAGGTTTGAAACTGATTTTGAGATGTCTAGGGATGTGTAATACCCACAGTTGGATAAGGGTCAAAAGAGGCCCTAAGATAGGGATGGGTGGTCTCCAGTGACACTCATTAAACTAAAGTGACATTTTATATGACGACATTTCCCCACTTTATTCTATAAATTCAACAAGGTTAAATGAATAAGATAAAGGAAAAGGAAGCGTTTCTTGACTTACCTAAAAAACAAAGCCTTTGAATATGGATTTGAGTATGTAAAGTGTAATACATTGTGTATTTTATAAATGAAACATGGATGTGTCAATACTTACTTAAGGAATATCAAAAGCAAAAAAAAAAAAAAATTAAAGAGATAAAAGGGAGAGGAAAGGAATGAATACACCTCTTTAAGTAAGTGAACCAATGTAAATACCTGGTGACATCTTGTGTGTGTAACTAGTGATCAAATTAGTGAATAACTTAGATCAAACTAATGGATTTCTCAATACCCATGTGTGGGTGGCTCAAGAACTCAATCTAGTTTTGACTACATCATTGCCAACCTTTACTTAGTGGATTGTACACTATGATTAAAGTGGAGTGAATTGATGGCTTGTCCAACCCTCCAATGTAGGTGGATCAAGAACTCAAGTAAGATATGACTCCATCATTGCCTACCCAAGTGTAGTAGATACATTTATAGATAAACCTATATAATTTAACTAAAATTATGTAGGATGGATTTTGGGACACTCAAAAACTATGAAATGTAAAACAACTAAGGGGCCTCTTGGGAACTCATGAATGTAGCTTAGGGAATGCACAAAAATAACAACCTCTATAGAAAAAATAAGGTATAAATATGGTGTGAAACTGGGTAAAAATAATGTCTAAAGTATATAACATAGATAAATATATGGAGATGTCATTCCATCTAAAATGAGCTTCTATAACACTAATCATGTGGAAACAATGTGTTTTACACATGCCCCCAATTATGATATCTATGCATATGGATTTTGGATTAATTTGTAACAATATGTGTTTGTGTATATGTCGGTAGAAGAACATATATTGTAAATATGTGTAGGATATTTGTCAGATATTTATGCATTATATACTCATTTTTTCATTGTATAGTCTCTTTTGTCTTACCTTCATGACTTGTAATATGTTAGAGTATGAACATATTCTACTTTGGCACCAAGTATGAGACAAAGATGAACAATCATATACTGGAAACATCTATATATAATTTTTGTTTTTAAGAAGAAGAGGTTTCTATTTTTTAAAAGAGATAAATAGAGATTATATGGTTATGTTTACCTATATGATTTTTTGTAATGTTACTTGCATGCGTTCTCGTGTTTAATATATTGGTTACATTCTAACTAAACTATTCTAAATGAATTATTTTAGTTTATACACTATTATTTATTCTTAATTTACTCAATAACATAAAATAATTAATGCTTTTTTTATGTCTCTATCATTCAAATTCCTATATTTTTATGATAAACTATCTTGTGCACATGAAGTATTTCACAACTATCCTCGTCCTTACCATGATCTGATGATTCAAAAACCTCTACTAAAAATGGTTCGATTAGCATGGAAAATCCTTTTTGGAGGAAATTATGTGAAGATGGTTACCGAATAAAAGAGGTATTAAGATATGGTTGGAACAAAGGATATGTGATTTCACAAAATAAGAATCAAGAAAGATTGGTTTTATAGTTCAAGAGATCATTTGAGAGCATATTTATGGAATTTTATAGCGCGATTTGCCTAAATTGATAGTTGAATGGTAAAAATGGTTGGAAAATTATTGCTTTAACCCAAGGATAAAAGAAACTATAATCTAGACTGAAGAAAAGATAGGTCAGTTGTAGAGATTAGAAACCAATTGGACAAGAGAAATAAATCATTGGGTTGCTACTATAATAGACAAATATATAATTGAGTTTTTAGTACACGGATACATATCTTTTGAAGCTATGAAGGACTTGTTTGTTATAGAAATTCAAGGGAAATTTTTTTAGTGACTACCTATCCTAGTGAAGATGTTGGTTGTAGGCAAGGCCATGGTGTCGACTCTAGCCAATATGAATTAGTCACTTTGGGCATATGGCAGGGGGGGGTGTGATATGATAGTGAGTGATGATTAGATGAGTAGATAAGGCTTGAAACTTGATATAAAATGGAGACACGATGGAAGAAGAGTCAAAATAAGAGCTTAGATTCAAAAAATGAGCTATGACAACAAAATAGATGGAGTAAATACAAAAATACCTAGGTAACTGTGAGTAGAGTTAAGATTAGTATTAAAATAGATGAATAAAGAGTAGGAAGATGTGATGAACAAAAATAGAGATATGAGGAACAAAGGATGAATGAAGATGAGAAGAAAGAAGAAGATGAATTTCAATAGAAAGAAATAAGTGACAAATAATGAGAGGAAGAAGATATGTTCAAAGATGAAGATGAGAATAGTGTAGAGGTAGATCATTTAAATGATAGATGTAGTGCACAACTACAAGAATGGGTATTACCAAAAGAAGGAAATGAAGAAGGAAAAATTTGAAAAGTAATCATATGTTTTATCTTGGAAGGAGAATAAGTCATAGGAAAGAATCATTCAATGTAAGAGTACACATCCCCACAACCTAATTTATTATATTCTACTAAAAGTTTTCAACCAGAAAGATAGATAGATAGATAATAGTTAAGAAGGTATATTTTCAGAACAAGTGCATCGATGTAGTATCAAAATTGAAACAACCTAGATTAATAAGGATTTTAAATCCATAGGGTTCATTGAAACCAAGCAGAGAAAAGCAAAAATAACAAAAAATCAAAGTCTGCAGACAAACTCACCTAGTGCATAGGTAAATATTTTTAGTGCATAGGGAGGGTCACATCGAATGTATCCTCCCATTGTGATTGATATATAATATATCCCCTCTAAAATAGTTTATAATATGGGTAATTTAAGATAATTTATTAGTCTAGAGACATATGATGTGTCTGTGAACCCTGAGCAGTACTTACTAACATGTGAGATGAGATGACAAGATAAGGGTGTTACCAATGAAGATATAAAGAAGTGTGAATTAATCAAGGAAATGAATAAAAGAGCACTTAAATTTATATACCATATAGATATTTCATGGTAATATCTATAGTAGGTTAAGGAGTGGCTCATTGTAGAATTTAAAATCAAAAAATGTACAAGTCAGACTATTCAAGACCTAAAGGAGATTAGGCAAAAGTTAAGAGAATTAGTATGTGATTATGATCATAGGTTCTCAGATGTTATAAATAAGATGGAGTTTACCTTAGAATATAAAGATAAAGCTATAACATAAACTCAATATGCTACTAAGGCATATGCTAAATTTTTTTCTCTTCAGGTGGATAAAATTAAATATTATAGGGAAGGTCCCATAATGGGTTCTAAGATTGAAAATACATTGCACGTTTTTATGAAGAGGATGGAAAAATATCATGAAGTAGATAAACCTAAGCTAAATCTATGGTGCATGGAGTGTGGGAAAGAAGGACACCATAGTAAAAATTGTCCTAAGATCAAGATAGATTTATGTAAAATATGTAGAGAATTAGGGCATGCAATAATGCAGTGTCATCTCCTAAAATGGTATGTAAAAATCCCATAGAGTTTGTATTGTAGATTTTATAAATTGCACAATCACGATGAAAATAATTGTAAGGATTTTTAGGAACTCAAATAATATATTATAAAGAATGTATTTGCCATCATTGCATATAAAGTGTCCTTGATGAAGAAGACGATACCAAGCCTAGAGGTTGATAAGGGTTGTGAAAACCAAGCAGGTCTATAATGGATTCCCAATTTACCTTAGTACTAGCCTCAAGGTTTGGTCGGATGAACCCCTCCTTTGCTAGATTGGACACCACCATCACCACAATACTAGTACTTAGCACCTTAGAATCTAATAATGGAACAACAATAATAAAATAGTTGGAATCCACCAATTATGTAATAAAAATATGAGATTGGAGATAATACCGAACATCATCAACATTAGAATAAAACAAAACAATAGGGAGGTTATAGAGGAGTTTATTAGTTAGATAGAGGAAGATCTAGGGGCAGATGCAAAAGGGGTTATCAAGGTGGCAGAGGAAATAATTATCAACACCCTCCTTTGCAATGTTTCTTATGTAGAGAATATAACCATCTATATAAAAATTATCCTTTGAATTCCCAAAGACAATCTTACTACGCCTATTACAGGGTATATGAGTAGCATGAGATAGAAGACTGCATTATTATCGAAAAGTAAAGAAATGAAAAAGTTGTTAGTAATGTTAACACGGTGAATGCATAGCCAAAGGAGGAAGCATTTATAAATAATGGTACAAGACACCAGCCCACAAAGAGAGGATTTCTTCCTCTCAAAATGCCTTAGGACCAATGAATCTAGAAAGTGAAATAGGATAAATACCTAGACCCAGCTGTAAAAATTGGGTTAATGTATGAAGCTACATAGATGTTAAAAAATATTCAACACCAATACACTATTGAAGGAGATGTAGTAATAGATGTCAAAATATATGGTCAGATTGTACACATTATGAGCCAAGATGGAGTTGTTACTGTGTTGATATATTTACTACAGTTGTTCAATACACTACACAATGAAGGCATTTCTCAAAACATTACAAACTTTCTACATAATTTACTGGAGTGTGCATAGAGAGGACAACATAAGACAACAATATTATTTGGTATGTAAAACCAAGGAAGTCATTAGATGTAGATGTAAAAATCAACATTGAATTTGTAGGATATGAAATTCCAAATTTTATCCTTGATTTTGGTAGCACGATTAACGTGATCCCTATATCTACATGGGAGACCATTGGACAACTAGTTTTTAGTTATAACTCATTGAGTTTGAGTTTGGAAGACCATGGAAGAGTTAAACCCATTGGCCAATTAGAAGACATTGAGATCAAAGTCATAGAATTGATTTTGCGAGGTGATATTTAAGTCAATGATATGAAAACAACTCATTACTCTATATTGGTTGGCAACAAATGGGCATATGATGGTTAAATGACTATCAATACTATGCAAAATCAGTTAGAGGTGCACCAAGGAGATACGATTGTTGTCATTCCTTTACATAAGGTGTAAAAACCCTAGATCATTCTAGTTAAACTAGACTCTCCTTATGCCATACAAGAACCCAGTTAGATGAAGGTAAATTCTAAGGAGAGGCTGAACACAGGAACATGTATATGCATCAAGAACATATGAGGGAGATAAAGCATTGGGTACAGGTGTAAATAAACTTCATATAGACTTTTGTGTTTGAAGATGAGAATCATATGGCTCATAATGCACTTCTAAAAATCAATCATTTCCTATGCCATGGGTACATAGAGTAATTAAGCACCATGACAAAGTCTACTGCAAAGAAATACACATCTTATGATCTCAATACAACACTAAAAAGATATTAAGATGCCAAGATGGAATAAAAATATTTTATACATCCATTCTACCAAATACAAATGAAGAGGAGGAAATTGAAGATTTAGATACTGATGGTGAAATTGATTTGAATGATTTGTTTGAACTTCAGTGGTTAATAGAACCATTAAAGGATCTAGTCATAGAAGCCACTAAAGAAGAAAAGTTGTGCAACATACAGATTATAGAGTATGAAGGGAAAATAATTCTTCAAGGATTTATTACTGAGGAAAAGTGTAAGATTTACCAATAACCTATTAAAAATAATGTGGAAAATAGTGGAAGCTAGGATATTCCTAAACTGGCACATATGAGTTACTATTGGACTGAATCCGAAGTTTCAAAAGCTATGCAAATCCTATAGGATTATCAAGATGTGCTTACCACAAAAATTTTAGAAGTAAAAGGAATAGAACCTTCCCTAGGTGAAATCCCATCAAGAAAATGCCATATAAGTTTAATCCAAATATGAATTTGAAGGTAAAGGCTGAACTAGATAGAATACAAGAAGCAGGTATAATCTATCCTATAAAAAAGGCATATTTTGTTATTCCATGGTAGTACAACTTAAGAAAATAAGGAGGATCATAGTATGTGGTGACTATAAAATTTTGAATGATGCATGTGTGAATGATCCATTTCTAATTCCCTTCATAAATGAAGTTTTATAATCTATCTTAGGTCACGAAGTTTACTCCTTCACAGATGGGTTTTAACATCTATCATCAAATACCCATTGCAGAAGAAGACACAACTAGAACTAATTTTGCCACAAAATGGGGATCCTTTTCATATAAGGTAATGCCTTTTGGCCTCAAGAATGCACCTATAATTTTTTTAGAGTGGTGGTGACTATTAAGAATTTCATTCATGACTTCTTGGAATTATTTTTAGATGATTGGGAAATATTCTCTTTATTTAAAGATCACTTCTCCAATTTTTGCCTCATGCTAGAATGTTGTCAAGCTCCGTGCATTGACCGAAATTAGAAAATGTGTTTATTTTTCACACTTATTGGTGTCTTACTATGTCATGTGGTGTGCAGTGAAGGGATTTTTGTGGACCAGGACAAAATTGCAATCATTCTTAGTATGCTTCCACCAGTCAGCTCCATGGAGGAGTGATCCTTTCTTGGACACACATGTTACTATCTAGAGTTTATCAATGGATATGCAGTCATTTCCTCCTCATTGGAATATCTATTATGCAAAGGTATAAATTTTGTTTGGAATTTCAAGTGTCAATAAGCTTTCATAGAATAAAAGCAAAAATTGGTCACTATGCCTATTCTCATCTTTCCATATTGGATTAAGCCCTTTCATGTGCATGTTGATGATTTTGGTATCACAGTCAGTGTTGTGTTTTTGTATCTAGGAGATGGTGGATTGGACCACCCCATACATTTTGAAATATAAAAGTTATTTATAGTAGAAAATAATTACATGACAATTGAAAGGGAAGCATTGGCTATAGTGTTCACATTATAGAAATTTTGACATTATCTTCTTGTGACACCATTTGAAGTTTTCAAGTAGCATCAAGATCTATGCTACCTAGTCAATAATACTATGTTTAGAGGATGTATTTTGATATGGTTTGTGTTCTTTCAAGAATTTCAATTTTGCATCAATGTCAAGCCAGGCAAAGAAAATTTTAGGTCAGATCATCTCAATTGCCTTATGAGTAAGGAATAACTACAAGAAGTTTATATGGATGCCCATCTATTTTGAGTTTCTATGACACCTAAATTTTTTGAGGCAATTACTAATTTATTATAATGAGTATTCCCTATGCACTACTAAGAAAGAGAAAAGAATCATTTTATCACCAGAGCTTTGCCATATACTATTATAAATGGGTTTTTGTATCATTTGGGTAAGTATGAAGTATTGCATATGGTAGTTCTAGAACATGAACGCCTATAACTCTTACAGGAGGCACACCAAGGAATAGTAGGAGGTCATTTTGTTGGATAATCCACTGCATAGAAACTTTTACAGATTGGATTATGGTGGTTGAACCTTTTTCAAGATGTGCATAGATTAGCACAACATTATGATGTATGTCAACAAATGGGTAAACCACATCAGAAGGATGAAATGTCCTTGCAGCCTTTATTAGATGAACAACCTTATGAATAGTAGGACATCGATTTTGTAGGACCTAATAATCTACCGAGTAAACATAACAAATATTGGTATATTATCACTACGACTGAGTACTTTAAAAAATGGGTTGAAGCTACTATGAGACCCAACTATGGGACAAAGGATGTAACAAAGTTTCTTTACGAGAATATTATCACATGGTTTAGATTTTGTATCAAACTCATCAGTGATTGAGGGATGCACTTATTGAACAATATTATCAAAGCTCTTACTAAAAAATTCATGATTTTCAATCATAAAAGTAATGTGTACCATTTTCAAGATAGCAACCAAGCTGAGGATTCTAATAAAGTATTGGGCAAGATGTTGATAAATATTTTTGATATCAAGAGGTATGACTGGGAAGATCACACTCTTATGATTCTTTAGTCCTCTTGAATACACTATAATAGGGATATATGTTTTACATCATTTCAATTGGTCTATGGGCTTGAAGTAGTAATGCCTATGGAATATTTGGTACCTAGTTTGTGCATTGCAATGGTTATGATACTATGGGATCATGAGTCTTTCATAAATAGGCTTATCAAATTGAATAGGATGGACGAGTATCGACACAAAATATCTTAGACGTAGGAAGTTCATAAGTAGAGCCAAAAAACATGGCACAATAGGAATCTAAGACATAAGGAATTTAACAAATATCATAATTTTTTGTTATATGATAGTCATCTCAGAGCATTTCTATGTAAATTATAGATTAGACTGAAATTCCCTTATGTTATACACAAAATATTATAGCAAGGAACCATTATTTTGAGAGATATGTAGGGAACTATTTTACTAAGGTGGGTGAATGGCTATAGACTTAAAACCTACCACCAATAGTCTTAATTGATCTCTTTTTGCCAAATGAGTGGGTTGATGAGTAGCATTGAGTAGATTAGGATTTCCCATTTCTATATGTTTTCTTGTGTGCTTTTTCTATGTGTGCATCTATGCATTTATATATGATTTCTTTACTAGATTTTAGAACCAGGATAACAAGTATAGTGTATAACACCCATGCAAAAAAGAATCTAGGTACATCATTGTTAATTTCAATAGAAGATAAGGAAAAAAATTAAGTTTGGGAAATATATGGTCAAGTCACATCAACCAAGATCTCAATCATATAACTATCATCCCTAAGTAGTTAATGCCAGAGCCAAGGTTTGATTGATCTAATATTCACTAAATTGGTGGTCAGTCAACATCATTAGTCCATATTCTATTATGGATAACAAAGAATATAATGATGTATCTCAATGCATGCACCAATGACTAACTACTTTTATTACCAGATCAAATAAAATTTTCCACATCAACATTCACATTGATATCAAAGGGAAAAATCAGCGTAATGTTTACATGAAAACCAATAGGCATGAAATCTATAAAGGCACAAAGTTGTGAGCCAAGTCTACATTTCATTATTGAAAATATTTTATGAGCTAAAGTTCTAGAGCTGAGCTAATTTATACTATGCAAAAATCCAATAGTTTCTCACTTCCAGTATTTAGATACCATAGATTGTTTACAGCTCATCAAAAACTTAATAGATGATCAGAAGGAAGAAATGGGCATCAACCTTTCACTTTTATAGACTAAATATGATGATATATAGCCATTTTATTATCTTCAAGTGGTAGAGCATAATCTCTTTTGACCAAATCCAATAGATGGTATGCAACCACTTACTCTTGTAGCCACACATCAATTCCAAAACATAGACATTGAGTGATTACTTTGGATGCCCACCTTTAATTATTTGGAGGAGATTTTGCAAATCCTTCTCAGCCACTACAATGAGGGCAACATTTACATTGGCCTCAATACCACCATCATCATCAACATTAAAGTAATTGCCATAGCTTTGGGTATGTCTCCATAGGGTGATTGTATTGCTTCCTCCAAGATAAGAATGCCTCCCATCCTTCAAGAGGTTAGAGACCTATATGTACATGGATCTAAAGGAATCTAATTGAATATATTCAAGATGAACTATTGTGCATATTGGTTGAGTGCATCACACATATATTCTAGTAGACCACTAAGTTTGCTAAGCAAATCCCAAAAGGAGTAGTTAACATTGCACATCGCATGATCCACTGCAATGAGTAGTTCAAATAGCTCAAGTATTTAATATAGGGATGATTATAAATATCAAAAAAAGTTGCATGACTTTTATGTAGACCTTCCAGTACTAATTAATAATCTTTCTACTTTATTTCACCTAATGGAAGTCCCCTGAAGAAAAGGTGCACCCCAACACTGACTATTGGCCAACACAATAATTTTAAAATTTGATATAGATACTTGAGTGTGATGCCCTAACACATGAGGGAAATTTCAAAACATAGTGGGAGGAGTGTTTGGAGCTCATTTCTACACATCCATAAGTTTCACTAGATGTCATATAGTACCTTGGATAATGTGTTATTATCACCTTGATTCTGAAAGTTGGCTTCATTCACATTCACAAGCTACCTAGGTCACCATTTGGACCCATACCATATTTTGTTACCATGGCCATGGCATAGGCTGAGGTCACAAAATAAAAAGAATATGCATTCAGTGTTTTATCCCTCTCCAAGCCATATCACATGGTGGAGTAGTCCCTTCAGCATAACATCAACTAGAAGCCACAACCTCACAATAACAAAAAGGTAAGCACAAGATCTCTACTGAAAAATAACCATCATCACGTCCTTTAAAGTGCAAGATGAGGAGCACAAAAATCTAGCTAGATGACCCTAAGGTACATCATATTACAATCTCATAAAACCTACCTCAAATGGAAATAGATGAGTAAGAGGTTTACCAGGTGATGATCATAGATATGGTAGGTGAATTCTAAGAGGAGGAGGAGAAGGAATTCTTATTCTAGAAGGTACCTCTAAGTATTTGGGTAGAATTACCACCATGCTCTATATCTATTTTTGTTGCACTATGCATAAAGAGGCTAAACAAATGTAAACAATAACCTAATTCTTTGAGTAGCAACCTTCTACCACTTACACAATCATCAATGTATTTGTGATACTAATTGAAAGTCTACAATATCCTTTGGTGTGTAGACTTAGAACTCGATGCGAAGCTAAGGTTTCTCATACCCTATAGGAATGCACATTTTTTAGGGAAACCATGGCATAAGAAGTACATCATTCTTATTCCTCGACTTCACTAAAACCCAAATGCAGGTTGGTTATTTTGGGGGCATAAGAAAACATCTATATCTAGTTATATGGTTCATTTTATTGATTCACCACCCTCAGAACAAGCCTTGGAGTCTAAAGAGATAATGATAGATCATATTACAATAGAATATCAACATGCATTATGGGAGAAAGTAGCCCGCATAGCAGAATGGTGAGTTTAACAAGAAGAAAATAAGCACCAAAAGGATCAGGCCCAACAACATCAAGTTGAACAAGCATGTTATCAAGCTAAGGAAGATGAGGCCAATAAAAAGGCATATGATGTAGAATCTAAAGGAGAACAGGCTATTGAAGAAGATAAAAATGCATAAGAAACTACCAATGTAACAAATTAGGCACAAAAGATGTACCAAAATAAGACTGATAAAGAGTAGAGGTAGAAAGAGGTTTCATTTACTGCCAAGACCAAAGCTGATGAAGATAAGCAATACTAAGATGTAGAGGCCCAAGAAAATTAATTTATAGAGGATGACACTCTTTCATAATAATAAGCTAATGAAACTACAAAAAAGAAGAAACAATAAGAAGATGAAGCCCTACATATAAAATAAGCTCAAACATAAGCATAACAAGTGCGTGTAGCAAAGGCACATGATGATTTAGAGGAAAAAGCATAGGTCAAGACTGAATAAGACAAGTTTGATATGCTCAAAGAATAGAAAAAGGAATCAGAGCATGCATATAAGTAGTAGGGCGAGGAACTAGAGAAAAATAAAGTTGTGGAGGAAGAGCTCAGCATGAAAGCAGTAGAAGAATCCAAGAGAAAATAGGATGAAGATGCTTCACAAAAACTAAAGACTATAGAAGATGCCAAGGTGAAACAAAAATAAGATCTTGAATAACATCCAGGTGGGTTAGATCATCTGGTGAAATAAGAAAATCCATCCACAACTGAAATAAGTGAGAAATAACTAGCTTTACCTTTGGGAGGAGTCTGGATATGGAACATTCCAACTATGGGGGATCAACACACCACCTTCTCACTTCATCTTGAGACCATGTCATGGCCTGATCCTTTAGTTACTATATGAACATTGGTAGTACTCCCACTTCAGTACGAATCATCATTAGATGTTTCCCAATTACCATTGAAGAAGTAGCTAGAGGGTGTTGTGGTATTCAAAGAGTCCATTACATAGAAGGTCGCCTCTCTTGAGTGTGAGGTTGATCAATCTAAGGTTAAAAAAATTGAATTGAAGGCTTGACTACATGAATTTACAAATCTCATCCAGGATACTTGTCTCGAGTTGGTCACTAGAGCAATTGGGGACCAAGTAATGTCTAACCAACATAAACTCAAGACACTTGTTTTTGAGTTAACAAAGGACTGGTGTGTAGTGTAGAAACTTTGTGTAGTGGGAACATTAGGTCAATATGATAAGGCTAAGGTTAACACACTCATCAATTTAATGAAGGAATATCAAAGAATGCTCAATGCCACTGTACTTCAATATCAATAGGTTGCATGTAGCTTGTTAGATTGGAACAACAATTGGATTCCAAATTAGCCAGTTCTAGTGCAGACTTTACAAACGCTGTCACAACCAAAAAAACCATGGAAAATCACACTAAAACTATGGAGGAGAAGGATAGAGCACTTCAATAATCACTAAATGCTAGGGGTAATTTATGCAATAACCTTCTAAATTAGTAGAGTCAATTATTGTGTAGTTCCTTTGCTGGCCTCCACATGCAAAGGCACACAATTAAGCTGGAACATCTAAGTGGAGAGATTCAGATAAGGTTTGTATACACCAAGTCCACCTTAAGCATAATTAATGATGCAGACCTCAAGAAAATTTTGGCTACCATGATCTATTGTACACCCTAATAGATCTAATACAAGAAGTGATGGTAGATTGGAATGCATACAAAATAGATTTTACTCCATTCACTATCTCAGTTATGTAGATTATCAATACACCTACGTATAAACTACTTTTAGAGATCCAACAGATCATCACATGGTGCAAGGATACATATTCAGAGTCCAAGGACTCTTCTAATCAACTTTAGTCTATGTCCATGCCACCACTATGAAATTAAGTATTGTATAGGTTATAAATTTTGAAAATTTTTGTATAACATTTTGTTTTGGGGATGATTTAGTAAGACAAATGGGTCTAGGTTGGTTGAAAACCTGAAAGGTCAACCACCTAGTTATGCCATCCTATTAAAAACTCATAAAGGGTGGTAGGTTGGTACACTACTTAATTAAACACCTGAAAAGTGTGGCTAAGTAGTGCACAAGAGGTGAAAACCAAAAATGGTGCCTTGAGTGATTATTGCAAATCTTACTAGTCTAACATTTCTTTAGCTCCTAATAAGTTATGCATCTTTGGAGATCCTACGACATTGTCTCAAGAAGAGACAACATTTTAAGTCTAGGAAAGTGTTAGTTAGTAGAAGAAAATAGATTCTAAAATTGTGCATAATGTGCAAGATATTTATCAAATATTCATGTGTTATGCACTCATTTTATCATTGTATAGTCTATTTTATCTTATCTTCATGAGCTGTAATAGGTTATAATATGAAAATATTCCAATTTTGGCACCAATTATGAGAATAAGATGAACAATCATAGACTAAAAATGTCTACATATACTTTTGTTTGTAAAAAGAAAAGGGTTCCATTTTTTAGAAGAGACCAATAAATATTATTTTGTTATGGTTACCTAAATGATTTTTTGTTATGTTCCTTGCGTGCATTCTCATGTGTAATGTCTTGGTTACATTTTGTTTGAACCATTTTGAATTCATTATTTTAGTCTATACATTACTGGTTGTTATTAATTTCCTCAATAACATTGAAAAATTAGTACTTCTTATGTCTCTATTATCCAAATTCCTATCTTTTTAAGATAAACTATCATGTGCACATGAAGTATCTCATATCTATCCTCATCCTTAGCATGTTCTAATTCTTCAAGAACATCTAGTAATAGTAGATATGAAACTAAATTTAGATTGATCATGCTATGTATGATGCCTCTAATTTGAGTAAAATTGGTATAATTCTATACAAAATTGAGCATAAATTGATCAAATTTTATAACTTGTGACTAAAATTATGTAAATATGGACTATAATTGTTGTGTTCTTCTATCAAATCTTAATTTTCCTATTTCTATGGCTATCAGATAATATCACGGTTCCTTGGATAGTAGCACACCACAATAATATCCTATGTTTTATTTTTCTACCAAACTGACTTTGATCTCTATCTGACTTTTTCCACCATGTTTTCTTAATTTTGAGCTCCATAATCTTGTGTCTACATGATGAAAACTATACTTTGAGAGTATTCAGATGGCCTACTCCCTATGAATGCCCCCTCTTTCAATGGAAGTTGTTATGCTTGTATAAGAACCATCCTTAAAAGAAAGGCCATGCATGATGTTTGTTAGGATAAAAACATATATGATATCCACATAACAACCAAATTTAGTGTATATACATGACATCAAGATGTAGGATATTTTAAGCATAAATTGGTAATGTATGATGTATGTTAGATATAACATTCACAAGGTTATAAAGATAGATATAAAAAAGTAAGCATGTGTATGAACTGCATAATCTAAGAATAATATATATAAACTACCTAGGTGGATGGGGCACAATGTCCATCAAGGCACCCAAGGAGGAATGGGAGATGCAAGAAGGCATTCGTGGCATCAAATATCGAGTGTTCAAGCAACAATAAGAGATAAGTGTCATGGCCATGATGCATAAATGAAAACATACATACAACACACATGAGACACACAAAGTAGACCAAGGGGCCACAATACAAGGGACATGGGAATATGTCACCAAATTTGATATTTTAATACATGTACAAGTACATGTTGAAATTTCCACATATGCAAACATAAAGCAGGTTGGATTAGAGCCACATATAATGACATGTTCAAATGTTTGCATACACAAAAAAAAGTCACACACAAGGACATGGGTACACGTCCAAAACATATATATAATTAAAGGAATTGGAATAGAATTTTAGAACATTAGCATATTCAAATTCACTCAAATAGATGTATAATTAAAGAGACACAATCAAATCTAAACTAGAAAATCTAGAAATGAAAGTATGAATGAACATGTCGTACAAATTTATATA
This sequence comes from Torreya grandis, assembly GCA_037957365.1. Taxonomy (NCBI): domain Eukaryota; kingdom Viridiplantae; phylum Streptophyta; class Pinopsida; order Cupressales; family Taxaceae; genus Torreya; species Torreya grandis. Next base: position 3,144,413 of record JARHVA010000415.1, read on the forward strand.
ATATAAAAGATGTACATAAAATAAGTTTATAGTAGTTCTAGTCATCAAAAAATTTGAGTAGTATAGAATGATATTTCCTGGTAAACTAGAAGATGTGTATAAGATGCCCCTAATGAGATAATGTATCTATGTATGCTCCCCTAGTGGGTAGTGTATATAGATACTATTTTCAAACTTTTATCGATTCTTGATACTTTGAATCTTGTAGGAACTTGTCGAGTCTCAATCTCTATTAGTGTATGTCTTAATGGGTGCATCAAGAAAGGGGTGGGTAGACCATTGGTGCTTTGTAAGAGTGTTGTTCATTTTTCCACTTTCCATCGACACACTTGTCTCCTAAAACCATTTACCCTAAGATTTTTATTCTTAGTTTTACTTATTCCAATCTTTTCCTCCTTCTATTCCTCATTTTCTTTCCTTAACACCATTTTATACTATTAGTTGTACTACGTTGGTCTAGTACAGTTTAGGGGTATTTCTCATGTTCTTGGTTTGTCAGTGTTTTGGCCGACCTAACACAGACCTAGTCATTTGTCTCAAAAAATGCACTAGGTCAACCCTATACATCCAATGTTCTGGAGAGGATTTAGGGTAAGATACTCCTATATATACAAGTACATTTCCAACCATTTCATAAGAGAAGAATTATTAGTGAAGAAGTGTGAATGAACATGTAGTTATTGACCATTGTACTTAAGGAATAAAGCTTAGGGTTTCATACTTTCTTTGAAGATATAGATCTTGTCTTGCGGATAAATATTTTAAATACTTAGATAGGTTGTGTATGCTAGTGTTGATTTATCTTTTTTATCCTTACATACCAAAATAATATCTTGTGAAGCACATTTTCCAAGGTAGAGATTGAGGCTCAATGGGTTCATCTTCAAAGGTAAGTATTCCTAACTTTATTTTTCCTTTGGAAGAGTATATAAATAATGCATTTGTATTATTCTTCCATGCATTAGGATTCCATATACATTTATGTGAGTATATGTCTTCTAATACATGTTTATTTTAGTTGTTTATCTTATTGTTTCTAACCCCCACTTTGTGCCACAAGCTTTGATGTGCACTAGATTAGATTTGCTTTCTTGTTATTAGAATAAAGTGAACATTTTAAATCTTAGGAATCTATTAAGGTTATTTTTTTATTATGTTTGACTCTATGATTTGGAACCATTCCTATCATGATATGTTGTGAAAAATGATCCCCTAATTGGGTCTAGCAGATCCCCATATTGGTCATGCTCCCACTTAATAAGTGTATCCTAATAAAAAGTATATGTGTGATCTATCTTATTTGATCTAGGATTAATTCATAGACATAATACATTTCTAATTACATATATTATGGTGAACCTCACATGAACTAAACCTTGCAAGATTTGTTCACTTTTACTTCATTCTTTTGATCATCATTTTGATTATATATTCTAACATTTTGGATCAATTTTGTTGACCCAATTATTTTTCTCTATACACAATTTTCCAAGAATAGGCAACTAGATTGACCCAATCAACCTAGTACAAGTTTCTAACCTTTTAGATATCTATTTTAACCTAATAGGTCAATGTAGTCGACCCCTTATAGTTTTAGAATTTTTTAGTAGGTTTTCGTACAGCTTGATTAATCCTATCGACCTAGTTTACAAGTTTCTCAAACATATTTCAAGGTTTTTCATTAGTAATATTCCTTCATTGCATCTATGATCCATCAAGTTTCCTTTCTAATTTTTTGTTTCTCTCTTTTCTATGTTTCCTTTCACAATTTATATTCCTCAGAACTACCCTTGCACAGTTAACTAGATTGATATTGTCGACCTAGTTATATGTTCTATGTGATGTCTTAAATAACTAGTTCAACATTGTCGACCTAGTTCATTTTCAAATTTCGCTTTCACAATATAGGTTTGACCATGTCAACCCTATTTTATATATTAAGCATATAGTATCAACACAATACCTTGTTAGAAAGTTGGAATTAACCTCATATTTGTTAGTAATTAACTCTCACATTTATTTTCTTGTTATTTGCATGCTTAGAGTAATTCATATAGTTTAATTAGTAGATTTTCAATTAATTTCTTAATTTCACTATTTATATTTTATGTACACATGGCCAAATCACATAACATAAAAATCACTTTAAATTTTTATCTACCCTAGGCCAATCTACTTAGATTTCATCACCAAGAGGGAAGCTGACTTGATGCTCTGGTCACATATAAAGCATGGTTAATGATATATTCTAGCTAAAAACCTGATACCTTTATCACTACATTGTGTGAAGTGAGGGGGTAGGCCCCAATACCAATATTGTATCATTGCCACTATAGTCCCTTTCAATCCAAACTACCTGAAACTATTCTTAAATTGGTATCTAGTACCTTGCTCAAAACCAACTTTTAATCACATTAAAATATCATTCTTAATAATCTAATAAACATTTAGGTTGACTAATTATTTATCTCTTTAATTTCCAATTTGATTTCTTGATCTTTTTTCAAAGTGTGTGTGCAAAAAATTGCATTATCTAACATTGGTGCAAGATTTTATTTTGTGTGTTTCAATTAGATTGGTCAGTGTTAATCCAATTGGTTGTCTGTTTTCTTTCAACACTTATTTACATTAGTTACAAAATTGTATTATTCACTACTTGATATCAAATTTCTCATCTTCCTTTTTTATATTCTCTATGTCACCACGAATCCAATGCATTTTATGGTTTTAAAAATAGATGAGTAGAAACAAAGATATAGGCAAAATAAGGAATATGTCTGTTTCTAGCCTCTATTCACTATACAGGGTCGACCCAGTCAACCTTGTATTATCTAAAGATCTTTTTCAGCCTTTATTCACTATATAGGATCAATCCAATTTATTCATTCCCCTTCTCTTAAGCTAAAACCACTCACTACATAATGTAATGTAGTTGAGGTCATTCATCCCAATCTTCTTCCCAATATCAATGTTGGGAATCCTCCTATCAACACTAATACCTTTATAACCAATGTTCATAATCCTCTTGTTACACACATAACAAGATCACCAAGTCTTATCAATTCCTAAATTAACATGGTTGAAACCACTCAAATTGATAATCTAAATGGTTCCAAATTATTCAAAAACCTTGATGATAATACTATTTACACTTCTCATAAGAATTGTGGCTTTACCAAGCTTCCTTCTTATTCTACCACACTTAAGGCAACTAACACTAATGTTGGGAATCCTCTACCTACAAAGAATCCTCCTCTCACCAACACTAACAATCCTCCTCCTATCAATAGTAATACCCCTCCTACAAACACAAATACACCTATTGTTACAACTCAACTTATTGCATACATAATTCAACAAATGAACATCATGTAAACAACCAATCAATATCAAGTGATGATCATGCAACAACATTTATGCAACATTATTAGTCAACCACCTAAGGTTATCATGTTTCATTCACATCAAAATTATGTCCCTCCTCCTCTTAGATATGCCAATGGGAATATCATCCCTCAACCTCCAATAAATAAAAAAATGCTTCAACATATTCAAACTAAAACTTTAGCCCCATTCATTGCATCCATAGATATTGGAAACATTTTTCCAACTATCATGTATAATGGGACTAAAGACCCTACTATCTTTCTTAAGTCTTTTGGTAATCTCTATAAGGAATGGGTCCAAAATAACACCTTTTATACCACCAAGATCTTAGCCAAAACCTTTTTTGGTGATGCACTTGAATGGTACAACCAAATTCCTAGATATTCCATCTTACAACTAGAGGATTTAGTTAATTCTCTAGTGAAGGAATTCCAACATGATGACCTTCCTAAAAGTTGACTTATCCATTTCATCAATGCCAAGAAACTTCCTAATGAGTCCGATCATACTTTAATTAAATTATGAAAGTCTCTTTCTCATAAATTATACCACAATATGAATGATGACACTCTTTTAAAGTTATTTATCACTGATCTTAAACCTCCCCTTCAATACAAAGTTTAAATATTTTCACCTAAAACTCTAGAAGAAGACTTAGACCAAGAAAAAAGGCAATAATTTATTATGACTCAATTTGAACCATCTCAAATAACTACCAAATCACCTTTCAATCATTGTCTCATAAAATTTATTCATCCAAGCCTCCCTAACCTCCAATTGGAGCATCTGATTCAAGCAATTTTAACCCAACCCACCTTCCCTTCAGTCTATAACAAATCAAGAATAAATTCCTTCCTCTAAATAAATAAGCTTTGAGCCTTCCAAACCTCCTCCAAAATGGTACAATCTTAATAAATTTTGTTGGTGGCATGCTACTATAGGTCATTCTCATGAGTCTTGTCATGATATTCACTGAATTTTTACGTCTTCCTTGCTTAGTCCATATTTAAAACTTGATATTCTCACAAAAAAATGTTATCAAGATTATCTTCAACCTTTTCATAGTCAATCTTAAGAATCATAATCACATTAAAATCATCTACCTACAAAAATAATTATCCCATAGCTATACCTCATTTGCTAATTTTGTTCAAACGATAGTTGATCCTTCTTCCTACACCAATAAGAAAAAGATAGCTCACATGAACAACTTTAAACATATTGTGGCATCCATTGAACTTCAACCTCTTAGGTCACATGAACCAAAATAGTACATCATTCAAATACCTACTCCAAAACATATCATCCATGATCCTCCTTTACCTCCTTTACCTCCTTATACTTCTCCTACACATCATATGTCACATTCAACCTTATTAAAATTTAACAAACCAACACATTTACCTATCTCCAGATGCACCTACCAACCCAAAGCAAATCATTTTATTAGTTACATATTACCTCACTCTAACTTACATGTTGGGGCATCTTGTGATGCCCATCCACATGTCCCTTCAGACTTTGGAGAATCTTGCGATGCCCATCCTTTCATCCAATTACCCTTTGGGGCATCTTGCAATGCCTAATGTTATTCTAAAATGCATAATACCAACCAAATTTATCTTCAAGAAAACATTTGAGACTTATGGAATTGTATTTCACATATTTATCTTTGATATAGATGTTAGCATAGATCTTACTTGTTCTTTTTTTGTCTCATGTTTCTTTATTTTTGGTGTAATTTATTTATTTTACTTTTGATTTATATGCATCATTATTTTATTTACACTCTTTGATTTAATTACACATTACAATTGGCATTTGCTTTCATTTTTGCCCTTATAATTTGCTTTTATTTTTGTCTTTTTATGTCATTATTTGCCTTAGCATCTTTATGACCATTTTTGCCCCTTTCTTTAGCATTTTCCTCTTGATGTACCATAGTCTTCTTTATCTTCTTGCATTTTCTCTTTTGACATCCCTTGGGGATATTTTATTTTGTGAGTTTATTTGTAAGACCATGGATAGGACCCAACATTCCTCATAGAATTACCGTCTTTTATTATTCCTAATTATGGTGCTTACCAATCTTATTTTGGCACCCCTTGGGTTTTTTTTATGAGTTGTAGTATAAGACCATGGATAGGACCTGAGCCTCCTCATATAATTACCATATTATCATTGCCTTTTTTATAATTTGTTTTGCAATTGTTGCAATTTTTTTATCCTTGTTCTCTACTTTAAATTTTGCTTCTTTTGCTAGTTTAAATTTGCACAACAAACTATGTTAGCATGTTTTCCTCCATTTACCTCATTCTTATGATAATTAATCACACTAATCTATCATCGTATCCCTTTTTTCCCTTTGTCACATTTGTTTTAATTTAAATTAATTTAAATTTTTCCATGTTTCATTCCTCTTGATTTCCCCTTTATTTCACTCCATATTGGATAAAAAAGTTGAAGTCAAGATAGCACTTTTATTTCACCTAGATTTACGAGACTCTTAGACCCCATGCTCTTTGAAGTTCTCTATTTTAGAAATATTATCCCAAGTATTCAAATGAAATTCATCTTTAGCACCCATGTTTGGCTTTTCAAATCCATATGGAGGAGGAATAGAAAAAATCCAAATCATTTGAATAAAAATATAATGAAATATAAAAGTCAACATACAAAATTGTAAAATTCAAATTCAAACAAAAAGGCATGATTAAAAGCATATCTCCTATCTCTAATCAAAGCTCAAACTCCATAGTTATCCTCACATAGATCTAAGGTCATTTGGGTTGTGGCAGGCTAGTAGATTAGAATAGAGGATTTCAAAAAACTCTATGGTGCTACTTACTTTCTCACGTAAGTACCCAATATTCATAGTAGACCAATGGATCTATAAAGGGTCTTGAAGAATAGAGAACACATTGTGGGGAGGTAGGTCCATTTTAATTTTCATGTATATAGCCTTCATGGGTTGATCTATAAACTCCATTTATTGACTTAAGACTTGTGTGACTAGGAGAAGTTTTTCAGAGTCCTTAAGATTGAAAGTCCTCTTATTTTGATAGACCTAATTTGAGTGTCTTAACTTCGATAAATAATTCCTCTACCTTGGTTTTTTCTTCATTCTTCCCTTCACCCATTTCGTTTTAACCCCTTGATAAACAAATTGTGATTCCAAATATTTGCCTCTTCTTTAAATTCCTTCTTCTTCACCTCTTAAAAACATGCTAGTATTATTATGTTTCAGTTTTATCTATTCTTAGAGGGAAACAACATGTTTGATAAAATACGGATTACACCCTTACACCATTTGTTTTCACACCATCTCATTTTCATACTAGTCATGTCATTAGGTGGTTGTGTTTTCTTACATTGTATCTTAGAACAAGAACTATGTTTGAGTTTTCATCCTTTAGAACTTTTGGTTTTCATTTCTCCGTCATGTTCTTATTTGATTTTTGTTGAATTAACTTATTTTACATATGACATTTGTTATATTTACATATTTCTCTTTATATATGCCTTCTTCATGTTTGTCTTACATCTTCAATTACATTTCATTTTTAGTCTTTCATGTTTTTCTTATTGCCTATCTTACATGAACTTACTTTTCCCTTTCTTACATATCTTTGTTCAAGTTTTCTTTCATCAATATTTCATTTATCATTCATGTTTTACATGCTTCCTAACATGATTTAGTATGTTTTAAATTCCTTTTTTCCATTTACATTTTACATGATTTTCACTATAATTTACTATGTTTTTCAATCATTTGTCATTTATTTGCCAATCATTTGTCATTCATTTGATATTATTTTCCATTCATTTGTCATCCTTTTATCATTTATTTGCCTTAAATATTCTAAGACTTGTCTTATTTATTCTAATTTACCATTTTTTCCTAATACCCTCATATCTTTGCTTTAGCTCATTTTCCACTATCATATGCCTATTTTAAATTTTTTTTGATTTTTGACTATTTTTTGCACTAACTTCTATAGGTTCGTCTAAGTGTTCTCTACATTGGACACCTTCACATTTATTACAATCTACTTATTCATATATGGCACTAAAATAAGTAAAGGTATGCATTTCTCTATTTTTTCCTTTTATTTATCTTATTTACTACTTACTACACTTTACTTAGCATCAACGTTGTGTGTTATCATGTTCTTTTTTTGAAGCACCATCTTGTGTTGCACTTATGTGAGACGTGATGAGCTTTGAGTGGGGCATATGTATACACATAATATTTTTAAAATTTTATCGATTACTGAGACTTTGTATCTTATAAGAACCATTTGAGTCTCAATCTCTCTGAGTGCATGCCTTAAGGGATGCATCAAGAAATGGGTGGGTAGACCATTGGTGCTTTGTAAGATTGTTGTTCCTTTTACCACTTTCCATCTACACACTTGTCTCTTAAAAAATTTTACCCTAAGCTTTTTCTTCTCAATTCTATTTATTCTAGTCTTTTCATCCTTCCATTCCTCCTTTTCTTGCCTTAACACCCTTTTAGACTTTCAATTATACTAGGTAGACTGGAGTGACCCAATACAATTTGGGGGTATTTCTCACTTTCTTGGTTTATTAGCCTTTCGGTTGACCTATCATAGACCTAGTGATTTTTCCCCAAAAACACACTGGGTCGACTAGGTCAACCCTATATAACTGACATTCTTGGGAGGATTTAGTGTAAGATACTCTTATATATACAAGGTCATTTCCCACCATTTCATAAGAGAAGAATTATTAGTGAAAAATTTGGAATGAAATATGCTTATTGACCATTCTACTTAAGGAATACAGGTTAAGGTTCCATAATTTATTTGGAAATATAAATATTATCTTATGGATAAGTCTTTTGGATGCTTAGATAGATTGTGTATCCTAGAGCTGATTTATCTTAGTTATCCTTACATAACATAACAATATCTTGCGAATCACCTTGGCCAAGGGAGAGATTGAGGCTCGATGAGTTTATCTTCAAAGGTAAGCATTACTAAATTTATTTATCCTTTTTAAGAGTAGATAGATAATGTATTTTTATTCTTCTCCCATGTATTAGAATTCTATATACATTTATGTGAGTATGTGTCTTCTAATACATGTTTAGTATATTTGTTTGTTTTATTGTTTCTAACCCCCACTTTGTGCCACAAGCTTTGGTGTATACTAGATTATATTTTCTTTTTTGTTATTATAATAGATCAAATTTTTTAATCCTTAGGAATCCATTAGGGTTTTTGTGTGATTGTGTTATACTGTAGGCCTTGAGCCCTTACTAGCATGATATGTTGTGACAAGTGATCCCCTAATTGGGTTTAGTGGATCCCCGTATTGGTCATGATCCCACTTAAAAAGTGTATCCCAATCAAAAGTGTAGGTGTGATCTATCTTATTTGATCTAGGATTAATTCATAGACATGATGTATTTTTGATTGCATATAGGTAAGTAGTAATAAAATTAGATCTGTGTGATGGACCTGAGTCCTATCAGAACCTGTAAACATTAGAAGAGAATAAGTGAAGCATGTATGTGTGATAAAACTGACTATACTATAATAAATAACATATGTAGTACCTAGAAAGTGTATATAATGTAAACATGTATATGCAAACAATATAATTTTTGTTTCTTAAGTAATATTTGAGTGTTTTTTTTTTTTTTTTAATTTTGAAAATATTATATTGATTTTTTATTTTATAAGTATATAATCTTTGTATAAAAATTCATGAAAATGAAACTATATATAAGGAGAAAGGTAAGAGAAGTTATGTACAAGTAGAGAGGAACATGATATTTGATGAGTCTCATAAGAGACTCACAATCAAATTTGACTTGTATCAAATAGAGGAAGTATGATCATGTGTGTTGTGTGATGAGGTATCTGGGAAACAAGAAGAGGATGTATTGAGTGATCTATAAATGTAACATTTTGTGGAGTAGGCTTATAAATATATGGAGCTAACTTAATTGGCCTATAAACTATGGTGCATTTGAGAACCCATATGATAGAATGAACTATAACTGGCGTGGATTCTCTTTTTTATAACACTTATCTTTGTGGTGGTGGAGAGAGGGGCCCTATAGAATCTACAACATATCTCTAACACATGGGTTTCTATAATAAATTTCTCCATGGGAGAGTATGCATATGTGGTACTAATGTAGGAGTAGACCTCACCTACATTGGTGGCTCAACTAACATCTAGGGTGTGATAATAAAATATGTGCCTAGAACTATAATTGGTGACTATTGTATAAGTGGTTTTGGAGTAGGTAAATGATACTTATACTAAAGGCCCTCAACTATAACCACTTGATTATCATGTATATACTTTATACATCTATGTATGGTAGATGGAATGGTTTGAATCTATTGTATCCAAGAACTACCTAGTAGTATATCAAATGTGACTACACTAGGTACTACTATGAATCTGGTAGCCACATGTATAGGCCCAACTTTTAATAGAAGTAAAATCTCCCCAATGGAACTCTAGAAATTGCCACTAAATCTAGAAATAATTGTATCTATCTGAGAAATATCCTACTCCAAATAACCCAAATGATGTAGAAGTTTGATAGTACACATGTTGATACTTGACTCATTATCAATCATGACACTCTAAATAAGATAATGATTAATGTAGGTTCATACAAAGAATGCATATATATCTATGTCATCATCATCTATCTCCTACTATAAAAAAGTGATAAGATGTCTAAATTATAACTAGCACTACAATATGATATACCCCAATGATATTATATAGAGGATGTGGATCCACTGTATGATTTTGATAAGATGTTGGTGGTGAATGTTCCTAATATGTATACTGAGCACTTCAAATGCCTATTGTCTCATTAGTTGTATGTTTTAGAAATGGATCTACAAATATTTTTAATGCTTTTACTTCTATTAGAATATATAGAACATGGAAATCCTAACATGTCTAATGGAAATAATAAAAAGAAGGATATAAACCCTAATAACATATAGGGCTAGGGTTTGGGTAGTATTCAAAGTAAATTAGGTTCACCAAATGATCTAAATTTTAAAGGATTGTGAAATGTGAAACATAGTGGAAAAATAATAACTAAGAGGGGGGATGAATTATTATTCAAAATTTTTACAATTTTACCTTATCATTCATGAAATACCAAACAATATATTAAACAAAAAACACATTGAGAGCCATGAGTATGAGAGAAGAGCATAACACACAAAACACTTATTTGAGTGGGAAACCCTCAAGGTGAATAAAAACCAATAATTATTAAAATGGACTACTATCCTATAGGAAAAACATCAAGATTTAGTGAATTACCAAATTCACTTGGAGCACCAACCCTAACTAGCCAAGCACCATCTTGACTAAGCTTTAGTAAGCACCCACTTGCAAGGAGGCACCAACCCTATATATGAATCAAAACCAACTCAACCACATAAAACCTTTGATAACCTTCCTTTACTTCTCATTTGAAAAATTATGATCTCATTTTTATATCTCTTTGCACGCTTATATCCTTCTCAAACTAGTCTTTAGCCTTCTTCACTCAAATAGGTCTCTTCAAGACAAATTAGGTCATTTGACGTTGATTGTCATATAAAGTACCCTTATTAAATATTAATGATAGTTTATTTGTGCCCTTATGATGATATATAATACCTCATATATATATATATTAAAAATGTTATATCTTCTTCTTCAACTCTCATACTCCCTAGTTAACAAATTATGCCTATTAGGCCTTGCTCTTATACTAGGCTCTTGCTCATACACCTCTTGGTCATACATGCACACTTTATCACTTATATTTTAAATTAAATAGGACTTATAACATTACATAAACATGTATAAATAATTAAAATAGGCTTTCAATATCATTTAGGACCAAAACCCCCTTTTAGGCCTTAAGGAGACCTAATTTAATTAGGCCTTCATTAGCACACGTTACCATTTTAACTATTTGGAAAAATCTCAAGATTATCAGATGGTATGGAAATATAAAATAAAACTCAAATAAACCTTATTTATCTTTAATTTATTTCCATAAATTTTTTTAGTTCCAACCACCACTTGAACCTCTTCTCAAAACAATATTTATACTAGGCATGTGCATACCTAGAAAACTTATCTTGAACAATTGAAGTATAAACACAATTTTTACAAAAAAACATGGAAATAAATCCCATATAAATAATGTAATTTACCTTAAAAACTTCACAAAGTTCATTATAAATCATTACATATGTCAAAAGGACTCAATCCCTTCTCTGCAATTAGCCCATTTAGAACTTCCAACTAGCCTCAAAACACAGTCATGGAAAAAATGACATAAAACACCTAAATAACCACTTTAAAATACTTAAAATGAATTTATATGATATTTTTAGGTCATTATACCATTATTATATAGATAGATAGATAATATGGTCACATGGAAATATTGGTCTTACAGACCAATCTCATAGTCTTGTACCTCATCTAAACAAGATAGATCAACTTATGAGCAACATTTTCATCATATCCAATAACTTCCAAAAGTTATATCCAAAATTATAATTTATTATAGGTATTTTAAAACATATTAATTTAAGTTTATTCATCCTTAATCCATGATAACACATCCCTAATCACCTTCTCACTTATATGTCATTTTCTCACTATCTATACCATTAGGCAGATTAGCAAATAGTAAACTTATAAAACTAGTTTAACACACCTAAAGGATATTAAATATTGATAAAACACCATGGATATATGATACAAGTATCAAGCCTCAACCTTCATCTATTTAGAAACTTTGACTTTCTCAACTCTGATTACTACATCAAATCTTTGAGAAACAAGGCCTTTCCTATAGGGTCCACTCACTCACCTGATAAACCAATCACAACTGGAGGTGCCTAGGATAGTTAAATAAATTATAAAATCAATTAACCACTCATTTAAAACCATTATTATCATTTTATAATAATATCTTTCTCATCGGGTAACTATTAGGGTTGTTTAAGGGTTTAAATCATATTCTAGTCTTAATGATAATTCATAAAGTTTATCCATTAACTTAAAAAAAAATTCTAATAAATTTTATCTATGAAACTTAACCATATACCATTAATATATTAGGTTCACATGTAGAGGTTAAACATGCCAGTGAGTATTTGAAAGTTCTTGCATTCAAAACCCTTCATTTTGTGCACACAAGGGACCTCAAAAAACCTTTTCTTGTCTTAACCTTCAAAATTTTACTTAAAACTTGGTAAACATACTTGAAAAAACATTTCATACCTTTTTTAATGAACATATACTCACACTTTCCTTGGAAATTGATCTTGATACCCCATTTGGCCACTATCTCTCTCTTTGCTCTTTAAGCCTTTGACTTGTAAGTCACATTAGACCTTAGAACTGACCTTCAAGCCAATGTCAAAGTTTTAAAAACATCATAAATATTAAACAAAACATCTTAACATTCTAAAACACTATAATACATTCTTCATATGCCTTGATAATACCTCATGACACCTCATAAGGTCAGGTAGGGTCTAGAATTAATTTAGTTGTATTATATGTCTATAGGTAATACCCCTATAGGTTCACCTTAAAACTCCACTGAGTGATCCAATGCCTCATTTGTATACTCGATAAAATACATACATCCTTTTATGTGTCTATGTATCCATCTCACAATGTCACCATGTTCCTGCATGCACAAGACTAGGCATCCTATGCATAAGCCTTCTCACATCTCTTGCTAGGTTCAAACACTTGACAACTTTGGTAACTGATCTTGAAACACTTTTTGATTATTATACACATTTCTCACATTCTTTATATGTTTCTCAACCAATTTCATACCTATAAAGGATGAAATAAAACAAACATTGATCAATGACAATCTCAATGCCAAACCTTAACAATAGAAATAATGCTCAACAAACCCTGGGTTGTTAAAAGGTCTAAATAAAGTAAACTAGGGTATACAATATGTAATAAATATAGCCACTTATTTTCATAATAATTGACCTAATCTGATAATTATAAAAATAACAATGAATGACACAAATAAGTACTTAGTTAGAAACTGACTGAGACATATGATCCTGAGGCTAAAAACTAGTGTAGAAGTTGATCTAAGTGTCACAAATAGGATCCAGGTGTAATAAACCCTCCTGGATATTAGTGTGGTACTTTGGATAGTAGCACAGTATGTTGGTGTCCTTCATACCATGCTCGTGTTTCTTGTGAAAAAACTATGTGATCTTTTGGGTGCACCTTCAACTGAGTTTGATCTACCTATAACTTTGTGGATGAGACGTGATTCAATTTCTATGCACTATTTTTGATTGATTTTTAAGAAAACCCTAGACTTACATTTTTTTAGGGTATTTGAAGATTAAAAGTATAAAAATTGTGGTGTTAGTTGGGTAGGTTGGATGTCCTCGACACCCTAGTATTTTGAGAGTTACCTACATACGAATACCTCAAGAGGAGATCAAGTTTGATTTTGTTCTCTCAGTCGAAGTGTTGGTGAAAGTACAAGTGAATGATATCATGGGTATCTATTTGAGTGTTTTCAGTGTTCTTGAGATTATAAATCTGATTAATCTAAGCATATGGATGTTTTAGATGGCCATATGTAGTAGTATATTAGAATAGGGATTAATGATCTTGATTTGCGAAACTATTTCTAGGTTGTTCATGACTATTTACATCTGATTTCCATCTAATGGATAAAGGGATAAAATTCATGTATCTATACTAATTTGGTGCTTGTGCGGAGTGTGGAATAGGTCTAGGCTAAACCTAGGTTTCTTAGGAATTGAAAAAAAAATCTGTTGGAGTTGAAACTAGGTAAGGGACAGTAGCATAGCCCCTTGGTCACTAGCATAGTGTGATAGTGTCTAAAAAATTGTGATAGCATCTAGTTGGAAAAACATAGGGCACTAGGGGCCTACATCCCTAAGGGAAGGTATGAGACTAATTTTGGTATGTCAAAGGATGTGTAATACTTATACAAAAAATGGATAAGGGTCAATAGAGGCCTTAATATAGGTCTAGGGCTAAGCTAGGGATGAGTGGTCTCTAGTGATACTCATTGCACTCAAGTGACATTTTATATGACTACAAAAACCTATATTGTACTCATATGTAGATAATGTTAAGTTATTGCAATAAAATTATCCTGACTTATATTGAAAGTCGATTATAATTTTTCTATGGGATATGTTTGATCCGAGCTATTTGTTTAATTTACAATCAAAATTTATTTAGGAGATATTTTCTTATTAATTTGAGGCTTTATCTATTTTTTTAAGATAGTTGTATTTTGAGGTGTGTGTTATGGGGTGTTTTTCACATGGTATTAGATCCCAACTGCAACTCCATAAGCATTGGGTAAACTATCCTTGTTGGCTCATTTCATTTTTATGGTGAGCCAACAATTATATTTTGTGTAGTCCATTTATGAATATACTCATCCATAGGACATTTTTGGCATTGAGGCACTTCATTCAAAAGGTTTATTTAATAATAAAGTGTCATGTTTAGCTCATGCATCCTTTTGTACCTCTTGTATGTTTTAGTTAATAACCATATTTGAATGTGTATTAATAATAGTTCTTGGCACATGTGGGATTGATATATTATGCAATGGATTGATCAAAAATTTTATTGAATAATTTTTCTAACGATACTTTGATGATGTATATTGAGATAATTATTCTTCCTATTTTATAAAAAAATGATGACATTAAGAGATGGATCCATTTTTTTAATTATAAACATTAGGTTTTGATCAATGATTTATCTTTTCATAAGAAATATACTACATTCGTCATAAAATGTACATAGAATTTTATTTTGGTTGGTTTCAATGAAATTATTCTCCTCTCATACATTATAATCATTGAGGACTAATGTATAAATATTAATGGACATGAACATAAGATAAAGAGTTGTTTTAGCTTAATCACGTGTGATTCTATATCTTAATGAGTTTGATCATGATTATGGATTATATCGATATGATATGTAACCTAAAATGGACTAGCCATGGATCTTCTAAATTTGTTATTGTATGATATATGAAATATTTTCATAGAAATTACACTATTAGATATATGTGTTATTGGACACTATGCTAATGACATGTATGGATGCTGACATTGAATTGTTAATATAGTGTTGGAATAATCTAGGGATCTTGGGAGGCTATTTTTAGTACTCCTAGGAGCCAAAGGGAATGGATGGGACTATGAAGCCCCATATACTTCTACATTCTTCTATATAATCAATATGTGCATTGTTATGAGCTTATGTAGGAGAAGTTTGGGACACATTGAGACACTTGTTGGCTTCCCTTTAATTACATACTATTGGATGGACTAACAGAGGAACTTAGATCTATGGAGGGATAAATTATGGTTAGCTTCTTGTCATAATTATGATGAATGCAGATTAATCATTGTCTATATAGATTGAAATAGAAACTTTGGGTCATGGAAGGATGACTATTGATTCTCTTTCAATAATTATCACACATATTTTAGACTTGTGATTGGATAACATGATGTAAAAATTAAATTCATCTATCTTGAACTATGTGGGCATGATAGGGGTCATGGGTTGGTAGGTATCTATTTTATTACATTTATTTATCATTAAATAGTATATTTCACAAACACATTAACATATACTATGAAATGAAAGTAGGGGGAGTTAAAATGGAAATTTCAAGGGAGATTGTTTCTATACTACTTTTTTATAATAATTATTAAATTATTATTTGGGGAATGCATAAATAGATATTTACATTATAGGCACAAACTAAGCATGTAGCTATGATAAAAATAGGTAGGATCATAATATGTGTATACACTTTTTATGTATGAACATGTATTATTTTATTGTATGGGTACCATTATACCTAAATATGGTTCTTGCTTATATGACATGTTTTTTATAAATCCCATAAACTTTGTTTGGGACATGATATGAATCTCTTAGGTTTTGCCCATACCTTGTTAATTTTTCTTATATTTTACCTCATAATGGTGTGAAATGATGATTGAAATTCTAATGTTTTTTCAATTTGCTAAATATGGTTGAAAATTAATATGCTACCTTGTTGAGATTTATTAATTAGCCTAAAATGCTTGAGTTGTTTTTGCATTCTATGATTATATTGAGATGTTATTCTCTTATTCTAGGAAGTTTTTCTATGGACTATAGGTTTTTTGTAACATTTTACCATAAGTATACGCAATCTTATATGTCATAACTTGGATATTGTGAATCTTATTTATTTAAGATAATGTACAATTGGGAGATGGATATTATTTAAATCCCCTAGAGTTCTATTTTTTTTTTGAAATGGCCTATATAACATACTCTAACTATGATCTCATAATGAGATTATTTACAACATCATATTGATAGATCTCATCTCTACTAACTCATATTCTTAGTAATATAGATTGTCTTATATTATCTTTATCCAATATCCAACTAGAATAGTACCTTAAAACATGTATAGAGGCATGCTTATATAGATGTAAGACCTCCCTATTTATATTATGTGATTTTACTCCAGCAATAATATTAACACACCTTAGTGGGTCTCCAACATTAAATGTCATAAATATTAAATTTATTCACATTTCTAAGGAACAATAACATGTTATAACTCAACATGTCACCAAAATAGGACACACACATTATTAAATGAATTTTATTGGAAATATTGTCATTGATGTCAAAGGTCTAGCATTATTGGTGATAAAGGCCCCATTGCATTTAATGTTATTTGCAATAGATATATCTTGGCTAATGTGAGTTAATATTTATTTAATATTAACAAATATATTTTTGGTTGCATATGAGACAAAAGAAGGGCCCATAGAGAAGTCAAAGAGCCACGGGGTAAAGACAAAAGAAGGATGGGATGCATTTTCCCATGAAGAGTCATCTTGGGGAATTCCAAGAGTCACAAAGTGAAGACAAAAGAGGAAGGGCACAATTTCTCATTAAGGGACACTTTAAGGAATACGAAAAGTCACCAAGATGAGGACAAAAGAGGGAAGGACGTTTTTGATCATGAAGGGTCACCACATGAATATTCAAAGTCTTGAATATGAAGGGTCATATAAGTTTCGCACCATTTTCCATCAGGATTGAAGGGTCACAAAGGGGGAAGGCCAAAGGTCATTTGGAAAGCTATAAATAAAGGCTTGAGAAGCCATTTGTAATATGAGAAATAGAGGTTGATTTGATATTGTAATATATAACTTAGAAGAGCAATTGTGAGAGGTGAATATGATTTGTATTTGTTATATCTAGCTTAGAAGAGAAAAGGTGAGAGAGAGGAAAGAGATGTTGTATTGATCTATCATTTATTGAGATAGTAACATTGAGAGATAGGTGTGTGGTATACACAAAGGGGTTGGTGCTCCTGTGGGTTGGTGCTCGGCAAAGGGGTTAGTTCTCCTGTGGATTAGTGCTCATGAATTGTTGTTAGGTTGGTGTTCATGAATAGTAGCTGGGTTGGTGCTTTGAAAAGGGGTGTGGTGCTCCTGTGGGTTAGTGCTCATGAATAGTTGTTGGGTTGGTGCTTAGAAAAAAGGTTGGTGCTTATACAAGCTTGGCTTGCGAATATTGTTTGGGTTGGTGCTCATTCATATAGTTGAGATTGTTCTTCATGGTTTTTCCCACATTGGGTTTCCACATTATATCTGGTGTCTCTCTCTATCTTGTGTGGTGTTTATTTGTTTGAGTTTTATTGCATATCTTGAATGTTTGATTAAGTGGAATTTGGTTAAAGAAAATATTAATAAGATATATGATATACTGATTCACCCCCCTCTCAGTATATCCCATGCTTAAATCAGAGCAGGTTCCTTTTATATTCTAAAATATTTAAATCCCCTAGAGTTCTTTTTATTTTGAAATGGCCTACATAACATACTCTAACTACGATATCATAATGAGATTATTTACAACATGATATTGATAGATCTCATCTCTACTAACTCATATTCTTAGTAGTATAGATTTTCTTATATAATATTTATCCAACATCTAACTAGAATAGTACGTTAAAACATGCATAGAGGCATGCTTATATAGATGCAAGACCTCCCTATTTATATTATGTGATTTTACTCCAACAATAATATTAACACACCTTAGTGGGTCTCCAACATTAAATGTCACAAATATTAAATTTATTCACATTTCTAAGGAACAATAACATGTTATAACTCAACATGTCACAAAAATAGGACACACACATTGTTAAATTAATCCTGTTGGAAATATTGTCATTGATGTCAAAGGTCTAGCATTATTGGTGATAAAGGACCCATTACATTTAATGTTGTTTGTAATAGATATATCCTGGCTAATGTGAGTTAATATTTATTTAATATTAACAAATATATTTTTGGTTGCATATGAGACAAAAGAAGGGCCCATGGAGAAGTCAAAGAGCCACAGGGTAAAGATAAAAGAAGGATGGGATGCATTTTCCCATGAAGAGTCATCTTGGGGAATTTCAAGAGTCACCGAGTGAAGATAAAAGAGGAAGGGTGCAATTTCTCATGAAGGGACACTTTAAGGAATACGAAAAGTCACCAAGATGAGGACAAAAGACAGAAGGATGTTTTTGATATGAAAGGTCACCACATGACTTTTCAAAGGCTTGAATATGAAGGGTCATACAAGTTTGGAACCATTTTCCATGAGGATTGAAGGGCCACAAAGGGGGAAGGCCAAAGGTCATTTGGAAAGCTATAAATAAACGCTTGAGAAGCCATTTGTAATATGAGAAATAGAGGTTGATTTGATATTGTAATGTTTAGCTTCGAAGAGCAATTGTGAGAGGTGAATATGATTTGTATTTGTTATATCTAGCTTAGAAGAGAAAAGGTGAGAGAGAGGAAAGAGATGTTGTATTGATCTATCATTTGTTAAGATAGCAACATTGAGAGATAGGTGTGTGGTATACACAAAGGTGTTGGTGCTCTTGTGAGTTGGTGCTCACGAATTGTTGTTGGGTTGGTGCTCGGTAAAGGGGTTGGTGCTCAGCAAAGGGGTTGGTGCTCTTGTGGGTTGGTGCTCCTATGGATTGGTGCTTAGCAAACGGGTTGGTGCTCTTGTGGGTTCGTGCTCATGAATAATAGTTGGGTTGGTGCTCGGCAAAGGGGTGTGGTGCTCCTGCAGATTGGTGCTCATGAATAGTTGTTGGGTTGGTGCTCAATGAAGGGGTTGGTGCTCCTGCAAGCTTGGATTATGAATATTGTTTGGGTTGGTGCTCTTTCATATACTTGAGATTGTTCTCCATGGTTTTTCCCACATTGGGTTTCCACGTTATATCTGGTGTCTCTCTCTATCTTGTGTGATGTTTATTTGTTTGAGTTTTATTGCATATATTAAATGTTTGATTAAGTGGAATTTGGTTAAAGAAAATATTAATAAGATATATGATATACTGATTCACCCACCCTCTCAGTATATCCCATGCTTAAAAATTGGTATTAGAGCAGGTTCCTTTTTGAAATTTTTTATAGATTGAAGGTAGATCGGGAAAGCATGATGGTTGGGTCACAAGAAGGATTTTATATAAATAAGGAACCTTTGTTTTATGGGATGAATTATGCTTTTTGGAGCATGAGAATGAAGGTTTATTTGATGGCCCTTAGATTCGACATATGGAAAGCAGTGGTGGAGGAATATGAAGAGCCATAGACATTTGCAATTACTCCAGCATAAAAGAAGGCAAGTGAATGTAATGCTGAAGCTTTAAATGCTATTTTATGTGGTTTATGTGAATCTAAATTTGTTAAAGTTATGCAATGTAAATATGCTCATAAAACTTGGGTAAAACTTGAGAATATTTACAAAGGCAATGGAAAGGTTCAACAAGCTAAGCTACAGACTTTTAGAAGGCAGTTTGAAAGTTTGAAGATGGAAGAAGAAGAAGATATAGAAAGTTATCTTTTGTGAGTTGATCAAATCATAAATTAGATTCAAGGTCTTAGAGAAACATTAGATGAGTCAATGGTGCTGCAAAAGGTTTTGAGATCTCTACCAATGAGATATGATGCAAAGGTTTTGGCAATCGAGGAGATGAAGAATTTAGCCAAGCTAAAGATGGATTAGCTCCATGGTATTCTCATGCCATATGAGATGCGGATAGAACAAGATAAACCCTCAAAGAAAGAAGTATATTTCAAGACATCAAAGAAGGAGAAAGATAAGATTCAAGAATCAAGTGATAGTTCCAGTGATGATGAAGGTGAAAATGGAGCACTTTTCATTCACAAACCAAAAAGAGGAACAGGTAAATATCAAGGAAAATTTCCTTATAAATAATTTAATTGTGGAAAGATTAGACATTTTTCAGCGAGATGCCTAGATAAGGTTAATGATGATGAAGAAGAAAATACTACATACAAGAATAATTTCAAAGGCAAATCTAAAAAGGGATTCGAGAAGAAGAGCCTGTATTCTAAGGATCCTAGCTCAGGCGAAGATAGTGGAGTCAGCAATTCAGAAGAAGAAGAGATTCTATTCATGGCCATACATGAAGATGATCAAGAATAAGAAGAGGAGGAAGCTAAAGTGAATATGGAAGGAGAGCTCATTTTTGCCTTATAAGAGTTAGAAGCTATTCAAAATAAGAATCGAAGATTAAAGTGCCAAATCGAGAAAAATGAACAAGAGTCAAATGAAATGATTGAAGATCTACAAGCACACTTTAAAGAAGCCAAGAAGAATGAAGAAAACCTCACAACACAGTTGGAAATATCAAGAAAATAATGTTAAAGGTATGTTATTGAAATTGCCTCTTTAAAACAAGATATTAAGAAAGCAGTCAGTGATAAAGTAGTCAGTGATTCAAAATTTGAAGATAGCACTAACATGCTGAATAAGATATTGGAAAGTCAAAAAAAAAATTAAGATAAGATAGGGATCAGATTTAAAAATAAAAATAGCTATGCTAAAGCTCTTACAAAAGAGGAAACAAAAATGGGAGAAGTGAAAAATACAGAGGACATTTCAAATAGAGAAGGTTGGAGAAAACAAAGCTACAAAAGATAATCAGGTCAGAGATATACAAACAGTTCTTATTTTTATGGATATTATTTTTATTTTAATGGCTATGGTCACAAGAAATTAGAATGTAGAAAAAGAGCTAACAATTTTAGAAATAAGGAGAAGGAAATTCAAGGAGAGTCAAGCAGAAACCACAACTCTTTTGCTCCTCTATCAAAATTTGATGAAGAGACCATAGTATGCTACAAGTGCAACAATTTTGGACACATAACTCGGTATTGTAGAAGCATGTTCGAGTCAATCAAGAAGGATCAAATTTTTAAAGCTCCATTCATCAAGAAGAAGGCTCAGACATGTTCATGGTAAAAGAAACAACCTGAAGATTCTATGATGGTTCAGATAGCTCTACATGTAGGAGGTAAAGACCAGCCATGGTTAATTGATAGTGGATGTGTGAGGCATATGATAGGTGATAAAAGTAAGTTCAAAACTCTAAATAATATCAATGGTGGTATAGTGAGATTTAGAGATAAAACCACTACCAAGATAGCCAAAAAAGGTACTTTAAGTTTAGATTATGGCAGAACTAAGACTAAGAATGTTTTATATGTAAAAGGTCTTAAGCATAATCTGTTGAGTGTTAGTCAAATATGTGATCAAGGATACACATTAAGGTTTCATGCTAAAGGTTGTGATATTAGAAGAAAATATTCAAATGAGTTGATTGAAGATGCTCAAAGGACAAGGAACAATGTATATGTATTGTCAGATATCTTCTCAAAGGCATGATCAAAGGACACATTCAAAGATCTATGAGAAGAGTTGGGAGTAATTTCTATTACTTCCTACCATTGATGTTTAGCATCAATTAAGGGGGAGCTAAGTGTTAGCTCCAGGTAAGCCCTTTTCCATTGATTTCAAAGGGGGACAATAATAGGTATAGTTACAAGTGCAAAAAATAGGTACAGAGAATAGGTACATGTTCCTATAGTAAGGGGGAGTTACTGTATGCTTTTAGATCATAGTATGTACAGGTGAAAAAATGTGGTAGTTTCAGGATTGAGGTTGTCATCAATGACAACGGGGGAGATTGTTGGAAATATTTTCATTAATGTCAAAGGTCTAGCATTATTGGTGATAAAGGCCCCATTGCATCTAATGTCATTTATAATAGATATATCTTGGCTAATGTGAATTAGTATTTATTTAATATTAATGAATATATTTTTGGTTGCATATGAGACAAAAAAAGGGACCATGGAGAATTCAAAGAGCCAAGGGGTAAAGATAAAATAAGGATGGGATGCATTTTCCCATGAAGAGTCATCTTGGATAATTCCAAGAGTCACCAAGTGAAGACAAAAGAGGAAGGGCACAATTTCTCATGAAGGGACACTTTAAGGAATACGAAAAGTCACCAAGATGAGGACAAAAGAGGGAAGGACGTTTTTGATCATGAAGGGTCACCACATGAATTTTCAAAGGCTTGAATATGAAGGGTCATACAAGTTTGGCACCATTTTCCATGAGGATTGAAGGGCCACAAATGGGGAAGGCCAAAGGTCATTTGGAAAGCTATAAATAAAGGCTTGAGAAGCCATTTGTAATATAAGAAATAGAGGTTGATTTGATATTGTAATATCTAGCTTAGAAGAGCAATTGTGAGAGATGAATATGATTTGTATTTGTTATATCTAGCTTCGAAGAGCAAAGGTGAGAGAGAAGAAAGAGATGTTGTATTGATCTATCATTTATTGAGATAGCAACATTGAGAGATAGGTGTGTGGTATACACAAAGGGGTTGGTGCTCTTGTGGGTTGGTGCTCACGAATTGTTACTGGTTTGGTGCTCGGTAAAGGGGTTGGTTCTCTTTTGGGTTGGTGTTCATGAATTATTGCTGGGTTGGTGCTCGACAAAGGGGTTGGTGCTCCTGTGGGTTGGTGCTCATGAATAGTAGCTGGGTTGGTGCTCGGCAAAGGGGTGTGGTGATCCTGTGGGTTGGTGCTCATGAATAGTTGCTGGGTTGGTGCTTAGCAAAGGGGTTGGTGCTCTTACAATCATAGCTTGCGAATATTGTTTGGGTTGGTGCTCATTCATATAGTTGAGATTATTCTCCGTGGTTTTTCCCACATTAGGTTTCCACGTTATATATAGTGTCTCTCTCTATCTTGTGTGGTGTTTATTTGTTTGAGTTTTATTGCATATCTTGAACGTTTGATTAAGTGGAATTTGGTTAAAGAAAAGATTAATAATATATATGATATACTGATTCACCCCCCTCTCAGTATATCCCGTGCTTAAATCAGAGTAGGTTCCTTTTATATTTTGATATATTTAAATCCCCTAGAGTTATATTTTTTTTGAAATGGCCTACATAACATAATCTAACTATGATCTCATAATGAGATTATTTACAACATCATATTTATAGATCTCATCTCTACTAACTCATATTCTTAGTAATATAGATTGTCTTATATAATTTTTATTCAATATCTAACTAGAATAGTACCTTAAAACATTCATAGATGCATGCTTATATAGATGCAAGACCTCCCTATTTATATTATGTGATTTTACTCCAGTAATAATATTAACACACCTTAGTGGGTCTCCAACATTAAATGTCACAAATATTAAGTTTATTCACATTTCTAATGAACAAT
This sequence comes from Torreya grandis, assembly GCA_037957365.1. Classification (NCBI taxonomy): domain Eukaryota; kingdom Viridiplantae; phylum Streptophyta; class Pinopsida; order Cupressales; family Taxaceae; genus Torreya; species Torreya grandis. The sequence continues at coordinate 3,168,538 of JARHVA010000415.1, forward strand.
AACATGTTATAACTCAACATGTCACCAAAATAGGACACACACATTATTAAATGAATCCTTATTAGCTGCCATGACTTTCATAATTAAATGTCAATCAATCAACAAAGATTCTAAATACATAGAATGTCACACAAAATCATGTCTTTAAAATTAAAAAACCTCTGTGCCATGACTTTTATGTATTCTAAAGGATGATTTATAAATTTAATTTTGTTTCTTAAAATGATCTAAAAATTGACACCTAGCTTGCACAATGAATAATAAATTATGTAAAGAAACATTTCTTATTTTTTTGGTTCTATGTTAAAGAATCATATAAAAAATACCTTACTTCAAATAAGTGTCATAGACTGACATAAACATACACAACATCTCTACATGGTTATGTGCTTTAAAAATTATATTATTATGAAAAATCACATTAGGATTCACAAATTCAATTAGATAGTAATTAAATATAACTATGAAAAAAATATGCATGGATCATTACATATATACATGTATGTAGGAAACAGAAAAATACACTAAAAAAGGCACTCACAAAGGATAATAAAAAATAACACAATGATGATAAACACAACAAATAAGACTTTCACAAATTCACAACAAAACATTTATTTGGTAACAAATTTCTAAACTAACATTTTTTGGTTGATGTAAAATTTCTGATGAACGTGGATGTTTTTGAATCATTATTTATATTAGATTCTATTTTAGGAGGAGGAGTGACCATGTTGAATTGATACATTATGTCTCGCTTCCTTTCTAGAGTTTCTTCCATATAAATTTGATAGAATTAAGTAAGAAGACAATCTAAAAATATAACTTAAAGAAATCAATTATTCAAACACCTTCACAAGTTTGACATAGGATTTGGTAGGTATCCAGACTGATTTGATAGGTGACAAAATTTAGGATTGCTTTGTTATGTGAAAACTTTGTTACGTAACTCTATATTAATTTAACAACTAAAAATTTTGGTCGGAATTCTAAACTATTTCACCAATCAATACTTATATATTTATTTTGAGTTAAATTTATAGTCAAGATTTACCATTGGATTTATAAAGTGTTAATACAACATGGATTTTATGTATGCTCTTTAATATGATTAAATTTTTTTGTAAGATCCTATAAACCCTGGCTTTGTGGAGTTCTAATTTGATGAGATTCTACAGAAGCAAATTTTTCTTGCCAAAAACATTTTAAAAAAATATTCAAGGATTATAAATTGTCATACTTTTGAAAGAAACACATCATTATAAATAACTATGTTGTGAACTAATCTTCTATTTTATGAGGAAAATTTGATCAAGGAATAGCAAAGAACAAATAAGGAAGGATGATTTTGTAAAAAATGGTGAGGATTTTTAAAAAGTGGCGGAGGAAAAAACATGAGAAATTGGATGAAAATGAAATGATAAAATAGGCATTTGTATCAAGATAGTTGAGTAGGAAGTCTTTTTACCATTACATTTATTATAGGGAAGTGAGGATTTTAAAAGCATTCGATAATTTTAACCCTTTGCACTTTTTTTTAGATATCTACAAGCTTGGAAGTTGGATAGGATTTGAAGAATTGGGAAACAATAGTTAAACATAAATTTGTAGTTTAATTTTATCAAAAACTCTGATATCTTGAAACCTTGAAATTCTTATACAAGGTAGGAATTCAGAGTTTTTAAATAGTGTTACAATTTGGTTCAAATCTACTTGAAAACATTGAAATCTTGAATTTGCATAATTGTTTTCCCAATATGTATCCAAAGTTTGATATTTTTGAATTCATAAAGTAATATAACTCAATTGTAACATTGATTTAATTGATTTTTACCAAATTTATTTTAGTTACTCAATATATTCACATAGACTAAGTTTTTATTTATTGAAAATCATACTTTTATTGATACAAAAATATATAATACTATGCTAGTCATATAAAAAAGATGGGTGGAAATTTCACAACCCAAAAGAAAAACCACATCAAGCTAAATAAGAATTAGGAAGAGTGCAAAAATATATAAAAGGTCAACCCAAGGCCACACAAACCAAATTTAAACTAAGTCAAGTGTATATCATACCAAAAAGGGGTATATAAAACCACAAACAATAAGGAGTTCATTAAGCAACAATAACGAACATGGCATCAAGTAGAAGAGGAGGCAAAGGATCCTATGAATTGCCTCCCCACCCACTTAATTAGGGGGATCCTCATCAACTAGTAAGGGATACCAAACATCATTATGTGGCCTGTTTTGAGATTCATCATGTTTGATAGGTGAAATTACAAGATCCAACTAATAAAATTTATCCTATGGAGGGGGTCCAACTTCCCCCTTAACCAATATTTTTGTGGAACCAATCAGTCCCACTATGGGGTGGGGAGTGTTGATGTGTGTTTTATACACATCTAAAAAATTCCTATGAGTTTCCTCCAATGTTTTAGTATTAATAAATAGACTCACTCGAAGGCATGAGTTATAAGGTATTCGATTTTATAACAACTTGTAAGTGGAATAACAGTGAGCGACAGATTATTTACCATGGGTGAACTAGCTATGAGTGAAATTAGATCTACTTGGAGTGGGTGGAAAGATGGTGATTTTAACTAAGGTGGGTAGGATTTTAAAAGAAACTTCAAATAGAAGAAAAAATAAGGCAAAAAAGAGACCCTATGAGAACCTAGGGATAAAGCTTTTCAAGACTAGTATTTGAATTCAAATAAGATAAGGAATATAAAATAATACTTGTTGAAATTTATTATAGCACAAAAATATTAAAATACAATGAAGATTCAAAGTAATCATTACATAATATACTTAAACATGTAGAAATCAAAGGTTTCCTAATTGTTAGACTGTTATTGCACATCTATAAGAGGATTATGATAAGCATGCAAAAGATATTCAAAATAGATATAGCTGAAAATGAAAGTCTTTATTATAAAATAAATGCCTCATGCACAATAAAATCATTAATATACTATAATGATGAAACATCTCAAGTATTCTAAATAATTGTAGAAGAATCAAGATTTGCACATAGAGATCAAGTCAAGCAAAACTTCTTTGAATTTATTATTAATCTAAATAGATAAAATTATCCTTCTTTTGACATTGGGAGGTTACATGTATTTATAATCTTAGGATGGGGAAGGCCTCATCTCTTCAATATTTGCCTAAAATTATAATTTAAAAAATAAAACCTTTCATTCAAAATCATGCAAAGATGTATGTACAATGATAATACTCAGAATAGACTACTCAGATAGAAATACAATATGCATGTAAAATAAATAGGATTTAGAACTAAATTACTAGCTTGGTAATAACCATGCAGATACATAATCATTGTAAAATTGAAGTGTTGATGTAGAACCATTAACTATAAGCACCGATGGAGATACTGTATTTGTAACTATGGTAAGGATTAAGAGCTCTATGAAGTTTCTCAAAATTGGGTTTGTTGACCAGTTTCCCTACTTGGGTGATTGCCTTGGTTATTATCATATCTCCAAAAATTATAGTGCTTCACTTTTATGACTTTGAAAAATCCCCAACAACTTATTCATTTATTTATGCCAATTTAGGGATGCATCCCTCTAGGTAATAACATAGTTTAAACACTAAGAAGCATCCATGTTGATCATGAGGTTCAACTAATCTAAAGCACGAATCCTAGAGCACTAAACCATGAAATTCAATCTTCTTTATTTATCCTTAATATTATTCCATAATGTAAAAATATCTAATTTGTGGGCTTGACTGCCTACCCTGGAAACTTTGATATTGACCAAAATATTTTACATCTTTATAGCTACACTCTAAACATCATCAATCACTTCCTAAGTAGCCCAGGTAATTTGCATTCACTTCCAAATTTTCAAGGCTTCCTCAATACTCTAGTGTGTTTCCATCATTATCACCCTAATGGAATCCATTAAAGTATTTAAATCATTGATATATTTAGTAGGGTCATTGGGATTTATTTTGGGTTTCTTGGCTAAAAATAAAAAGTTTTTTCTTTGTTCAAATTCCACCTTACCTTTTGTTATTAAATTAACCATCTTACACTTCCTCACTCTCTGAATAGTCCCACTTTCCTTATCAAATTTAGTGAAGACTATGGGTAATTCTATAAAAAACCAAATTTTGTCTCACATCTCTAACATTTTACATCTCTCTTACCCATTGGGGAATAATTAGTTCTCTTTTTTCCTATGCTTGAGCAAGATATGAAGATGTAGAAGGTGGAGATGTCATTGAAAGGGATGTCATCATAGTGGTTGGCAAGGAGGAACTTATTTTAATAGGGATTTGGGAAAGTTTATGGTCTACTATTTCCCATAGATGTTTACTTCATAGGTGTTACCTCTGCAAAGAATCTAGTTAAACTTAGAGTTATCTCCACATCCATTGTTACTTTTGGCATGACCACTAGCTAAGACATGGGAAAATATATTTGGGTTAATGTTTAATTAGGGGATATGGGATTATTGAAAATATAAACCATAACTAGAGTCTAAAAATGGACTACCTTAGGAGTCCTAATTAGTTTTGGATAAGTAAAAATATTTGAATAAACACTAGTAATAATAAAAATAGATGATATAACCCTAAGCATAATTGAAGGTAAACTTACAATTGGAATCTGCACATTATAAAATGAAGAAATAATGGAAGAGATTACCTCATCAATTTTAGGACTTTGTTCTCGTTTGAGGTTAGCTAAGGTGTTTGTTCCTTCATACTTGCCAAGACTCAAAGATTTGGTCTTTCCCAGCTCAGCTTCTTCATCATCTAGTTGTGCCATGCCCATTTCTTAGTCTTCTTCCTTAAAATATTAATCAACCAAGGATATTACTTGTTATGGTTTTTCTTCTTTTCCAAGCTCCGTTGTAGTCTCTACATCCTTTTCTTCCTCCTCAATAGATTCTTATATGATAGGGAGACCAAGTGATGAACTCTCTTCTCATTTTTTATCCTAGGATGGAGTAGGGGAGTCATTATGCTTCCTTTGGTAGGTGAATATGGGTGGAGTGGAAGGTGTATGAGATGGTAGATGGGTTGTGGGAATAATTATGGTAGGAAGTGGAACTAAATGTGATGAATTGGAAGGAGTATAAAGAACATGTATTTATTGAGAGAACTTAAGAGATTGTGCAGAGTCAAGGGAAGATGAAATTAAATTAAAAGTTATTTGCAGGAGTTCAGGAAGGCTTACTTGGGTGACTGTAGTAAGAGGTGGTAAAAGAGTCATCACAAAATTGCTCTTCCTTTATTCAGCTAAGGAAACAACTGACCTCTCCCTTATAGTTGATATTCCTAAGACCTGTAGATGTGAATTTGTTGAAATATAAGGGACTTGAGGACTAGGATGTCCTATCAAAATCTCCATCCTAAATTTAGGATTTGATTCCTTCTGACTAACAAATTCATTGGGTTGTTCATCTTTAGTTTCTACTAAAGGGGAAGGAGGTTGATCTAGTGGCTAAGAGCCTTGTGGTGGATATGGAGGCCATTGAGGACTCCATGTATTTTAGGCTTCCTATTCTATTATCTATGGGTTATATTTTATGGCTTGGGTAATTATCATAGGCATTTCCTTGTCTTACATCTTTATCCACACTTACGAATCATCCAAGGCATTTAAGAAAATATGATCATGATCATATGCCTGGTGATTATAGGAGAGATGCACTTTATTATTTTCTAGAATAGTTTTGAGATACCCCCTTATTTTCTTCCTAGGGTCCCATTATCTGAAAGGTCCAGGATGTAAGTTATATTGTTTTCTATCCTTACCATCTTGAATGAAATGTGACCTAGTCACATATTGATGTTATCTAATGTTGAAAGGGTCTTGAGGTAGTAGGCCAAATATATCTAACCTAATTCCTCGTCAATACTATTAAATACTTGATAGGATATTTCCTATTCTGAAACATGATCTAGAACATGATGTGGAAATAATAGAGGAGTAGTCATGGTACCATCTACTCAGATGAGGGTTACATATGACTATAATTACTAAAATCCCATTTTGTTAAGGGTCAATATCATGTTTTCTAATAGTTTGGGAATTAGGTTGACCTACATTTCTTGGTATATATTAGGATATACCTCATTGTTTGTCCTTCTAATTTTGTTTTTATACCTATGAATGAACAAGAAAGAAAAATCCTCTCTGACCCTATTTCCCAAATATTCGTTTGAGGGTTGTGATTCATAACCATAAGGCTTATAAATAGTGGTAATTACCACATCCAACAAGTAATAAATCATGTATAAATTGTCATCCTTAGGCCTTTAATCAAGTTAGAGTGTTTTCAAATTTATTCATGTACTTATAATCTATCCTAGTACCACCAACTTACTATTTCTTAGCAGTATATCCAATAACATAACCCATTTGACCAAAACATAAGTAATACTTAAGAAACCATATAATTTATTTAACAATGCCATTGCTATTTCAACTCCAAGGATGAATTTAATGATGTAATTATAGGATATTGACCCATTTGGATTCAATGTCTATCCATTTGTAAGCCATTATTTTAAGTTTCCATCTGCGATGTTATGCTCAAACCAAACATTGTCTAAGACTTGATTGTAGGTGATCTTAGGATAGGGGAGCCTAATATATCTTTTGAATGCTCTACTCGAGATGTAACTAGAGATAGTATTGACTTTCCCTACATGCATGATATCATAAACAATGGTTTTATTAACAAATAAAATTTTAAGATATCAATACATGGCATTACCTCAATTTTAGCCACTGCTTGATGGAGACCTTCCTCTTTGATTGGTAGTAAATCATCTATATATTACTTGGCCTTCATAGAGAGTTCATATTTATTAGAATATGAATGTATTAATTCAACCTCTTACTAGATCATTGAGTAATGTGTAAATTTGAGGTTTAGGGCACTCTTCTCAAGTATTATATCTTTGTATTATATCAATCTTGCAAATGAGTATGGGGAGGGGACTGAGGGCTTACCCTATTTTGATGAAGAGGCCATTTTTCTCCTTTGGTTTCCATAATTCATTTTATATCCTAGATTGGTTCATTTTGCACTTATTGGCTGAAGAAAATTGGGGCTTGTTAGACAATGGGAAGCTTGAAAACACACTTATTTAATTGAAAGATAAATAGGAAAATGAATCCTTCTTATCATAAATTTTGTATATATCACTCTCAGGCCTGAGTATTGAATGTATTCATGTACCTTCAATGAATATAATGAACTTTTGATTTTAATGCTCATTCTAATTTGAATGTGTTAGTCAGGTTTGGCAAGTGACCTTACATACCAAATAAAAATCATTAATTAATTCTTTGTGTTTGATCATTACTTTTAAGACGACTATAAGTTATTCATTGAATTACTTCATTTATATGATATTGATCATTCCCCTTTATTTTTTGGCCATGCCTTCTATAGATAGTGCCACTTGTTAGGTCCTCATTAACATGGCCCTTTAAATTTATTCATTGTGTTGGGTAGGTCCCATAGTGCCGATTTAACATGATCAATACATGTCCCTAATCGTGGGGTACTAGAAGCATAGAGGCTCAGAGCATTGAATTGGTATACCTTTTAATGAAGATTTTTTTGTGGTTGTGGGTCATTATGATTGAGATAAATGCAATGATCTCAAAATCCTGGAGACTTGCAAGCTCGAAACCATTAGATTATAGACCTAGAAAAATCTTAACTTTTTCGTGGATGTGACTTACTGTGAACGTGCCAAGTGTCTATCACTCAAAATCCTAGAGGATTGAAAGCTTATAAGCTTGGAACATGAGAGTGTAGAACCATTAAGTTTAGTTGATAAGTGGATGAATTCTCTAAGTTTCCATTTTAATGTGAATATGCTGCACAAAAAATTTGTGGATCTCGAGAGAATCAAGAGCTTGAAAGAATTAAAATTATCACAATGCAAAAATCTTGTAATCATCCATAGCTTCAAAGACTTAGAAAATTAACAATCATCCAAGGCTCTAAATGATGCAAAAGTGATACAAGTTACAACTAGATGGAATATTCAATGTGGGTATGATTAGTGGAAATTAATGGTCTTTGACTGTTAATCCTATAATCTAAAATATATATACTAAGACATAGAAAGATTAGTTCCATTATCTTGAAAGTCATAACATCATATTAAAGTAAAATTCATGAAGACACAAGGTTTTAAATGACTTCAGATACTATTTTAATCTTGGATTTTTATAATTTTAACTTGTGCAATGTTGGATGTTTTGGAAATAATCCTAGATTAAAAATATATGATATCTTAGTCATATATCTTTAGGCTTCTATCTCCCTAAATAAGAGTTTTACAATAATGGGTCCCTGTTTTAATTGGTTTTTACAATGGGCTATTTTTGTTAGTGTACAATAAATGGAAAATCACAGGGGAAAATATTCTTGAGTATTTTGAGAAGCCAAAATTTTATAAATATATTATGATAGAACTTTAGTCTTAACAAGGAAAGAATAAGGAAATCCAAATTATAGAAAAAAATCTTACTTTATAATGAAACACACCAACCATCCCATTCCTTGGATTAGTTTGTGATATAGTGAAATTAATTTCTCTTAGTCATGAATATTTAGAGAAGACCCAAATAAACATTGTAGGTTTTACTTTAACTTTTGACCTTACAACTAATAAAAAATTAAGCCTAGGGATTTCTCTACTACCAACCAGGTATCCATAGCCTCGATAGAGATACCTTTGGTTCCATCCAAAGCCTTATTTTACTGTCAGCCAAGTGACCATATCCCTGATAGAGTTTACTTGAATCACCTATCCTCTATTAGTGTTTTTTATTTTGAAAACATCAACAAAGAAAATTTTGGAATCACCTTTGGCTAGGTGTGTGGATAATAAAATTTATTGGTCAATATGTCCTTATCAGTGTGTAATCAGTCATATGTTTATCATCTTCTACCTAAGTTTTAGTATATGATAGTGCAGTGCATATTTGGAAATGGGAAATTTTTATAAAATTTGCATGAGTATATCAAAGAAAGTGCCAATATTTGGGTAAGCCTATTCAATCTAAATAAGACAAAATTTAGTTAGAATACATACCTCAACTCTATAAAGTCTAGTATTGTTAGAATAAATTGTTATGGGAACCAATTGCACTCACTTTAGGTATCATACCCTTTATTTTGGTATATCTTTTTAGATTTAGTTTAGGAAATTGTTTGAGATAGTTTTGAAACCTAAGAAACTAAACTACAAGCATGGAAATAAGCTATTAAAAAAAGAAAAACTACCCTAAAGAAAACAAGTGGAGAAAGCAGGAAATTTAATATAGAAAACATGAAATATATTCTATAAAATAGGAAATCTAATCTGGAAAGTAATAAATTTAATCTATAAAGTAGGAAATATTATATACTCCTACTCTAAATATCCACTTACAATTTATTCTAATGCATCTCCAGTTAGATTGACCATTAATTAATGTTTAAAATATTATCCATTGATTGGAAAGGTGAGGTCCTTACCTTGGAAGTCTTTCAATTGAAAGACATTATTTTCAAGGATTTTATATATATGATATAGTTCAATCTATAATGGAGTGAACTTTTCAAACATTTCTTCTCATGTTCTTTATCCTAGAGGATCACTAGGTCTGAAAACCTGAAAGCCTTGATTTTGGATCTCTCATCAAACCAATGTTTGATAATATAATGATGTTTGTTGAAGTTGTGTAGTGCTTCAGTTCTTTTATCTTCTAATTAGACTATATCAAGTAGTCTAGAAGTTATTGTCTCATCTTCACTTATATAATTTTGAATGAATTGGTACATAGGTAATTTGAGAGTGATGGGGAAGACTAATTATTATCTATATACCAAAAAAAGGTGAAGCCTTGAGATCTTGCTTGTGCCTAGTTCTATCTGCCCATAGTGCATATTTAAATAAGTGATGTCATTCTCTTGGTTTATTTTGTGTATATTTATTTATGACATCCATCATGTTATTATTTTTTGAAATAACTACTCCATTTCCTTATGGGTAATGATTTGAATAGAACTTAAGGGTGATCTTATTATGGTAGGCCCAATATTTGAATTCAATAGATTGGAATGTTAGACCATTATCACAGACCAATGAAATGGGTATGCCAAATCTCGTGACTACGTTAAATCTATGGCTCATGAAATCTCAGTGAAAATAACCTCTATCCACTTGGTACAATAATCAATAGCTATGAGGACAAAATTATATCCTTCCAAAGAGTTCATATTTACTACCCCAACAAAGTACAAGCCTCATTGGGCAAAAGGGCATCCTTAAATGACTAGTTGTAAAAGCATACCACCATTCACCTCTCTCTTTGAAAACATTTGGAACTCATGGAAGATTATAAATTGGTTATGGGAATCCTTGAATATTGTATGCCAGTAAGAACCCATCTTTAGAATTTTATGAGTTGTATTATTGCCAGAGGGATTCCCATTACCAACCTTATGATGCAGGTTATCTAGGATGTCCTTAGATTCCTCTTTCAAAACACACATCAAGTAGATGCCTTCATAGTTATTAATATAAATGACCCCTTTCTTGGTCATGATATGAGTTGATTTGAGCTTGAGGAATAACTTTTGATCTTTGTTCAACTTTAGAGGGCATGTCCCTATAAGTAGGTAATGGATGATATGTGAGTACCACTCCCCTCTTATCACTTAGGCCTCATTGATTTATTTGATGTGGACGCATGGGTCATTTTGAGTCATTAGCATGATGAGGTCCTATCCTCTCACCGTTTTAGTTTCTTTAATTTAAAGATCAAACTCATGAATTTTGACCATCTACTTCCCTCTCTTTTCTCCCAATTCATTATGCCTAAGCGTGAATTTGATGGTTGGGTCAAGGACAAAAGCATGCCTTATTTCAAGGAATATAATGTATGAATTTTTTTTATGGCCTTGATCAAGGCATATATGTGCTTATTAAATATGTAATACTTTAGTTTCACATCCTTCAAGTTGGTACTAATAAAGGAAATGAGATACTCATTATCTTCCACCTTTTACATCAATATCACAATAATGGTATGTTTTGAAGTGAATGAATAAAGATATAAATATTAATTGAAATTTGAGATAATGAGGACTGGGGATTGAGAAATTGACATTTTGATGTCCTAAAAATATTTTTTGGCCTCTGTTGTCCCCTCAATCTTGGCATCTTGTTTCATCATGGCATTTAATGGTTTGATGATTTCTACAAAACTAGAAATGAACTTTCTCATGAAGTTGATCTTGACAAATAAAGACTTTAGATATTTATTGCTATTGAGTGGATTTAACTTATAGATGGCCTAAATATAGTTTGGATTGATAGATATCCCTTATTTAATGATAATATGGCCTAATAATTTTCCTTCGGTATCTTCAAAAATGTATTTTTTGGAGTTCAAAGGAACTCCATACCTTCTGAACCTATATAAGATGTTTTATAGATGGCCTATGTGGTCAGCTCTATTCCTAGAAAATAATGTAAGATCATCCATGTAGATGATGATGAACTGATCCACCAGGCCTTGAAAGGTAAAATCCATCACTCTCTAGAAAATGTCTCTTGCATTGATTAGGTCGAACTATATCCTTTTATATGCAAAGGTTTCACATTTGATGGTGAAGTCAGTCTTTATCTTATCCTCTATGTTAAAAAATACCTAGTTGTATCCTAAGAATCCATCCAAGAAGTTCACATCATCTCTGAGTCACTCACCATCTATATTACCTCATCTAGAGAAGGTAAATGATAATTTTCCTTTATTGAGGCTTTGTTTAAGTTCCTTAAATCAACACACAACCTAATTCTCAATTATTATTTTTATTGGTACCAAGTTAGTTACCCATGTTGAGTACCTAATTGGGAAAACAATTTTGGCATCCAAGAGCTTTTGTACTTTGGTCTTTATGAGAGGTTCTAGGACTAGGTTTACTATTTTCTATCTTTGCCTAAATGGATTATGTTCTAGCCTAAAAGGGATGGTGTGGGTAATCACCCTTAGATCAAAGATCTCAGGTACTCATATGTCCAAGAAATGGCATATTTAAAATCTATAAGAAACCCCTTCATCCTATATTTTTTTGTTTTCAATATAGCTTAGACATATATTCATCAGTTGAGGAGTTTGGTCAATCTCCAAGTGTTATTTGGTGAAGTCAAACTAAGTTGCTTTCATCTATTTTTTATTCTAGGCCTAAGGGTCAACACCAAAAGCTTGTTCCAAGGAAACCATGCCCAAGGGGATTCAGTTTTATTTCATATGTAGAACACACTCTTTTCCCATATCTTTAGTCTACATAGGTTAGATATTACTTTAATATATTATCTAGGCTTCAAAAGCTCCTGAACTATTCAAGAACTATATGATTTATTGATTATTATCAAACACCTAGAATCTATCCACATTATTAGGAATAAAAGGGCATAGGACCAATTACACTAAAAATTTATGCATTTTTATTCTTTAAGTGGTTCTAGATTAGTAGTAGAGCTTGCCAACAAATCATCTATCTGATTCTTTTCTCTTGGGATGGCCTTGATGCAAACTACTTCAAAGGATTCAATCAAGTCTAAAGATTAGTATTTATACTTATTTAGGTATGCAAGCTTGCACTAGTACTTATATATGATCTAGTTTACAACCAATTCAGATTCATCAAACACTAATAGTTATTTGACATTTTAATTTAATATGAATTATAAACCTAAGATTATGGTTTCATACTCATACCTATTATTGGTACAAGGGAAATATAACCTATAAGCAACTAGGTATTGTTTTCATTCTAGGTCCTTCATGACAACACCTACATAAAAACCTTGTTTGGAATGAGCCCCATTGAAGTGAAAAGTCCAAATTTAATAAGGACCTTCAAATTCTTGTTCATGCAATTATTATTGGTGGTGAAAGTGTACATAACTATATGTGTTGATACAAAGTCAAATTAGTTTTTATTGGTGTTGTACTCAGTAATCAAGTAATTTATTTTGTGATCTTTATATAACCTAATTTGGTTTGGTATCCCTTTCCAAGGTAACCACATGTGGGATAAATCTATGGCCATGTACCCATTCAATGTTTTTGACCAATCTCATCTTAGTAACAAACCATATGCCTCTATAATGTCAATGAATAGGATATCAATAATTTGATTCACATGTGGATCTAATTCCATTTGTATGTGCACATTTATAAATTTACCAACACATGGGACTAAGGATTTATTAAAATATAGAAGCACTCTTTTGGACTTGTCAGGAGTCAAAGCTAACTTTTGGTAAACAGTTGTAGGCATCACATTGGATGATTCCCTAAAATCCACTAGTAGTTGTGTACATTTTTATCAAACATTCATTTTTTTAATAAGAATGAATGTAACTTGAGTTTATCTTTGTGAATCATTATGTTTGCATGGGTAGTCTTAGATTTGTCATAAGTCCTCCCCATTAGGGCCTTGTGTAGTAGGTCCCTCTATTCAATGATTTGAACTAGCTCATGAAGATTGATATTGGATTTAATATTTTTCATTGTTCAAAAATATTATATCCTCCCTTACCCTGAAGTTTAAATATTTTTCATTGATCCTTTTGATTAGGAGGAGGTTAATTTTCCCTCTTAGGTGGAGGTGGATTATCTCTTAATGAAGGGGTGTATTTTTTGTAGCATTCAAATCAAGAGGGGTAGTAGCACTATTATTGAGAAGAGTTGAAGAAGTCATGGGATACTTTCTTCTTAGGTTATAATTATCCATAACTTGATGATATTGTTGGAAAGCACAAACCCCATCGGTGTTATCCTTAGTCTCATTGTCATCTTCCCCTGGGAAGGGGAAGTCATAAGTGTTAAATACCATAGCCTTGATAAGGTTACCAGAAGAATATGATGAAGATAGTTCTTACTAATTGGAATAATTTTCTTTCCTCTTTGCTTCATACTAAAAGATTTCAAAAGTAGTTCCCCATGTTAAGCAGTTTTATGGACTAAACACTAGTTTGGAAGAGCTACATCCATGATGTTGATCTATGGAATTTTGTTAGATAAAACCTGATGTTTATGATTATTTATAATCATGTTGTACCTCTGGAACCCATAATCCTAATTATTCTAATTAGAGTTCTATCTACTTATATGGCCCATATGTTTCTACATGCTAAGAAATGCAATACTTAGTTTCTATATAATCCTCTAGATGGTTTCCATCTCTATCTTAGTTAAGTTGGGAGCATTTTCATGTGTGTAATTACTATTAAATAGTGCATAAGGCTGACTCTAGATCTGATGGTTAGAATCATAATTGTTTAATAAATTGAGATGTTGATTTTGGTCAACATGAGTTAATGGCAATTGATCATGCACTAGGGTCTGGTTTTGTGCCACAAAATTCTAATTTACATTAGGGATTGGGATGAAAACTAGGTAGACATGCCAAATATTGAGTGGAGGTAATTATTATTATTTGTACACATTGATTGCTTTCATTTAAGCTAGTAAAGTATCAACGCTTATATCCCTATGTAGAAACATAATAGTTATGGAATATAGGGAATTTTTATATATTTCAAGGGCCAATGGCTCATTAAGCTAATAGGAACACTCCAATATACTAAAGATATTTTAAAACTGAGTGTTGAATGCTCAAATTAGCTCATTGGGATCTTGTTTCATGCTAGAAAAGTGTTGATAGATAACACTTGCACCGGTAACTTGGCCAAATCATGCTAAGAAGGTATCGTGACATTCTCTATAGGTTTTAACTGACCCTTTTGGAATATCTGGAAACCAGTTATAGGCTATTTATTGTAAATTGAAAGCAAATAGTCTGTAAGCTATGTCCTCTTGATTTATATTCAAGATCCCTAAAGTGGATTTGAAATCTTTTATATGTTATTACATATTCCTTCCTCCTAAGGGGGAGAAAGAAGGAAGATGTCTCTCTAGGTTTCTAGGAAATTCATGCATTGATCTTATGACATTGATATCCAATCTATTCAATTAAGTCAAGGATTGAGGTGGAGGATTAAGAAGTGGATTATTGAGATGGGCGATCTAAACTAATGAAAGATGAGGTTGTCTTCCTGGGGATGATGTTTTGCCCTAGGTTTTCTATAAAAACCTATATTAGACCTAAATTTTTTATGGATCTCTAAAGGTGGTTGTAATAGGTTATTATATGAGGTTAACCTTGTTAGTCTTCTTACCCAATGTAACTCAAGTGATCTTACTTCTTAGGATAGAGGTAGAGGATAGAATCCCTCCTTCTACTACTAATTTAAAACTTCTATTTATGTATGTTTTATACACATCCAAAAATTTCCTATGAGATTTCCTCTAATGTTATGGGATCGATGAATAGGCTAACTTCAAAACATGAGTTATAAGGTATTAGATTTTATAACAACCTCTTGGTGGAATAATAGTGAGCGACACAAAGTGTTTACCACATGTATATTTTATATGAGTAAACCTATATCTACTTAAGGTGGGTGTAAAGATGATGATTATAACTAAGGTGGGTAGGATTTCAAAATAAAATTCAAAAAGAGGGAAAAGTAAGGTAGAAAAGAGAGCCTATGGGAACCTAGGGACAAAACCTTTTAAAACTAGTATTTGAACTCAAATAGGAAAATGAATCTAAATCAATGCTTGTTTTAAGTTATTATAGCACAAAAATAAACAAATATAATGAAGAGTCCAAGGAATCATAACACAATATACTTAAACATGCATAAATCAAAGGTTGCCTAATTGTAAGATTGTTATTGCACATCTACAAGAGGATAATGATAAACATGGAAAATATATTCAAATCGGATATAGCTAAAAATGAAATACTATATTCTAAAATAGATAACTAATACATAATAAAATCACTAATATACCATAATGATGGAATGTCTCAATTAATTCATAGAAATAGATAAGAATCAATATTTACCCATAGAGATCAAGTCAAGTAGAACTTCTTTGAATTACTTATTAATATGAATAGCCAAAATTCTCATCCTTTTAAGACTAGGAGGTTACATGTATTTATAATCTTCGGATGGGGAAGGCCTCATATCTTCAATTTCCACCTAAAATTACAAGTTAAAAAATTGAATCTTTCTTTCAAAATCATTCAAAGATGCATGTACAATGATAATACTCATAATATAATTCCAAGCTAGAAATAGAATATGCATGTAAAATAAATAGATTAGAAACTAAAGTCCCATGTTGGTAATAACCATGAAATACATAATCATTATAAAATTCAAGTGCTGATGCAATACTATATATTGGAAGCATTGATGGAGATATTATAGTTACAACTATGGCAAGGAATAAGAGCTTTGTGAAGAAAGGGGGGGCACTAAAAAACTAGTTGTGTGCATGGGAATGACCCAAAATTAGCTTCTTTAGAATTTGTCTCTTCACCTAGTACATAATCTACATTAATTTATTTGTCTATGATTTCAAAATCTAGTAACGAAGGCTTCAAAATTATGACTACCTTATCTATTAATATTTCTTGCTCTGCCTTTGAGCTCTTGAATTCAACTACTAAATCCTTTGCTCTTATTAATTATTCATTAGCAAAACTAACCAATTAGAACTCTTCTTTGTTGGTTTTATACACATTACCTTCCACTTATTACTTGATTTTTTCAACAGCTAAGTGGAAAAGGCTCTCAAAATTGAGTCTGTTGACTAGATCCCTTGCTTGGGTGATTACCCTAGTTACTCTCATATCTCCCAAAATTTGTAGTGCTTCACTTTCACAAATAATAGAAAGACCCATTAGTTTCTTAAAATTTTATGCCAATTTAGGGAGGTATCCCTCTTATAATTCACATACTTTAAACACCAAGAAGCATCCATGCTGGTCATGAGTTTCAGTTGATCGAAAGCACTAATCCCAAAATACTGAACTAGGAAATTCAATCTTCTTTTTTATTATTCATATTATTCCATAGTGTAACAATATCTTCTTTATGGGCCTAACTACCTTCCCTAGATACTCTGATATTAAAAAAATATTGTACAATTTTGTAGCTACACTCTAAACATCAACAATCACTTCCTGATGAGCATATGTAATTTGCATTTGCTTCCACCTTTTCAAGGATTACTTAGTACTCTAGTGCATTTCCATCATTACCACCCCAGTGTAATCCACAAAAGTGTTGAAATCCTCAATATATTTAGTAGGGTATTTGGGATTTATTTTGGGATTCTTGGTTAAAGATAACCAGTTTTCTCTTTGTTCATATTTCACCTTACCTTTTTATTTTTACGTTGACCATCTTCCTCTTCCTCACTCTTTGAATAGTCCCACTTTTCTTGTTGAACTGAGTTGAGACTATGGGTAACTTTGTATTTCATCTATGAAATTATGCATCTAAATTACCCATTGGGGAATAATAAGCTCTCTCATTTCTTCTTATTGAATGAGATCTAAAGATACAAAATATGGAAAGGTCATTAGAAGGGATGTCATCATAGTGGTTGGCAGGGAGGCACTTATTTGAATAGGTATTTGGGGAAGTTTATGCCCTACCATTTTCCATGGGGAGGTTTTTTCATAGGTGTCACTTTTTCAAATAATCTAATTAAACATGAGGTTATCTCTATAGTCATTATTTCTTTTGGCATGGCCAATGGTTGGGGCATGGACAATTCTATTTGGGTCAATTTTTTCTTGGGAAACATAATTTCTCAAAATGGACTCTTAAGAGTCCTTATTAGTTTTGGAAAAGAAATAATATATAAATCAACACTGGTATTAATAAAATTGTATTATACAACCCTAGGCGTTGATGAAGGTAAGTTTGCATCTAGAATATCTATATTAGGAACTGAAGAAATAATGGAAGATAATACCTCATCAATTTTATGATTGTGTTCTTGTGTGAGGCCAACTAAGGTGTCTCTTCTTTCATGCTCTTCCAAACTCAAAGCTTTGGTCTTTTTCATCTCAGCATCTTCATCATCTGATTGTGCGACACCCATTTCCTAGTCTTATTTATCTAAAATATAATCAACCAAGTATATTACTTATTCTATTTCTTCTTCTTCTCTAAGCTCCATTATATTCTCTGCATCATTTTTCTCCTCCTTGATAGCTTCTTATATATTAGGGATACCAAGTGATGACTTCTCTTCTAGTTTTTTATCCTAGGAGGAAGCAGGGGAGTCTTGTGCTTCTTTTAGTAGGTGAAAATGGGTGGAGTGGAAGGTGGATGAGATGTTGCAGGGTTTGTGAGAACAACTGTGGTAGGAAGCAGAGTTGAAGGTGATGAAGTGGAAGGCACATGGATTACTTGAAGGGACTTAGGAGATTGTTGAGAGTTAGGGGTAGTTGGAATTAAAGTAAAATATATTTGTATGAATTTATGAAGGTTGCTCCTCTAGTCTCCTTTTAGACTTATACAATCCCTTGAACATTTGTTTGAGCATCTCTCCAATTACATATACCATAATGATGGGGTATTATTCAAATTCATTTAGGTACCTATCTACACTTATTTTATTCATCTAAGGAAAAAATTGACCTCTCCATTATAGTTATTGTGCATAGGACCTATACATGTGGAACTGGTGAAGTAGAAAGGACTTGAAGACCAGTAAGTCCTCTAAAAATATCCCTCATAAGATTAGGATATGATTTTTCTGACTACCAGATTCATGTGGTTGCTACTATGTATCTTTTGTTAAAGGGGAAGGAGGTTGATCTGGTGGTTGAGATCCCTATGGTGGACGTTGAGGCCATTACTAACTCCATGAATTTTGGGCCTCTTCTTATTTTGCCTCTAGGTTGTATTATAAGGCTTGGGAAAGTATGATAAACATTGACTTGTCTTTCATATTTATCCACACTTCTAAATCATTTGACGAATTTAATAAAATATGATCATGATCATATGCCTAGTGATTATAGGACACATGAACTTTCTTATTTTCTAGGATAGTTTTGAGATACCCCCTTATTTTCTTCCTAGGGTCCCATTATCTAAAAGTTTCAAGATGTGAGTTGTATTATGTTCTAGCCTTACAGCTTGAATGAAATGTGACCTAGTCACATATTGATATTGTCTAATGTTGAAAGGAATATTGAAGTATTAGGCCAAATGTATTTGACCTAATTCATCATCAATACTATTAAATACATGATAGGTTATTTCTTGTTCTAAAATATGATCTGAAACATGATGTGGTAATAGTAGAGGAGTAGTCTTGGTACCCTCTACTTAGATGATGGTTACATTTGGATATAACCAATAATATCCCATTTTGTTAAGGGTTCATGTCATGTTTTTTTGGTTTGGGCATCAAGGTGTCATGTATTGATTGGTATATATGAAGATAAACCTCATTACTTATGCTTATAATTTCATTCATATACTTATGAAAGAACACAAAATAAAAATCCTCTTTGACCTTGTTTCCCAAATATTCTTTTGAGGGTTGGCATTTCTAACCATAAGGCTTGTAAACAATGGAAATTACCATGTCTAACAAGTAAACATCATGTATAAATTGTTGTTCTTAGGCCTTCGATCAAGATAGAGTATATGTGACTTAAATTATCATGCACTTATGATCTCTCAAAATTCCACCAAATTTTTAGTTTTGAGGAATATATCAAATAACAAAACCCATTTAATTAGAACATACATAATAAATGAGAAACCATATAACCTATTTAACAGTGCCATTGATATTACAACTTCAAGTCTAAATTTAATTATGAAATTAGAGGATATTATCCCCTTTGGATTTAACCCTTGACCCTTTGCAATCCATTACTTTAAATTTCTATTTACGATGTTATGCTCAAGCCAAACACTAGTCAAGCCTTGATTGTAGTTGTCTAAGGACAGGGAAGCCTAAGATATCTTTTGAACGCACTACCCAAATTTTAAGTAGAGGTAGTCTTGACTTTCCTTACATGCACGATATCCCTAATAGTGGTTCCATTAACAAATAAAACTTTCAAGAGGTCAATACATGGCATTACCTCAAGTTTAGATGCCACCTAGTGGAGACCTTTCTCTTTGATTGGTAACAAATCATCTATGAATTCTTTTGCCTCAAGAGAGAGAGTTCATCTTCATTAGAATTTGACTAATTATTTTGACATCTTCCTAGAGCATAAATTAATGAGTAAATTTAAAGTTCAGGGTATTCTTTTCATACATTACATCTTTGTATTCTATCAATCTCATAAATGAGTATGGGGAGGGGACTAAGGGCTTATCCTATTTCGATGAAGAGACCATTTTTATCGTTTGGTCACTATAATTCCTTTGATGTCCTAGACTAGCTCATTTTATGCTTAATGGATAAATAAAATTATGGCTCATTTGATACTAAGAAGCTTGAGAATGCCATTATTTAATTGAAAGAGTAATAACAAAGTGAATCCTTCTTATCATAGATTTTATATATATCACTCATAGGACTAAGTATTAAATGTATTTGTGTGCCTTCAATATAGATAATGAGATTTTATGTTTAATACATGTTTCAATTTGAATGTGTATATTAGCTTTGGTAGGTTCCCTTACTTGCCAAATGATAATCATTCATTAATTCTTTATGTCTAGTCATTACTTTTGAGATGGCTATCAGTCATTCATTAACTTGATTCTTTATCTTGCTATTGATCATTCCCATTTATGTTTTGGCCATGCCTTTCCTAGATAGTGCCACTTGTTAGGTCCTTGTTAACCTAACCCTTTAAATCTATTCTCTATGTTGGGTAGGTCTCGTAGTGATGAGTTAATGCAATCAAGCTATGTGGTCTGATCTTAGGGTACTGGAAGCACATAAGCACGTAACATTTGAATGGTATTCTTTTTGGTGAAGAATTGTTTATGGATGTGGGTCACCATGATAAAGACATGTGGAATGATCTTGGAATCTCAAAGATTTATGAGCTCAAAACCATTGGATTGTAGACCTCAAAACTACTTAAATTTCCCATGGAGGTGGATTACCATGAATATGTCAAGTGATGATTACTCAAAACCATGGAGGCTTAGAAGTTTAGAATCTCGACACATGGGAGTGTAGGACCATTAATTTTATCTATTAAATGGATGAAGTCTCTAATTTTTTATTTTAACATGAATATGCCATGTAGGGAATTTTTAGATCCTAGGAGACTCGAAAACCCAAAAAACTAAACTTATCACCACATAGAAATATTGTAGTCATCCATAGCTTTGAAGATATAAATTTTCAATCATCTAAGGCTCTGAATGATGCGAGAGTGACACATGTCAAAACTATGTGTGGAATCTTCAATGTGGGCCTGATTGAAGGAAATTAATGGTCTTTGGTTGTTAATCTTGTGATCTAATACACACACACACACACACACACACACACACACACACACACACACACACACACACACACACACACACACACACACACACACACACACACACACACACACACACACACACACACACACACACACACACACACACACACACACACACACAACACAACACAACACAACACAACACACACACACACACACACACACACACACACACACACACACACACACACACACACACACACACACACACACACACACACACACACACACGCACACACACACGCACACACACACGCACACGCACACGCACACGCACACGCACGCACACACACACACACACACACACACACGCACACGCACGCACACACACACACACACACACACACACACACACACACACACACACAAATTAGAACATCATATTAAAGTAAAATTCATGAATTACCAAGGTTTGAAATGACTTAAAATACTAGTTAAGATTAGATTTTTATAATTTGAACTTATGCAATGCTATATTTTTTAGAAATATCCCTAGATGATCAATGCATGATATCCTAGTCATAGATATTTAGGGTCATATTTCCTCAAATAAAGGTTTTAAAATAATGGGTCCCTATTTTATTTTATTTTTTTAAAATGGGATGTGTGTGTTATGACACAACATGGAGTGCTTGAATAAACAAAGAGAGGGGCTCCTTCGGTTACAATATCGATGGCTATGAGATCACTAATTCTAACCCCCACATTCATGCATACAAGGGTAAAAGTATTATCATGGGACATCAAGAGTCTAACGAGTGATATCACATGACACATTCTCATAATGGTCCAAGAGAATTTGTAGATGATGCAACTCTAGCCAAACTTTATCTATTTGACTTTGGATCTAGAGGGTAACATTAGAAATCATTACAACTTTTTTAGTTACATAAAATCTCATTTCCATATCTTTACAATTAAAAAATCCTTTATTTCTAGTTTTCCAAATCTAAAAAAGAATGCCATCATATAAAATTTACCAAATTCTACTATATCTTGCACAAAAAGGCGAAGTCCCAAGAGAACAATTTAGGTTGCAATGGATTTAAGAGGGTGTGAATCCATATCTAAGTGGACTAAGCATGATTATAGAACCATAAAAGGTGTTTAAGGGTTTTTGGATGGTGAAAAGTAGGGCAGATGGGGTTTGAGATCTCCATGTGCTTGAGTTGGTCACCAACAGGTAAACCCTGCTAAATAATAAACCAAAGAAAATGGGATTTCTTAGGCTCAATAAGAGTTTCAAAAATATTGGCAAACCTTCTCTATCATACAAAAATAAAATATGTACTGATTCCATCAATGATTATACGAGTTTCAAAGTCTATATGTTGAGGAGCGAACATATTATACCCCAGATGAAGAGAATAACGAGTAAAAGGCATAGTTGTAGGCCACTACCAATCTTTCCATCAGGATATAAAGGAAGTAACACCAATAAAATCAATTTTAAGTACACCAAATCAAAAAATTAGATTATCTTATTTTAAAAAAAGTTTCAAAGTAAAAACCAAATCATAAAAATGAATTTTGAGAAAGAAATTCATTAATATAATTTTAACCAAATTGCAACCACAATAATAAATTTTTAAAAATAATAAAAAATCATCTCAGTTATAATCCCTTAATATTTTACAACTTAAATAAATGCAAATAGAAAATTAAATTTAATAATTAACATATAATGTAAATTAAATTCAGAGTCTAATCGAGTGCACAAAAAATTTCAAAAGAATGTTTGTTCAGGGTAAAGTTTAGTGCAAATAAAAACCATATGCTTTAGTTAAACTATGAAACAATAGAATAATTACAAATCTAGACCCAAAATGCATTGAAAATTCAAATTCAAAATATATAAAATTAAGACACTTTAATGCCAATCCATTGTGTGATATATAATCAAATTATATTGATTCTATGTCACATGAATTGTATCTCAACTTAAGAGTCGGGCCATGTAAATACTTAAGGTAATGTAACATACAAATGAAATTAAAAAAAGACAAGGATTTATATTATTAAAATTATGTATCCAAATCAGTTTGATATGAAATATTAAATTAATATAAAAATGATCTAAAACACTCTTGAGAAAGTTAGTCAAATAAGAATGCCTAATAAAATTCCAAATGCACTATGCAGAGTAATTTAATCATTGTTGTAACATCCATAAAAATAGTAATTGAAATGATGTTTATGATCATAGTTGGTGCTTGATTGGAATGAGTATATTTATAACACCCTTTTATATTACTTCAAAATATTTTTTCATATTTTCCATTTTATTAGATTAATGTATCAATTAAAAGTATATATCAAAACATATAAATATAATCAATAAACATGTATTCTATCAGATTAAATAGATTTGAATTACATAATAATTCTAACTACCAATTTATGATTTTAAGTTTATTGATCACGACCTAAACACCTTTACAATTCAATGTAATAAGAGTTTTCCTTAGGGTTGAAATTACCCCCAAAATAAATCACAAATACCTCAAAACCAATAAAAAATATATTCATTCACCTCAAAAACATATATTTAAAAGCAGTTGTCTTGCCAAAATTTAAGATGTAATAGTTTTTAAGCCCTTTTTGTTACTGTCGGAGTGGGTCACAATTAGATTTAATAGATAGGATTGAACACACAGAGAAAACCTATATGGAGTAGTGAAATCTGAAAATAAAATAACTCAAAAAAGGAATAATCAAGTCTTTACAAAAGAAAAGTTACATTAATAAACATTAGCCAAAAAAGTACATAACAAGGTTATTTATATAGGTGGAAAATAGACAAGTCTCAACATCCTCATACATGTGGGATTATTTTCCCTTTAATGACCTTTATTAAACCTAACAAAGCTTGACTAGAATGTGTTGACAAAACCCAGTGGGTCAAAAGTCTACAATAACAACCCCTTAAGTGTAGCTTAGGTGGTTAGAAGAATTGGGTCCCAATAGATAGCCCTGATGAGGCATCCACGTATATAGAGATGATCCCCCATAAGAGAAAGAAAATGGAGTTGATTGAACCCTAAAAAGAGCTCAAAGATGAAGATACATGCTCTCAGTGAAAGGTTTGGTTAATATATTAGCATTTTTTTCTATTTCTTGGATGTATCAAAGATCAATGACATGCTCATGGATGAGCTCCCAAATGAAAGGCATGTGAATCTCAATATGTTTGGTCCATTGATGGAGGACCAGATTCCTCTAAATCTAGATTATGTTTTAGTTGTCATAGAAGAAGGTTATTGGTCATCAAAACTAGATGCCAAACTCAATGAGAATATTATGAAGCCAGATAGCCTTAGTGGAAGCATTAAGATCTCTCTATATCCTACCTCTACAAAAGATAAAGTAATAGAATTATACTTCTTGTTTAACCAATTAATTTGACCTGAACCAAGGGATAAATTATAGCCTAAAGTATACTTATAATTTTGAATGTCACAATCCTAATCAGAACCTGTATAACCAATCAAGTCAATGTTGATACCCACTCCATAGTGAATCTTGAAACTATGAGTACCCTGAATGTAGTAGAAGATCCACTTAGTTTTTTTTCAATGCATCTCATGTAGTTATTATATGAATTAGGTGACCATACACACTACATATGAAATATCAAGTCTAGTGTGTAAGGTAGATGGGATTACCAACAAGATGGAAATATGAGGTATTATCAACCAATGGAGATGGCCAATCGACCTCAAGCTTCACACCAAATAGGAAAGGAGTTAGAGTTGGCTTATAGTTAGCCATGTTAAACCATGCAATCAAATCAAGAGCATACTTGGATTAGCAATAGTGATGTCAAAGTTAAACTGAGAAATTTAAATTTTGAGAAAGTAGTACAACAAGCCCAAGTTAGTCATTGAGAACTTGTTAGAAAAAGAAATTTTCATTATTGTGAAGGTGTATGGAGAACTCCTTGTGATCAATAGGTCATCCATGTAGAGAATGAGAATCAATAGTGAATCATCTCACCAAATAAATGTAGACATTTGGATCAAAATGGCATTGAGTGAATCCAACCAAAAGAAGAAAGGAGTCTATCTTGGCATGCCAAAATTGAAGAGCTTATTTGAGGGCAAAAATATATTTTTGAAGTTTAAAAACTGAGGAATCTTTCACAAATCCTTGTGGTTACTCCATGCATATTTCATTTTTGAGGCCACTGTGAAGAAAGACATTCTTCACATCCATTTCATGAACATCCCAACGATGTGTTGTGGCAATGGTGAGAGTGAGTTGGATTGAGTTCATTTTAACAACTGAAGTGAACATCTTTGTGTAGTCAATACTAGGAACACGATAAAAACCCTTTGCTACCAAATGTGCTTTAAAATTGTCTACTGACCCATCTGCTACAAATTTTGTTTGGTAGATCCACCTATATTGAATAAGTCTTCTTCCCTTAGTAAGTGGTACTAAATCCCAAGAGTTCTTCCTCTACAAGGAAATATACTCTTCTTCCATAATAATATCCCACTCAAGAGTGCCTGATGCCTCATAAAATGATTGCAGACCAGAATAAGATGTATTGAAAGCATGTGGTGCATCCTATAATTGTGAATGAGTTAGACTATTATCTGATGGATCTCTAACCCATTGGTTAACACTTTGTGTTATTTGTCTAGCCCAAAGAGGGCCAGTTCTCAAAGAGTTAAGTGAATGTTCCTCATCATCTAAAGATAATCTAGGAGAATCCTCATCACTACTCTCATCACTACTTTCATATTTATAACTAAAAGAAGAATCTGGATCATCAGGAAGTTGATCAGGAGGATCTAAATCCTCAAAACTATCATCAAATCTAAGTGTGTCTAAGTAAGGATGAGTTGTGTCAAGTGTGGAGGCCGAAGGACCCTCTACGAAATGAACACTCCTCTTAATTAATTAGTCATGAGTGATGGGATGGAGAAGCCTATATCCCTTAACACCGTTAAGATATCCAACAAAGATGCAAGACTGACTTTGAGGTTCCAATACCTTACATTTATTCTTCCAATATGAGCCATAATAGGTGAACCAAACACTCAAAAGTGTTCAACTATAGGTTTCTAATCACTCCAAGATTCAAAAGGAGTAACTCCCTTCAATGCTTTATGAAGAACTTAGTTATGAATGTAACAAGAATAGCTTATGGTTTCAACCTAATACTGAGGTATAAGAGACTTGGAGTGTAGCATATAATTGGTCATTTCCTTCAAGGACCTATTCTTGCACTCTACAACACCATTCTACTGAGGATTATATAGAACTGAGCATTGTAGTTCAATCTCCTATGATGTAAATAATCGCTCAAAATGGTTGCTTACATACTCAACACTATTATTGGTGTGAAAAATATTGATGGATTTACCTAAATGTTTCTCTACAAGTGCTTTAAAGTCCTGAATATGGTCAAAACCTCTGATTTATGCCTAGTAAAAAACACCCAAGTGTACCTACAATAGTCATTGATGAAGGTAAGCATGCACTTGGTAATGTTGAGTGAAGGTTTTGGAAATGGGCCAGTAATGTCACTATGAAGAATATCTAATATCTGTTTATCTCTTCATGATTGTCCTTGTCATACTTCTCCTCTAAGTACTTACCAAGAATGAAACCCTAGAAAACTCCATCAAAAAACTTAACTCATGGCAACCTTGAAACCATGTCTTAATAAATGCATTGTGCCAAGTATCAATAGTTGAGATGGCCAAATCACTCATGTCATAGTTTAATCACCTCATTTGAATCAGTGAGTAGTGCAGTAGAGGATTGATCAGGACAAAAATGAGAATGTATACAACCTAGGTTGGTGATTTTCTTTCCTAAATGAAATAATGGAGTCACTATTAGCTTCCCTAATAACCACAAAATTTGGTGTAAACTCAACTCTCTTGCTTGAATCAATGTGAGTGATCTAGTAAACAGATAGAAGATTGGTGGATAAAGAGGAAACATATAGAACATCATGAAATATTCCATCATTTACTTCAACAAATCCACTTTCACCAACTTATGTAGAAGTATCGTTACCCAATAATATGGAAGGCATAAAACAATGTTCCAAGGATTTGAACATGTCTTGTGATGAATCCATGCGATGCGAGGCACTAGAATCAATAACCCATATGGATGGTTGGGATGCAACTATAATAAGTTCTTTGACCTTATTACTATCTTTGGCCTTAGAAGATCCTTGTGTTGATGAACTCTAAGGGGAAGAATTAGGGACACTGATATTATACTTCTCAAGCATTTTTTGTCAGTTGGTCAATTTGCTTCTTCATGAATTTGGATTCATCATGCCTAGATTTGCAATAGCCATATATGAGTCACTCTTTATTGTATTTCCCATATGAAGAGGAGGACTCTTTTGGGGCTTTTGGCTTAACACTAGATTGATGACCCTTTTTTTCTCTGGGTCCTTATTATATTTCTTCTCCATGCTAGTGGAGGCCTTCTACTTTTCATGACTCACAAATAAGACATGAGATTTGGAGGACTTCAGTGTACCCATTTGAATGAGTTTATCCATCTAAGGATGGAATTGTCCATGTAGTTATAAGGGCACACTTGGTGGTGTGGAAGGTAGAAATTAATACAAAATAGTCAAATCTTAATTTGATAAGGATGGAAAGAATCAATTGATCATCCTTTTTGTTAAGGTCACACAATTTCATTTGTAACCTAAGTGATTTGAAATTTATAAAGAAGTCTTGTATCATATAAAAGCCATCTGGGCTCAACTAATGAGCTCATTATCCAACTCACGAACCCTAATTTCATCCTTTTTCTAAAGAGTTTATCCAATAAGGTCTACAGTTGATTTGGAGTTGTTATAGATTCAATATGAAAAAAATAAGTCGAGTTACATAGAGATGCACAATAGGCCTTAGGATTCATCACTCTGGTTATACCACTTCACCTTTTCTATGTCAGATGTTAGTTTGGTTTCTATACCCATCATGATTCGGTGTAAACCTTTGTTTCTCAAGAGGATTTTCACTTTGAATTCCCACTAGTAATAGTTGAATGGAGTAAGAAGCGGAATGAAACTAAGATCCTAGTGCAAAAATAAATTATTGGCTGAAATATGTGCATTGTAGACTAATAATGTAAAACCCATTAAATCTATAGATGTTCAAATTGACAAGGCACAAGAATAACTCCAATGTGAAGATCTCAAAAAATACGTACTTTCAATAAAAATGACATCACGAAAAGACCAACGGACTGAATGTTATGCTTGATTAAAGTTTAATATGGCAAGGTGATCATCCACTTTATAAAATTTTTAAAAATGTTGAATATTCAAAATATGGATTAGATGCTAGAGTTAATCACACACTAGTAGAAATACAAGTTTAATCCCCTTTCATGTGACCACACCATATGAACAAGGAAATAAGGGGTAGGATGAGGCTAGTAGGCCTTGGGCCTCATGATGGCACAGTGCATGAAAATATGTTTGCACATATGAGGCAGCCACGATGGTGGGATTTGGGCCTCATAGAGGCCCAACACATGTAGTTCACTCATTGCCATGGCTGAGGTAGCTAGCCCAATGATCCTTGGGCCTCATGGTTGTGCATTCGCTTCGATCAATGTTGGAATGACGGTCCTTCAGGATCATGGATGCATAAAAATGTGCTACACTTCAAGTGCCATGTTCCCATATGGAGAGGGCTCAAATTTCTAAGTCCTGGATTTTGCAAAAAATTACCAAAAACTAACCAAAAATGGTGATAAATACATAGAAGGAGAACTGAGATCTTAGAAAATATGTATGTCTTTATGCAAATATAGTAAATACCCACTTCATATTTCATAAAAACTAGAAAAAACTAAAAAAACAATTCTAAATTTGTGTACCAGATGGTACAAAATCTACAAAATTTGAAAAAACACTCTCAAACCCTTCAAAAATGGCAAAAATTGATTGTCACAAAACTAGGTCATGTTTACATCCAATCATAGGGTTTTGATGCCATCTAAATCTAAAAGTGTTGTCATTTTTTGTTAAGAGACCTCAACTATATAGATATATATGAATTTTTAATAAATCCCACTAAACCCTTGAAGACTAAAATCATAAAAACACATAAACAAGCTAAATGCAAGGTCTCACAATAGGAACAATGGCATTCGACTACCATCAAAGCTCTGGTACCATGTCAGAATGGGCCACAATCAGATCTACTAGATAGAATCAAACACATAGATAAATCATGAATGGAGTAGTGAAACCTAAAAAGAAAACAAGTAAAAAGATGAAGAAGCAAATCTCTCGAAAAAAATGTTGCATTAGTAAAAATTAACCAAAAAGTACATAGGACGGTTATTTATATAGGTGGAAAATAGATAAGTCTCAACATCCTCATGCATGTGGGATTATTTTTCCCTTAAAGACCTTTATTAAACCTAAGCAAACTTGACTAGACATGTAGATAAAACCCAATGCGACAAAAGTCTACACCAATAGTTACTTCAAAACATGCCATTTTTCATTTCATATTTTCCACTTTACTAGATTAATGCATAAATTGCAAAAATATATTACAATATGTAAATATAATAAATAAATATCTATCCTATCAAATCAAAATGGATAAAAAATACATTAATTATATCTATCACATTGTTTTAATTGGCTAAGGTGAATGCTTTTGATCGGAGCTATGAATTGGGTTTGGGGAACAACCAAGGGCCTAATCCCCACAACAAACAAAAAGAGAAAAAGGAACAAAAAACCAATAACAAAAGCCATAACCGACAAGACACCTCCTACTAAGGGAAAAAATTCACTAATGAAATGTCAAGAACAACTTCAAGATGCAAAACTTCTACTAATAGGCAACAAAAGACCAAATATTTTAATAAATCCAAACTAGAGTAGAAACCGACTAAGGGGGGTCTAAACAAAAGTGTTGTAACCCTCAATCGTACGCTAAGACGTGCCTTCTCGCACACCTTGAAAGGAGGTCGTTCATTGTCCATTGAGTGCCATTTCACATCAAATCTTCTACCTCAGTTCTCAATATTTCCAACTTAGAATGTTCACCTTTATTCTTCACAGTGATGCCCACATTAGCTTTGGTTTTATTAGCACGCACAGGGGGAGAGACCAATAACTTAGCTCTTAAAGGCAAGGTGGAGGTGGTGGGGCAGTAGAGAGGGAGAAATACAGGTAGTGGAGGGGGGCTCTATGGGCAGGGGATGAAAAGGAGGAGAAGCTAAAGACTAGTAGAAAATGCCATGGTTGTACCACTGGAGGTACTGGTAAGGAGGAACCTCCTTCTTCCAGACCCTCTGAGAGGAGAAAGAGGGAGATGAATGGGCTGCTAAAAAGCATGAAGGTGCCTTGTGACCTAGGGGGTTGCGCCAAAAACAACGGAACGGAAAGCCTTCGTAGTTTATAAATTGGGTCCTATTACTTATGGAAGTTGTAAACTTAACCTAATGAAAAAGAGGTTTGGAAATGTCTACGAGGGCATAAACTCACAAATATACCATCCAAAAAGCCCTTGTCAAATTTCGTGAAAGAACCCATTTTATTAACTAGGTTATTAATAAGTTCTTCCTTCCTCAAAACGGGACAGATAATATAATCTGATCCAAATGGAAGTTGAAGTGATATTAGTCTCTGTAAGATCGAAGAAAGGAGACCAAAGGCACAAGAAGAGCCCAGAGTTGCAGTAGAACGAAGGCCCAAAGGACCAAATGAAGTCTCTGTCCAAATTGTTCTGAAACAGAACATAAAAAATACCTGAGCTGATTCTGGACAAGGGGTAGCAATAGAGCTCCAAGCAGATAATGCCCAATGAGAAATCTCCTCGGCTGAAGGATGGGATCCCACGCATTTTACAAACAGGGATTTACAACCCAAATCTGCCTCCATATCCTCAATCGAAAAGTCACGAATGACCAATTCAGAATCTTCGTCTGAAAAAAATAATCGGGGTATCCCCCAAACTAAGAGGAGGAAGAGAAGAAGGCGGGACTGAAGCCTCGGGTTATAGGTCCCCAACATCTGGCATTCTAGGCAAGGGAGAATTAGGAAAGTGTGGACATCGAACGGAGGTGGGAGCAGACAAAGATGGGAGACGAGCCTTTCAGAAATCCACGCATTCATAGTGAGGATTACTGGAATTTATGCAGTCAGCGAACACCCACCTCGTCTCAGGATTAAGATCCATAGAGATGCCAGGGAGGGACGCTGCCACTGTAGTAGTGTAGGAAAGTGCATGGGATGGGGAAGCATATGGGTATTGTTGTAGGGGACCGCCTCCAGGTCTGAACAAGAGGGATTAGCCTGAGCAGAGGTATCCAAGTTGTTTGCTTCAACAGCCTGCACATATACGGGCCCACGGGGATGACGATTGTGTATCCAGAGGGGTTGTCACTGGAACACTTGCTTTGTTCCAAAAACTCTGCACAAACCTGAAACTCCATCTGAACCAGGAGCCACTGTCACTCTGTTGAGGGATAGACCAGATAAGGACTGCTCCTACTCAAAATGGATGACCACTAATTCTTCAGCATGCTTGTAATAACCATTTTCCTTTGTGGACATAGCAGCATCAGAGTCAGAAAAGGGAGAAAGAGAGGCAGTGTCTCCCTCCAGGTGATCGTTATCGTGAGAGAGGGTGAGGAATTTCAATTTGGATTTGTGTTTCCCTCTACTTGATGTATTCCAGCGGGGAGAGAATGTACGGAGAAGTCCAGGTCAGAATATCAAAGTATAATTAATTTTGGATGAATACAACTTTTTCTTCAAAAAGTTAATTTTAACTGCCACGTTATTATGCTAGTGTTATTGATCAAAATATAAGTGAGCACCATGATTATTTTACTTAACATGTGTTTCCCATAAAGTCAGAATGACTCCAAAAATGCCTTAAAGAAAACAACCTATAAAACAAATATTCATTCACCCCAAACGAATATCTGTTAAATAAGTTGTCTTTGCAAATATTCAACATGTAACGATTAGTCATTGTCTTTATATTGAAAATTGTCTAGTAATTATTTAAATATTTTATATTGAATTATATTACATAATAAATTTAGTGTTGTAGATTTTATTTTATTTGATGGATTTATCTATTCCATAAAATGTTTGGAAAAGTATATATATTTTATTTATAATCAAATTTGATATGTTGAAATAAAAATAAAAATAAAAATAAAAAATATCTTTATTTAATTAATTAAATATATATTTGGCCATTATATTTATTTTATAAATTTAATAATAATATGATTCATAAAATATTGATTTGGTAACAATTTACATATACATAAGTTAAAAATATGAAATGGCAAAGATAAAGCTTGTATTAATGTTGGGCTTTGCCTTATCCTACCACTCATGCTTTTTCTCCTACCATATTTAGTAAAAAACAATGAGATATGTTTTAGGGTGAATAAAATGAATGAGTAAGCACAACATACTTAGTAAGAAATAATATAAGTTAAAGAATAATATTTAAAAATAATGAATAGAAAATTGAGTGTTGGATTATATTTTACTAATTGTCAAGCTTTTAATTTTGGGAGAAGATGTCATTCCCAAAATTTAATAATTGAAAACTATTGTCTTTAATTAACACTTGAATAAAAATTATATTGAAGATTTTGTGGGAATTCTCATTAATTTAATGCTAATAATTAATGTTATTTGACACATGCTATCATTAAGAATTTTGTTTAAAAAAAATTATTTGATGATTTATGTACAGAGCAAAAAATAGCTTGTTTAATGCTAGTAATTATTGATATTATACACATCATCATTGAAATTTTTGTTTTAAAATTAGAACAATTTTATATAATGATAACATTGAAAATTATTATATAAACTAATAAAATGATAAACAAATAATTTTAAGATTTTTTTTTTAAAAATCTAAAAATTATAAAAATTAAATAAAAATTTTAAGAAATTTAATATTAGATTAAAAAATCTTACATTTCAATGGATTATTGACTACAATTTATCATTTCTAGCACTTCCTATAATTTCTTGTTATGAAAAAAACTAATAAAATAATATTTATTTCAAACTTTAATTAAAAACAACAATTATAAATAAAAAAGTTAGTTTTCAATTATTTTATTAATTTCAGACTTTATCTTAACCGATATTTAAAGATTATTACCCTATATATATATATATATATATATATATATATATATATAAAGAGAGAGAGAGAGAGAGAAGTTTTAAACATTACAACAAAGTATAACTCACAATTATTTAATAGTGTTACTTGAAAAATGAGTATTATTTAGTCTTGTTTATGAATTTTTTTAATATTTTAGTATGCACCAGCCAAATACTTAAATATAATTATTTTAAAAATATTTTAATAAATTTTATTATATATAATAAATTATTAAATCCGAATATAGATATAGTGAAAAGTATTATTTATTAGTTATAGTGCATGGAATATTTGCGAAAAAAATCACACCCATCCATGCATCAACAATCTAAGCAAGCCCGGAAGATACGGGCATAATAAATTACTCAAAAAATCATTTAGATGCACCCTAACCCTTAAGGATATGGACAAGATTAAATGTGAATATAAACTCTTATTATATTTTTATTATTATTTATAATAAATTAAATTAATTTTAATTAAACATTGTTATACTTATATTATCATTTATCATAAACTAAGTTAATCTCAATTGATATAATTGAAGGATACTCGTAACTTATTCATTTATAATTTTAGTTTTCTTTATAACCACTATCAATCTTGTCTATTAGACACTATAAACTACTCAAAATATTATTAGTTATGAATATACTTTAATATTAAGATTATATTATCATTTATAATAATTTTAATTAAAATTAATTAATATAATTTAAGATTATTTATAATTTATTTATTTATAGTGAGAATATATACTAATTAAACTTATATTATAATTTAAAATTATTCATTATTTATTCATTTATAATGAGAATATATATTAATATTATACATTTTTATTATTAATTATTGAATCAAAAACCTTAAAAAATGAGTACAAACTTTTGTCCAAACATCCCTCAAGATTTTCTAAATGAGCAACATGTGGTGTGTGTTGATACCTAAAACTCTTACTTTGGGTTTAATAGCTTTTATGAGAAGCTTTACAGACATGGGACTAAATGCGGTCTGTAGAGAAACCTTCAGGATTTTAGAAGCCAGCTCTTCATTCTAATTTGGAGTTGAAAAGGGATAGAATAAAAGAAACCAATAACAAGGAAAACAAATCTAGTCTAAGGCGATACACCGAGAGGTTTGAAACATTTATCAATACTTGCATAAAATAAAATAAACCTTTAGCACAATAGACCATAAAGGAGCCAGATGCATGAATTAAGATTTATAATACGAGCAAAGATCTACACTATAGAAGCAGAAAAACATAAATAACAGACAAATATAATTTTCCACTCCAAATTAACATAGAACATCACATCATCCTCATTGATAGATGGGAACATAATACATAAGGCTACAATGGGTGTATAAAAAGCATTCACTAACATCTGTAAGGTGCAGTTGCTAAGGTTAAAAAATAGAAAAATGATAGTTGTTATTATCATAGTCTATTATAATCACTGTAAAAATGAGATTGTGAAAAACAAAATGATCGCCCCCTTCCAATAAGAAAGAGCTCTGAATAAATAGGCAAGGTGAATGTCTGGAAAAGAGACACCTAGATATTCCATCTCCTACCTATGATGACATCGATGCAATTGAAAATAAGTCTCAGGCTCATGAGTACAGTTGGCCTCTAGATCCTGGATATGGTGAAACTACATAATTATGTTGTGACCACTACGCTTGGGAGAAGGGTGGCACCACGTGTATGCTTCTAAAGATGTCCCACCTATGCTGAGATCAACAGCTTTGGTTCTCTCAAAAATCAAATCTCTATTTGAAAAGGGGCCCCACACTGTCGTCCAATGGTGCTATTTTGTGCACTGTTAAAATAACACTACTCCAGGGAAAGTGTGGAGGTGACACGCTTCTTAATAGTGCTTCTTCGGAGAGGTTGGGGACTTCTTTGATAAGGTTGAATGCAGGGGTACCACATGTTAAATAGATGCTCCTCTAGAGAAAATTGGGAATTCCCCTACTCAAAATGAGTGCGAGAGTGCCATGTGTCAAACAACATGTCAACCTTTTATAAGCCATTTATTAGGGCTCATCCTTATTTTCATTGACCAATGGCACTACTTGGAGGCATGACTCAAAATGAAAAAGATTTAGAGACTGTGGGGTCACCACATGTCGAGCTCGTGCTCCACCTTAGAAAAAATAAAGTTTCCTTGAGTTGGATGAGCATCGTGCTGCCAAGTGTCAAAATTGGATGAAGGTTCAGCCTTAGGAAAAAATTGAGAAAAGGAGCTTGAAGAAAGAAAGCCTGAAAGGGGATCCATCGAAAGGTGCCAAAGAATTATGTATCTTCTGAGTGAGCCTGAATAAAGAGATGGACTACTCCTTAATATCAAATGTGGATTATTGATCCACATTTTTTGGTGACTCATAGGGGCATTCACCTATGGATACGAGAACCCAAAAACCAAATTGAAAAAATAAAGGGGAGGAAGGTACATAAACCTACAACCTTTGAAGGGCTACCTATAGCGGTGCCCATTCCTCCTCCTTTAGTTGGGTCTTCTTGTTAAGAGCCTTGAAGGCTCTATCTAGTTCAATTATCTCCTTGAAGGAGATATTTTCCAAGCTTTTAACCATTGTGGGCATCTAAAAATCCAACTAAGCAAGTGGATGTAAAATTTTCTCCACTTCAGAGACATCGAGTGATTGACCGAGAGCCATGAAGATAGTTTGGTCATTCTACTTTTGTTCAAGAAAAACCTTAATCTGGTCCTTGGGGAAGACACTATTATCAGCCAATAAAGGGGAGGGGAGTCCCAACTGGACTAATTATTTTATATGTCTTTGCCTTTCTTAGACTACTTGCTCTAAATCATTAAGGAATGCCTTGGATTTGTTTATTGCCTTATTGTAGCCTAAAAACTCATTTACCTTCATCACTACATGCCTTTGATTGATCACCCTTGATGTTGCTAATGCTTTGAGAGAAGTGGTGTAGAGCTTTTGGACAAGGCTCTGTGACTCCAAGACCTTTGGGGAGATGAAATCAATCATCTGGTCAACAAATGTGATTACCTAAGAGGATAACTTCTGTGTATCTGAGATGAAGGTTAATGATCTATGTAGGTTTGCCATCATGGTCTTAATCTATTCCTAATATGACTTGTATAGCTGCTAGACTATGGGAAGGATTGCAGTGGATTGTGAGTGAGTGATGAGGTTATTTTTCAACTTTTCAATCTCTTAGTCCTTGATCAAGGAGTCATGCTATGTCTAGTGCTATAATTCCTGATATGCCCAGTTTGCATTGTAGAGCTTCTAGCGCATCTCATCCATCTCCTTCTCCTTATCTTGCAGCTTGAGCTCAGTGGCTAATTACAAGATAGCTTCCACCTAAAAGTTTTTATTTGGAGATCGACACATGCTTTTTTGAGGTCAATGTCCTTTTCCTTAAACTCAACATTCATGTGGTCGATCATAGCCTTCACTTCTGAGAGCTCTGATTTGGTCTTCTCCAGCTGACGGGCCACATTAACATAGCCCATAGTCATAAACTTATGTGTTTCTTTCATGAGCTCAACCTTGTTAGTGGGCCAAGATTGATTGAGGTTAAGGCTGATAGCTTGGATAAAGTAGTCCCTTGATTACATCTATTTAAGGGGCTTGACCACTTGGGGGTTCAAGTGAGTAACCATGAGAGATTGTTGCATAGGGTCATAAAATGATTGCATATGAGCTTGGGCATTGGCCTTGTATTGTTTTCCCCTTTTCTTCTCCATTTGGACCTTTCAGGCTGCCCTTACATGTCCACCTACTATTTAAAATGGTCTAGTGCTTGAATGATTTCTTCCACAAAGGCAATTCCTTATGGAAGCATGAACATAATAACCACTTACTGCTATGAAGCAACATACCCTACTCCTACAAAAATGAGTGAATGAATGGTAAGTGTTGAAGGGGAGAAAGGTGGGAGTCCATGGGGCAGGGAAAATTAGGAATGCATCATGAGGGGGGATGAGGCAGATGACGAAGGTAGGGGAGTGAGGAAAGGCATACAAGAGGAAATGGGTATAGTGAAAGAGAAGGGGTTGGCCCCCATAGAAGGATAAGTAGATGAAGATAATATTGGAGATAGGGTGGTGTTAGATTGAGCAGTGGGAGGTGTTATAACCTATAGTGGGACTACCAGGGCAGGTGATGAAGTGACAAAGGGAGCCAAAGAACTTGGTTGGATAGTAGTTGATGCCATAAGTAGAAGTGGGGCTATAGAGGGGGACAAGGTAGTAGAGAAAGAGCAGAGGTGGAAAAAATTAGATCCATAAACTGGATCTTCTTTTAGGGAGGAGCTGATAGAGGGATAAAAATGGGTACCTCAGTGCACTTGAGTTGGGAAGATCCAATTACAAGGTGCTTGGAGGGATCCTACTATTATTATGGGGTTGAGGGATAAAGATACATGGGAGGCAGCCATGTTGAAGGCTTCTCTATGGCTATGGCCTCTTCTTCTGTTACCTACTTCTCTAGAAGTGAGTCCCATGTCTCCTTTCTAAGAGTGTCTTTTTCTTCTTCATTTCTTCCCATTATAGTTTTAGGATTGGATTCCTCTTTATATATGACCTCTTCTTGGTGAAAATCATCCTAAAGCTTCCTGAACTTCTCATCCTAGTCTTCATCATACAATATTTTGACTATCTTATTGATTTCAAACCTATATTTGGTGAAGGTAGCTTTCTTCTCTGTACTCCAATCCATTTGGGTGAGTTGTTCCTTCATCCTTTTTGATAATTTATTTGAGTCATAACTTTGGACCTTGCTATAAAAACACTCCCATGGTTTAAGGATATCTTGTAACATTTGAATTAGCTCCACATAATTTTGAGGAACGTCCTCCATAGGTAACTTCCTTTCCTCCAGGTAGGGCTAGGGTGATGCCTAATGGCTATGGTCTTTAGGTTGTCTATGTATCCTATCAAATCATAGTCTCATCAATTGGTTATCAAATAAAGGTTGAGATCTACCAAATTGGCCACACGGAGGCATCTCCAGTGCCTTTTTTGCACTATGATGCCATCTCTTGAGAAAGGGACAATATATACCCACTTTTTCTTCTTGCCCACCCTATAGATGAAGTCCACTATATCAAGTTGGTGAGCCAACTCTAGATAAAGGATTCTATCAATGGGTGTATAGGGAAGCTAGAAGGGTTCTTCATTGAATCCATGTGCTTGAATGAATGAAAAGTGAACTTCCTAGAACCAGTTGATTGGAACTCTATTACCTATGAGCCAAACTTATTGCTAATCTATCCTTCAAAAGGTGATATCCTTGTAGCTAAGGTTCATGAGAACTAGAGCCATGAACCACTCTGAGAACTCATAGTAGTCCCATATCTTTGATAGGATGTGATTCCATATAATGAAAGGGGCTACTATGTGGGGTAAAGCCTCTGTATCAGAGGTGCTAAGCTGGAGGTACCTGGAAAATAACTGGGCATTTTGATATAACATTAAATATATGAGGAAGGATGGGTACTTAAAGGTTCTCATCAATGAGTAATTCTCTAGCTTGGTCCTCATGGTGGAGGTGATGTCTTTGGAAAAATCCATCTTGAAATCCTACCCCTTCTCAACTATAGTCAATAGGCAGAGTGCACCCAAATGGAAGTTGTCGACATTGTCATTTCCATCCATACCGAGAATGAAATCCAGCATGGATATGGTGCCCTTCAACTGTTACATAGGGAAGGTCAACAAGGGCAAGGGTAAAGGAGGCATCTATAAGACCTCTTATTTGAGGAGAGTTTTGAGGAAGTGTGCCTTATCATTCCATAAGGAATGTCAGACATTTTAGAGGCTCTCTATGTCGTAGACAGTGGCCTTTACACTATATTTGAATTGAAGCATCTCCTTAATGTGGTTTGCATCAATTCTTACTCTTGGATGGACATTATCGGTGATCACTCCGGTGTTAAAATAATATCTCTCTATGCAGAGGGAGATAATCTCAAGGCATGGGTGTACATATGGCACCATGTATTGTGCCAAGGTACAATCCCACATCTTGTATTCAAAGGAGTTATACTCTCTCTGGCTAATTCTATCCATCATTAGGGCATGTTCACCCTCCCTCAGATTCTTGTGATTTTGGGATAATTATGGGTAAAAAATTTCATCCACAAATCCAGTTACCAAAGCTCGGTCTTTGCACGGTCCCTTGGTTGCCGGTAAGGTATTCGACACCTTCTCCCTCAAATGAGTAGGGGTCGAAGTGTAAAATTTGCTTATGTCATGTTTAGGAGGATGAGATCCACTACTGCTTCAACTATGGGCTCTCTACTTTGAGGAATGACTGCCACTCCTAGATGAGGACATAGAGGGCTCCATATCTCTATCTACTCTAATGATCATCTCTATCTTTTCTAGGACTTGAAAACTCTCCTTTTATCTTCTCACAATTGTTTAATGCTCTCACCAAAATAATAAAGTGTCAAGTGTTTAGATCGAAAGGAGAGAAGGGATATTTATGTGATAGTGCCACTAGGTGGGCACATCATGGAAATTGAAAAAATGAGTGCCCTCATAAATGATAAGAGCAACACACATGCTCAATTTATAGCGATAGTTATGGAGAATCATGTATAATAGATCATATGACATTAATGGTAGGTAACATGGGTAGATAACTATCTTTCAAAGAATTTTTAGAAGATTTGAGAGGATAGGGGGGTAAGATGGATGGTGATTAGATCAAACACATGTGCCAATAACACTTATTTATTTTAAAAAGGAAACAATAAAGAGAAGGAGAAAACAAAGAAAGGGAAACTAACTAATGATGTACAAGGGGGAAGATGGGTAAGTTAATTAAAAATTATTTAAATCAATCCCATTGATGGGGATCTCCAATGCATTACCTTCTTGGTCTTATAAATTAAAAACATTCCCCCATCTATTGCTAATAATGTGAAATGGCCCTCTCTAAAGGGATTCAAACTTCACATGCTGTCCTAGTTTTAAATATGGGGTTTGATGAATTTTTTTTGAACCATCGCTTCATTTCTTGCTATCAGATGATCTTCACATTGCTTGTTTGTTCCCTTATCTCTTAGAGTTTGAGAAATTTAGTGATCTAAACCTCCATCACTCTATTTTATTCAATTTCAACTACCTTTAAGAGCTATCACATAGGGATTTCTAATGATATTAGCATAATCACTTCCTTCCCATACATAAGTTCATACAGGGAAGTCTTCAAGATCTATTTGGGAGTGATGTGATTAGCCCATAGGGTCATCTTTATGTGAAAGTACCACCCCTTATATTTATCACCACTCATCCTCTTGATCAATCTGATTAGATTTTTGTTTCTAGACTCTATTAACCTATTCCCTTATGGGTAATAATTGGAGGAAGTCTTTAGAAATATGCCATTCCAAAGCACAAATTCAAATTTTTTGGATATGAGGAAGGCCTTCATGTTATCAAATATGACTATTTTAGGTGGGCCAAACCTCATGACGATCTCTTCTAAGAAGTTGAGGATTATATTCTTGGTCATCTCCCTTAGTGAGATCACTTTGATCCACTGAATGAAGTAGTCAGTGGTCATCAATATCTATTTATGGCCCATGCTAGAGACTAGGTTGATCATTCTGATAAATTCTAAGCCCCATTAAGCAAAGGTCTTATTAGTGATGATAATATTGAGAGGCATGGCTAATTTTTTAATCTTTACTATGAAAAATTGACACTTTTGGCACTTCTTGATTGCTTGGTGGCAATTCATGAACATGGTTAGCTAATAATACCTTGCATGCATGATCTTCATCATGGTGGTTTTTGCTGAGAAGTGACCGTTAGAGAGATTTAAGTGCATATATTGGAGAATTTTATCCACATGGAGCTTATCCACACATCAGAGATCTTCATTAAATTGTTTTTTAAATAGAACCCCTTTGACTAGTGTGTAGATAGATCCTTGTAGCCTATAAAAATGCCTTTTATATGTGATTAGGTCATCGAGATGCCTATTGATCTACATGAAGTATATTCTATTGATTACCCAAGACCTATTTACTTCAAATTATTTCACTAGGATTACTTTGAATGTTTCTTGATTCTCCTTTGAGATATCTGCTCTATGAGCTAAGTACTCATAGATTCCCTTCCCTTTTATTATCTTTGTCGGTCTGACTTCTACATCATAATCTAAGATCTTGGTGATCTAGTTGACCCTTTTTATGTAATCTCTCCTTCCATGATGTACTCGTGGACACTAGAGTGTGTCACATATACCATTATCTTTCTTCCTACCACCAGGTGCTTTAACTTCTTAAGGCCTTTGACGATGGTGAAGACTTGTCTCTCTATGAAGTTGTATTTGGTTTCAGAACTACATAATGTTCTAGATTAAAATATGATTGGGTGATCCTCTCTTCCTTTTAAGTCAGTGTAGTCATGAGGCTATACACACTCCCATAGACATACACAATAGAATCTTTGGAAAAGTCAAGGTTAACAAGTACAAGTGCGGTGAATATTGTGATTTTGATCTCCTCAAATGCTACTCTACCTTTGGGTGTCCATTTGAAAACTTGGTCTTTCTTCAGCATTAGGGTAATTCTTCTAACCAATTTGATAAAGTTTTATATGAACCTATTAATGAAATTGATCTTTCTGAGGAAGGATTGGACTACTTTTTTATTTACTAGTAGAACCAAGTCTCTAATAGCCTTTATCCTCTCTGGGTCAATAATGATCCCATATTTGGATACCACGTATCCAAAAAATTTCCCTTGGGGGACTTTGAAGACACACTTCTTGGGGTTTAAGGACACCCTAAAATCTTGGCACCTATGGAAGACTTTTTCTAGGTGGTTGAAGTGGTCTTCTTTCTTCTTGGAAAATATAGTGAGATCATCTAGGTAGATGAGGATGATCTAATTAATTATCCCTTTAAAATCTACATCCATTACTCATTGAAATGTCACCCCAACATTATAAATGTCAAAAGGCATCTTCACATATGCGAAGGTTCCCCACTTTGTGGTGAAATTGGTTTTGTGTTGATCATCCTTTTTCCCCCATACTTGGTTGTATCTAGAGGAACCATCCAATAATGAAAAAATCTCCACTCCTACTATTGTTTAGAGTATTTTCTCCATGGAGGGGAGAGGGTAATGGTATTTCAAGGATGCCTTGTTTATATCCCAAAAATACATACATAATTGGATTTCTTCTCTTTTCTTTCACACAGGAACCAGATTGGAAATCAAAGTCAAATGCTTGACCGAGTATATGATATTTGAGTCAATTAGCTTCCTTAGCTCTTAAACCATTAAGGACTCAATATTTGAGTTCATTTTCCTTTATTTATTTCAAATTGGCTTGGCTCCTTCTGTCAGATCTATGGTGTGGTTAATGAGCTCTTGGTCATATCCTTTTAGCTCATCTTAGGTTCATGCGATGACACCTTCATATTTATCACAAAAGGATACCAACCTCTCCTTGTCTCTTTGAGGAACCTCCTTTCAAACTTTTAATTTTCTTCCCCTCCCAACGTTGAGCTTGAAATAATAACCTTTATCTACAACAAACTTGCATTTTTCCTTCTTTTCATCATCAAAATCAAAGAGATTCTCCAAGGTGATAAGACCCTTTGGGAGCTTATTAGTTTTCAACTGTATGATCTGGTCTTTGTAGGCTTCCTTAATATTTGGCTATAGTTTCTCTATGAAATTGCATGATTTTTGGATGAACATCACAAACTGAGCATCATTTTCAAACACTTTCTAGTTTTGATCATTATCTAGAATGGATGATCAGATGATTACCCACACCGCTTGCTCATTCATGAACAAGTCTATTATCGGGTCAAATTGGGAGCCAACTACTGCCATCCTATCATCCTCTACATTTATGGCTCTTGATATAATATAAATATCAAAGGATTTAAAAACCTTAATTAGGTCCCATATGTGGTGGTAGTAAGATCTCATATGTACATTTTTGTGGCCTCTACCCCTCTTACCTATCTTATGACTAATTTATAATCACTAAATACTCTTAGTTTCTTGACACCCATTCACTTGAAAAGGCTAACAACATGTAACAAGGCCTCATATTTGACCTCATTATTTGTATAATAAAATTGGAATCGAAAGGCCTAGAGGGTTTCTTTTCCTGAAAGGGACTTTAGTCAGACATTGGCTTCAGAGTCAGTCTAGCATTTTGCACCATCGAAATGTAGAGTCAATAACTTAGACTCATCTTCAAGGTCTTTTCTCGAGTCTTCTTATTTATTTTCAACCTTAGGGATGACCTAGTCTTCATCATGGATAACATAATTTCTAAGACCTAAGGCATCAAAGTTTGCAAATGGATCATTCTCTATGAACACATTAATAAAGGCTTCCTCTTCAAGGTTTCTATTATCAGCTATTTTGTCTTATTTGACCATCTCGATGTAATGTGTCTCCATATTTGAGAAGGAGATGTCTGTTGCTTCAAAAATTTCCATTACTTTATCTGCTATATGTTTTGGATGAAGAGGTTAAGAGAACACCTTCAAATTTGACCCATACTTGGTCCTTAAAATCAAGTGAGACTAGTCTAATGATAGGTAATCACCAATATTGGTGGTAAAATATGTTGATAGGCATAGCCTAAAAATAAGTGGGATGTTTATTACCATAATATATTGAGGCACGATGATGCTTGGACAAGAATACAATGTGAGATAAAAGGCCTAGATGATCCCTAGGGTTTGGAATTTCTTCCCATCTAACTGTATTACCACTCTATTCAAATATTCATATTTTAGTTGTAGAGCCTCAACTATCTATTTGGGCATCACCATGATGCTCACACTCAAGTCGATTATGGAATTATGTAGCAACATTTTACCCACAATCAAATTTAAATAGAACAGGGTGGATTTGCTTTCTAGACCCTTCTTTAATGTTGATGAAGGTAGAGGGTACTTGGGGTTGCGAGATTGTGTTTTTTTCTTTTCATTTTGTTTTCATAGGTTTTATGGTTGGTTTGGTTTGCATGGGATTCTCCTTCTCCTCTAAAGCTTCCTTTAGTACAGTCTTCTATTTGGGGATGGATAAGACATCCCAACTGAAGATGTTATTTGACACTTTCTTCAGCTATTCAACCACATTGTATGACTTTGGATGTGGGAGCTTGGGGTCTTTTACCTTGATATGTACTAACTCACTCCTTCTCAGATAGACCACATGTAGAGGTTGTGGCATTGGAGTTT
This sequence comes from Torreya grandis, assembly GCA_037957365.1. NCBI lineage: Eukaryota > Viridiplantae > Streptophyta > Pinopsida > Cupressales > Taxaceae > Torreya > Torreya grandis. The sequence goes on from JARHVA010000415.1 coordinate 3,213,373, forward strand.
TTTCTAAGGTTACCTTGGGCCTTAAATAAGCCTCAAGGATTTCAACCAATCTTTTCTTCAAGCATGTATAATAGTCTAATTTCACCTGTGAGGCTCTATAAATAGGCACTTCATTCACAAATATTCCATCCTCTCCTTCCATCTAGGAGAAAAAAACATGGTCTAAAACTATATATTCATTTTTCTCTAGGGACATACCCTATATATGTGCCATCAACATGACATTTTCAACTCCTAGGTATTGGTATGTATAGACTGAGTCTGAGGCATTCCCTCATCACCTCTGATTAGTGATCTTCTATTGTAAGTTGACCCTTAGAAAATTTTGAGGTCCGTATGGATCATTGTAGGGGAAACACCATTGGTTGGAATAATCCACCAAGTTATTATAGCTAGCCATCAGTTCTCTATTTGCACTTGGTGACACTATGTGCAAGGGGTTGAGGATCATGACCATTTGATTGGTAGGTTGCATCTGATGGTTTGACATTTGGTAATTAAGAGCCTAGTTATTTGTCCTTTGCCTTTCTTGATAGTTTTTGTAAGAGAGCCTTGGAGGCACAACTTGCTCCCTCTTAAAATTAATTATCTCATTAGAAAAATTCCTCAGAATGCTCTTCATATCATTCATCTTGACTACCAATGATGATACAATAGAAGTACTCCCCTGAGTAGGTAGATACACATATATATAAAGAGGCAAGGTTATTGAGGTGCTCATAATCTCTTCTTACGAGGGCATAGATATTGTAGGGAACATTGGCATCAATGAACAAGGAGGTATTCTTCCTACATCTATTAGGTTATTCTTGTCCCTTATTGTAATGCCATATGCATCCAACAATGTTTGACCTCCAAGTGACTGGATCATGACCATAATGACTAAATTGAGGGATTTGAGATAGAAAATAATTACCAGGACTGTAGATGGTTGAGCCACCAATGAGATCTTTTACCAAGATTTTTTGAACCTGGTATTAAAATCAACCATGGCTTCTTGTGGGGCCCTCTTAATGGTTATCAATTATTAGAGTAAGGATGATCCATCCACCTTCTCATTGAAACATTCAAAGAAATTACTACCCAAGTCATCCTAGGTTCTAATTGAGCTGGTCGACAAAGATTAGTACTAGTCAAGAGCTCACCCTTTAAAGGAGGCTGCTAGTAGCCTTAAGGCTACATTCTATATGTTGACATAGTACATGATGTACACATTAGCTACATTTTAGAGGTGTTTGATCATCATCTTTAAATATTTTCCCAAAATTTTAGGAAGTACCTTCAGAGTGTTTGCATGGATTGGATCCCATATGGCTGGGGGTGTCAGGGGTATAAACGGGCTACCACTGTCCCATGACATGATGTTCCTTGGTGGGCTTAGATGTGCCATTGGTTGTTGTTGATGTTATTTCACAATGAAAAATATTGAGGATCTTTGATGAGTGGGGGATACTAAAGATGGTGTTACTAGATTTGGATTATTTGTAGTTTATGACCTTGTTATGGATTTATGTCTCATAAACTCATGCCTTTAGACAATCAGGATAATAGATTGGCATCCCACTAGGTGTGCCAGAAAAGAGAACTATTGATACCTAAAACTATCACTTCAGGTCTAACAACTTTTATGGGAATCTTTCCAACTTTTATGGCCTTATTTTTTGGGTTCCATGTGTCAAACATATGCTACTCTAGAGAAAACTAGGTGTTCCCCTACTCAAAATGAGTGCAAGGATGTTACATGTCAACCTTTTAAAAATTATTTAATGTGGCCCATCCTTATTTTTTTGGCCAATGGTAATACTTGGAGGCCTGAATCAAAATGAAAAATATTTATAGAGTGTAGGGCCACCACGTGTTGAGTTCACACTGCACCTAAGCAAAAAAAAAGTCTCCTCAAGTTGGATGAGTGTCATGCTACCAAGTGTTGAAAGTAGATGAAGGCTGGGACTTAGGAAAAAGTTGAGAAAAGGAGCCCAAATAAAGAAGGTCTGAAAGGGGATCTATTAGAAGGTGCCAAAGAACTACATATCTATCTATCAAGCTTGAAGAAGTGATGGACTTCTCCTCATTATCAAATGTGGATTATTGATCCACAGTGTGGAATTCAGCTTAAAAATTATTATGTCTTGAATATTTAGAAAGACATAATTTATTCAAGAGAGATCTATTTGGGGAGAGTGAATATATGTTTTATAGGTTTATTAAATTTTTATTCATTTTTGGAGTCATTATGACTTTATGGGAAACACATATTACATAAAAATTTTAGTGTGTTTATATTTTGATCAATACCACTATGATCATAATGTGACAATTAGAATTAACTTTTTGAAGAAAAATGAGTATTCATTCAAAATTAATTGTACTTTGAAATTGGTTCGGATCAACATGAAGGAATCTAACCTAAAATTCTTTGTACATTCTCTTCCCCCTTGGAATAGATCATCTAGAGGGAACACAAATTTAAATTGAAATCTCTTGCTCACTCTTGATGTAACTATCATGTGGAGGGAGACAATTCCTCTCTTTCTCCATTTTCTGACTCTAATGCTGCTGCATCTAAAAATGAAAATGGTTATTGTGGGCATGCTCAAGAGTTAGTGGTCATACATTCTAAATAGGAGTAGTCCTTGTTTGGTCTATCCCTCAACAAAGTGATGGTGGGTTTTAGTTTGGAGGGAGTCTCAGGTTTATATAGGGGTTTTTGGAGTAGAGTAGTTGTTACAATGACAACCCTTCTAGATCCACAACCATCATCCTTGTATATGTGTAGGATATTGATGGAAATAACTTAGATACCTCTACTCAACCTGGTCCTTCTCATTCATACCTAAAGTTAGGCCTCGACTAAGGATCCCTTATGCCTCCCCCATCCCATGCTATTTCGTACACTACTATATTGGCAGCATCCCTCCCTAGCATCTTTGTGGATCTTGAGCTTGAGATTAGGTAGGTGTTTGCTGAATACATAAATGTTAATAATCCTAAACATGATTGCATGTATTTTTTAAAGGCTCATATCCCCTCTTCATCTACTCCTACCTTGGTTTATTTTCCCCAATTTGTTAATTCTCCCTTGCCTAGAATGTTGGATATTGGAGACATATAATTTGAGGCTTCAGTCTCACCTTCTTCTTTTCATCCTCTTTGTTTGTTAGATACCCCAAATGTTTTTCAAATGAAGCTCCTAAATTGGTCATCCATGACTCTTCGATCAAGGATATTGAGGTAGATTTGGGACACAAATCCATGTTTTTCAAATGCATGGGATCCCATCCTTTAAACAACTATATTTCCCATTGGGCATTATCTACTTGGAGCTCTATTACTAACCCTTCTTTATCTAGGATCAACTTTAACTTTTTTCATGTTCTCTTTCATAACCATTCAAATAGAGACTTCATTTGGTCCTTTGTGCCTTGGTTTTACCATAACTTTGGGCTCTTCTTGTGCCCTTGGTATCTCTTCTTAGATCGTGTAAAGATGAATATCACTTAAACCTCCATTTGGATCAGATTATATCATCTATTGCCTATCTTGAGGAAGGAAGAGATTATCAACAACCTAGTTAATAAAGTGGGTTCTTTCATGAAAATCAATAGGAGCTCATTGGATGGAAGATTTATGAGAGTTTACACCCTCATCAACATTTCCTAGCTTCTTTTTCATTCATTTAATTTGACCTCTTATAGAGGTAAGAGGACCTAATTTCTCAAATATAAAGGCCTTTTTATTTTATTGCTTTTGGTGCAACCTCCTGGGTCACAAGGTAGCTTCATTATTTTCAGTGGTCTATTTATTTCCATCTTCCTCTTCTCAGATGGTATGGAGGAAGTATGAGGGTCCTCCTTGCTAGTACTTCTGGTGGTGTAACCATGGGATTTTAAGCCAGTTGTCAGCATCTCCTCTTTTGTCTCCCCTACCCTACCTATATTGATCCCTTTCCACTAGAGAAATTTTTCATGGCCTATTAAAAAAAACCTTGGAGATTTCCATGCAAATCAGTTTCAAAATGGTTGTAAATTAGTTTGGAAGGTGATTAATTGTGTGGGAAAATCAAGTGATATAATAGGGTGAATCAAGGTTTTATGCATAAAACATATCCACAAACATAAATATAATTAAATATTTGGATTCTTATTGAAAATTTATGTAATTTTGAAAAATAATCATCATAATCTAGGTTTGTATGCAATAGTTATGGCCTCTAGAAGCTAGTGATTTGACATTGCATTTGCAAATGACCATCTATAAGTGCAAAGTCAACTCACCAACTTCTCGAGGCCATAAATTTTATATACAAACATATATTACAATGATATTTTTTGAATTTGCATAACTTTTTGAGAGGAATCTAAATATGCAATAATATTTAAGTTTTAAATTTTTTATATCCTTTTAGGTTGTATATGACTAACATCAAAATGTAGATGGTCATCTGCATATGCAAACACTCAATAGCATATGCAAATGATCACCTAAATATGTAGATAATGCAAAAAACTATCTGCATGTGCAATGTTAACTCGCTAGCTACAAATGGTTGACTGGAGATGTAGACTCTTGACACCATATATAGGTGCTAGAATAACATGTAAAGCGAATGTACCCAAATTAGCTTTTGAGGTATCGATGGAAAATATTATATGAATGAAATTTATTTTAAATATTAGGAAATATGACCCTTAAAATTAACTTACATGCTAAAAAATTATGTGATTCCACATTTTTCAATACTCTAAAAAATTTCCGAATGCAGATAAATTTCTAAAACTAGATTATTCATGAAATAAAAAAAAATTGCCACTAAAATTTTCCCTACTCTCCACTACTTGATTCTACCCTTTTTCCTCACCCCTTTCTTGAAATATGTAAATTATTAGTCTCTCCCTTGTGTGTGTTGGTAAAACCAAAGCTGATGTGGGCACCACTGTGAAGAAGAAAGACAAATGTCCTAAGGTGGAGATATTGATAATTGAGGCTAAATATTTGGTGCAAAATTATTCTTAAAGGAAAATGAAGGACCTCCTTTCAAGGTGTGAGAGAAGGCAAGCCTCAGCCTATGGTTGAGGGTTGCAACACTCTTGTTTGGACCCTTCTTGGTTGGTTTATGCTCTGGTTTTGAATTTATTATTATATTTGGTCCTTCGTTGCTTATTAGAAAAACTTTTGCATTGTAAAGTCTCTTGAAATTTTGTTGGTAATTTATTTTCCCCTAGTGGGAGGTGTCTTGATGGTTATGGATTTATTTATTTATTTATTTATTTTCTTTTTCACTTTCTATTTTCTATGGGACTGGGCCCTTGGTTATGCAAATGTTACAAAAATTGAGTGTGATAATTTTTTACTGGATGATATAAATTTTAAAATTCATTCTTATGTACTTTATTTAGATAATGTGAATGTTACAAAAATTGAAAATGCTTCTCTTTTTTTCTCTATAGACAATGTATATGTTGTAAAATTGAAGTGTGATTATGATTTTCTCTCTCTAAAATCAAAAATGTTATTCCCTCTCTATAGAAACATAAATAGATGCACATAAGCATAATATTTATTTATCTCCTTAAAAAAATCATGTAAAAATTAATTTTTACATAAAAATATTTGTGAAATTCAAAATGATATTATATATTCCTTACAAACATCATGTGATATGAATAATACTATATGCAACATTTCTCAATTATACAATGATATGGACTTATAATTCAATGTTAGTAGTGATAATTCAATTATTCTCATGTTTCAAGTATATGCAAAGTTACAACCCTTAAGGGCACCTTGCCAAACCACAATTCTTCCTCCATGCCATATTTTATCTATGATATATGTTATGGAATACCTTCAAAAGCACGTGTGTAATCTTAATTTGTAATTATTATCATGTCATGATTATATTAAATATAAAATCATTCCAGATCAACCTATTATATGCAATGTATTAAAATATCCTTATCTGATATAGTTTTCCATGCTTGGGCTTATTTTATTTGATGTTCATGAAGACCCTACCAACTATTTAATAAAACACATGTTGTTTTGGTTATTGGGCTAAATATGGATGCATATTATTAAATGATTTCCATAGGATATTAACATGAGATGCCTTTGATTGGTTCCATAGTATCCTTAATGGTTATTTACATATTTTCAAGAAGTTAGAAGACATATTCTTATAAGATTATCATAAGCATGAAATTCCTAAATTAACATTGGAAAATTTACAATGTTTAAACAAAGGTGATAATAAATCAATTAGAGATTATACTATCAAATTTAAGTAATGATTTACACTCTTTGAGAAATATATCTTAAAATTTGGAAATATAACTCATGTTCAATAAGGACATTTTTTTTCCACTAAAAGAAAGAGCATTGCATAATTACATTTATGTCAATAGTTTATATATCAACGTGCATCGATACACATGTGATTTATTTATAAATAATGCATGTAATGAAATAATTACTACTTAACATATATAATCAGAATCATTTTATTTAAAAGGAAAAATTATTATTGAATATGCTTACAATGGAAAATAATTGACAAAAGGGGTCCATAAGACATCTCCAATATTTTCTTCTCAACCAATAGTTTATGGAAAATAATAATTAGTAAATTTATTACACAAAGGAAAATAATCAACTTACATAATATCTCCTTTATTAAATGAATCTACCTCTACTAAGAAAGAACCAGTCTAGTTTGATTGCCTTAGAGATCGACCACATGCTATCTTAAATACAATAATAGATAACTAGCTGATTACTCTTCCTATGAATTATTATCATCCACGTAACATATGTGAGAAGAGAAATGGTCAACCTTTTTCACTTGTCATGGTAATGGGAACCATGACAATACTTTTTATGCTTTACGACAAAAACTTACATTATTTTTTGATAAAGTAGTTTTTACTTTGAGAATAACACAAGTTATTCTCCCACTTCTTCTTTTAGTTATTCTAAGAAGACTGAGACATCCCATGACACTCTTAATAAGGAACAAATGGTCTATCATACTTTGCAAAACAAACTACTATAATAAGTCCTTCTTCTAGTTCACATTCTACCATTATCTAGTTATTACAATATATTCCTATTTGGGAACCATGGGTCATTTAATCTCTAGATAGAGGTGATACTAAAATAGGTCTAGTCATCAATTCTCCAAAATTTTATGTTACAAGTACATCTATATCTACTTTGAAATAAATATAGAAGAAAAACATGATTCAAGTATTTATGGAAAAACCAAAAGTAAAAGTAAACTAAGTAGTACAACAGTTAGAAGTGGAAGCCTTTTAAATTTTAAAATAACAGGTCTACAAATAAAATTAAAGTTATTTTTTTTTTCAAATAGTTTTGGGAACCATTTTTTAGAAACAATATCACATACACGATACTAACAAGTAAAAAATACTAACATTCAAATTTTATTATCAACACATTATGTAAACATGCTTCCTCAATAAAAATATTATGAAACTCATAAATGCTAAAATTTAAAGCACATAAAATACACATGTAAACAACACTAACATATATTAAATAATGTCATTCATATATATATATCTATAACATTCTTCCTCAATAAAAAGATTATGAAACTCATAAATGCTAAAATTTAAAGCATATAAAATACACATATAAACAACACTAACATATATTAAATAATGTCATTCAAATATATATATATATATATATATATATATATATATATATATATATATATATATATATATATATATATATAACATGCTTCCTCAATAAAAAGATTATGAAACTCATAAATGTTAAAATTTAAAGCATATAAAATACATATGTACACAACACTAACATATATTAAATAATGTCATTCATATGTGTGTGTGTGTGTGTGTGTGTGTGTGCACCTGTTTACAATACAAATTTCAATCATTATGGGGGCATCCCCATCATCTAAACTATCACTACTAACTAGCCCTATGGCCTACATAGTCGAGGCCCCATCTCATCCTGTTACTCTGTAATGTCCTTTACTTAGGGGATCTCTTATCTGCACAAAAGCTCTGATACCACTATAATATCCCCTTCTAATAGGGATATATGAAAGACACAAAGCTCTGATACCACTGTGATGTCCCCTTTCAAACAGGGAATATATAAACACATAAAGCTCTGAACAAGATACAATTTGCAGAATAGATTCAAACATGCATAAACAAATCACAGATCTTATCATTCATCCAGCTGATTACAATAGATGTTCTTTCTAAACTATTACAATTGCAGTCCTTCCTTATGCATATAAAAATGAAATACAGTCTTAAAACTCTGGCTTAGCAAAACTGGAAGTGAAAACTGGATTCTGGAAGGTCTCGGCCTTTCTGTGTCGACACACAGGCACCGTCGGTCGTCGATATCTCGTCGACATCAGTCTCTGTCAGTCGGCTTTCTGTAGACATCGGTCTTCAGTCGACCGATGTCGGTCACTGGAAGCCCTATTTCTGCCGAGGTCGGTGCCTGAATAGCTCTGAACGGACCTGTACGGACTTGGTACGGCTGCCAACTTGTCTCTACTTAACCCCTAATTGCTGAACAGCCTAATTTCATGAATATAGATTCTAACACAAGATCTATCTCTATATAACTTATTGGATCAAAAAAACTAAATAAAGAAAATACCTGGAAAGCTCTGTGATAAAATTCTGTGTGAAGTTATCTCTCAACCCTGGAATTCTGTGACAACTTCTGGATGAAGCTATCTCTCAATTTGGCAATAGATCAGCTGATATTCCACAGCCTCTTAATTGCACACACTGAAGAGGGAACGTTCTCCAATGCAAATGGAATCCTGGAACCCTAGGCTCAGTCTTCACAGAAGAAATTCTTCAAAATCAATAATCAATAATCAATAGCATAATCAACAATGGCCTCCATGAGAAACCCTTATACCCTCAAAAGATATGCTTTCCCTAATTAGGGTTTCTTAAATTAGAATTAGGGTTTCTAATTAAAAATAGGCTAAATAATTAATATTTGATTAAATCAATCAAATATTAATATCTCCCTCAATACATGTCGGATCCTCGAACCGATCGAAGTAGGTGAATCAGGGAGTGATTCCGCACATGACCATAACAAAATAAGGGCACTTCGCTGCATATCAAATATCCCTAAAAAGTAGGAGCTCATGCCAATTATGTTCGAAAGAGCCCGAATGAAAACCAAATGTAGAAATCCTGTGAATCAAAGTCAAGCCAAGCTCCATTATGACCCTTTATCCATCCTATTAGCCTACGAAGGTCGCATAATAGGCTAATCATCAAGACTGTCAATGTCCAGGAAAAAGGGGACATGACAATCCGCCCCTCTGGAAATTGCTTGACCCCAAGCAATCTCGGAACAATGAACTACTCAATCCACCTGGATCCCAAGGAAAATGTTGTGTAACATCCATCATGTCACCAATCAACCCATGTGAACAAATCATCAACATCAACAGCATCAACAGTATCATCAACTGAAAAACTGCACTCGACACCCAAACAACTATCTGAAGACCAACTGTAGATGCCGGTAGAAGAAACCACTCTGAGGGACTCAAGCCAACTAAAATATCAACTCTGTCAAAATTCAAGTCCCTATTTAACTGATACTCACATCCAACTGGACTGTGGATATGAAAATCATTGGTACCTGAGTCACTGACACCAAAACTAATCTCTAGATGCAAAGAAAAATAAGGAGCATACCTCACCGCAAGATGCTGGTAAGAACCCCCAAACTCTGCTACTGGCTCACTATTGCCAAACTGGGACTCAATGGATGGCTCCAATCTTGGCTCAACAAACAATACCTCATCATCCCTGTAAGGTAACATAGTAGAAAGGGTTCGTAAAATCTCCTCACCCAATCTGCTAATAGCACTAGAACCTCGGATCAGAACACCTTCTGTCATCTTATGTGAGTCCAGATGAACACCTGCACTATCCAGCAAATACTCCATGAATGGTTCAGTGCAGTAAAAATTATATGTGGAAGCATCAACATACTCCCCCACACACCCCAACTGATCTCTCTGTAAAGGTGGCACAACCAACTATACCACACTGTCATCCGTGTGAGAATAATCAATCTGGAGACTCGACTCCACTGGTATCTCAAACTCATCAAAATCAGGTACTCCCAAATTCTGAATGTGTATCAGCCTCAGCAATATGCTCCTCAGCAACAACTACAAGAATGTACTCATCACCAACCACCTCAATATACAAATGATCATCCATACTCTGTAAATCAACGTCAAAGCTCATATCAACAGACGGAGTATCAACAACTAAAGCATCACTGTCTAACTCTTCCATACAGAAAGAAACAACCGGTGAAACTAAGTTCTCAAAACTGTCCACTGCATTCTCCTGAGTATCATCTGCAATAATAGGATCCTGGGACTCTGCTACAATCTCTGCCATAATTGAGAGATCATCAACCCTCAGTGCACTAACATCTGAGCCCACCTGTACACTCTGAGTGCAAGCATCTAACTCATCATCATCTTCACTATATCCTATCTCATAATCATAATATAAATGGGACATGCTGCTCTCTCATCTAAGTGATCTGTAGTGCTCTCTCCTCAGCTTGACAAAATGATCAAAGGCCTTCCTCTCTTGAACATGAGGAGGTAATAAGTCCCACTCATCATTCGTTGTCATATACCGTGCGAGTTTGTTTTTGGATGTAGGATATGAAATAATTTCATTCATCCTCCTCTGAGTTTCTTCCAACTGCTTCAAACTGTGTTCCAGCGTCTTCATATCATTGTCCCACTGTTTCTGAGTATATGAAGGCATCATGATACTTTGCTGATTCAATCTACCCAAACTACCCAACAGGATGGCAAGACATTAGCTCTGATACCACTGTAATGTCCCTTACTTAGGGGCTCTCTTATCTGCACAAAAGCTCTGATACCACTGTAATGTCCCTTACTTAGGGGCTCTCTTATCTGCACAAAAGCTCTGATACCACTGTAATATCCCCTTCTAATAGGGATATATGAAAGACACAAAGCTCTGATACCACTGTGATGTCCCCTTTCAAACAGGGAATATATAAACACATAAAGCTCTGAACAAGATACAATTTGCAGAATAGATTCAAACATGCATAAACAAATCACAGATCTTATCATTCATCCAGTTGATTACAATAGATGTCCTTTCTAAACTATTACAATTGCAGTCCTTCCTTATGCATATAAAAATGAAATACAGTCTTAAAACTCTGGCTTAGCAAAACTGGAAGTGAAAACTGGATTCTGTAAGGTCTCGGCCTTTCTGTGTCGACACACAGGCGCCGTCGTCGGTCGATATCTCACCGACGTCGGCCTCTGTCAGTCGACCGATGTCGGTCACTGGAAGCCCTATTTCTATCGAGGTCGGTGCCTGAATAGCTCTGAACGAACCTGTACGGACTTGGTACGGCCGCCAACTTGTCTCTGCTTAACCCTTGATTGTTGAACAGCCTGATTTCATGAATATAGATTCTAACACAAGATCTATCTCTATATAACTTATTGGATCAAAAAAACTAAATAAAGAAAATACCTGGAAAGCTCTGTGATAAACTTCTGTGTGAAGTTATCTCTCAACCCTGGAATTCTGTGACAACTTCTGGATGAAGCTATCTCTCAATTTGGCAATAGATCAGTTGATATTCCATAGCCTCTTAATTGTACACACTGAAGAGGGAACGTTCTCCAATGCAAATGGAATCCTGGAACCCTAGGCTCAGTCTTCACAGAAGAAATTCTTCAAAATCAATAATCAATAATCAATAGCATAATCAACAATGGCCTCCATGAGAAACCCTTATACCCTCAAAAGATATGCTTGCCCTAATTAGGGTTTCTTAAATTAGAATTAGGGTTTCTAATTAAAAATAGGCTAAATAATTAATATTTGATTAAATCAATCAAATATTAATATCTCCCTCAATACATGTCGGATCCTCGAACCGATCGAAGCAGGTGAATCAGGGAGTGATTCCGCACATGACCATAACAAAATAAAGGCACTCCGCTGCATATCAAATATCCCTAAAAAGTAGGAGCTCATGCCAATTATGTCCGAAAGAGCTCGAATGAAAACCAAATGTAGAAATCCTATGAATCAAAGTCAAGCCAAGCTCCATTATGATCCTCTATCCATCCTATTAGCCTACGAAGGTCGCATAATAGGCTAATCATCAAGACTGTCAATGTCCATGAAAAAGGGGACATGACATACTCCACATGAACACAATATAAGTAAATATTGTGTAATTACGCTCTCAAGTATCCCAATCTAAACCATTTAACATGTATGCTTAAATTAAAAATCATAAAATAAATCGATAAAATACTTAGATAGATCAATATTACAACTCAATGCAATTCATCGATCGAGTTCCACCTATAAATCATCATGCTCTCTAGAAACTACATTATATTACACATTTATGATCTCACATAGATAAAATGAATGTTTGTTCTCCCTTAAAATATTATCAATTCACTCCACCAAAATGGTACCAACTACATCATAGGGTACATTTTGTGTCAAAATATGAATGGTCACATTTACCATCATATACCAATATAAATAACCTATAATACAAAATTATAAGAATACAATAGTTTCAAACTCTAAATAAGTATTAACTAACTCATATACATATAATCATACAAATACACATGGATAAATATAGTAGTCGTAATAGCTAGTACAACATGAGCATCTCCATCAATAGGGTGTGTTATAGGTGCAAGTGATACTTGTAATATACTTCTATCTCACCATCTCCACCTACTTCATCTCCATACCATACAACCTATCCCATGGGAACAACTTTAGGATCATATGTTATAACTAGAAATAATAAAACCCATCATGCATTAGTCCATCATTATATATAAGATAGTTTACACACTGCATCCATCATCGTGGCCCTCTTTATAATAATGCAATGGCATAAGATATGCCACACATCTTATAGTGTGATGTTCATCTCACATGTTAGAAACTATAAAGTATGTGTATCAATATTCCATCAATCTGATAATGTATTCATCAAATGCATATTATACAGATAATCGGCTAATATATGATTATAAATTAGTTACATGTAATATCTACTAATATGCATCAGTAAACCCTACATCTATAAATGTACTCATGTGTCATCAATATTTAAATTCACGTGATGTATTTCATGCTAAAAAAACACATAAGGTCATATTAGCTTCAAAACCAAGTAAATATAGTATACACATAAACAAAAAAATTAGCAAAAAGATTCAATAGAAAAAATATAGCATCGACAAAATCAAGGAAAAAATGTCAGATTATGAATTTTGAAGTCTTAAAATGCCAATAATAGTAAAATACTCAAAAATTCAAAAGTGGTCCTACAAATCACATTATCTATTGGAAAATTCACATATTTAGATACATACCAGATCATCTATAGTATGTGTTTATATAACAATTTACAAGTACACAAATCACAATGGAAACAAACTTGATGACAAGTCATCTTGTCAACTCATATCTCAATTTTTACAATGTAATAGTGAAATATAATTTAAAAAATCCCTTTTTACCCTACTTTTATATGAGTTGAATTTTCACAATATCAATTACTATGTCTACTATGTAGTTAACTCAATTCACTACTAATTTTTTTGAAAGCATCATCTCAAGTTTTGTTTATTAAAAATGTGTTTCCTAAATTTCATTAAGACACGATTGACACTCTGTATGATGATGCCACTCCATTACTAACACCAAATATAAAAATAAGTTAGTTTGTCAATTATCGATACAAAATCCATTGCCTTTGGTAGTCATATTTAGTAATCAAACACAATTACATCCTATTCTATCATTTATACTATTATGCGACTAATATAATAATAAATTACATATATGATACTTGATATTCTAACCATTCTATCTTATCAAACAAATTTGACTTGTTACATATTTTGATTCGATTGATTCTCTATTCTCATCACTCACCTGAAAAGGAGGGAAAATATAGGGAAACAACTATAAAATTTCTATAAAACATAATGTAATTTAGATATTCAACTAATCATCATGTCATAGTGAAACTTCATAGGTCTAGATATTGATACAATGTTTTGGGGCATATTCCACACACATGTAGCTAGATTACAAATAAAATATTATAGATGTACATTATAATTTCAAATAATGCATAAGTTTCAAATTTTCAATCATTATAATAAATTATGTGGGCATCTGACATGCATATGAACTACTAATTCATGCATATTTATAAATATATAGAAATTTTTAGTGCATGATACAGATTCATGCATAAATTTCTAATAAAATATAAAAATTTACATCTACATATAGTTAAAAATTACACATTTATCAATAGGGGCATGATAAAAATTCATATACACTATACTATATTTAAAATTCAAGGAGCAAAATATAGATTTATGCCATATACTATTTTATATCTATGAACATGGCAGGGACATTGATATCATCCATTATCTTATAATCGTGCATATAAGAAATAAATAACAAAGTGAAAATTGAATCTAAATCCATCTATAATTGTTGATTTAGTTAAAGTGCATAGTGCATAGCTTATATATTTTATGCCCTCCAACACTATAGCTTGTGAATCCATTATGGATTCCAATGCATTTCATATCTTGGGTTACAAAGGCCAATAGTGTAAATCGATGTTTCTAAGTCCATCAATGGGTGATATTTATTTTATACATGTACAATTATAATTGGGGATTGATCACCCTTAATTATCTAGTTTCAAAAAAAGATCAAATTTATACAAACAAAAAAACTACTAGAGTTAGCACATTGGGGTTTTTACATGACATAATGTTATATTCATTACATTAACCACTTGAAAGATTATAAACTTCCCTAGCTAGGAAATGATTAAACACTACAAGTTTATTCTTCTCCTTCAAGGTGGTCAAATAAAATTCTTGACCCTCAACATTCTTATCTCTCCATGGCACACATAAATGTGTAGTCATTCCTTGAACAATATTTCACTAATGGTTATATCTCTCAGTTTGTTTGAATAGTAATCACTTCCAATTACATACATCTCATTGTCAATAACACCTTAGATCATCATAGCACATGAAAAATATACACAACAATCACTTACAGAAGATTGTATTCTCTTTTTCCCTTTCATATAGTATTTGTAATTTCACTAAAATTCTAGATTAAAGTGGGTGTGGTGGGGATAGTAAATTTAGACACCAAATGTGTTGACTTATTTTAAAGTGTCTTTGAGACACTTTATTTATATGGATCTTAACCACTAATTAAAAACTTAGTGGCACTTGTATTTTAAATCTTCCCTTTTAGATTTTTGTTTTTCTATGACATTTGACCCTCTTTTTCCACCCACATTAGTTTAAAAACATTAAAAATTAGAGATATCTAACCAATTTTTTTTGTTTTGAGGTTATTTTGAGCATGGAACAAGATATAATAAAAATCTTATATTATGTCTTATATCTTTTCCCCTTCATAATTATCTTGTCCGTTGATCTTTTAACTTATCTTTCAAAACATTTTCCATTTCTCGCCATTACTTTTGAGTCCCCTTTAAGGTATTTTTGGTCCTTTATGCATGCCACTAAATTTTTAATTCATATCCTACGAGATTCATATATATAAAGAGTTTTTATAAGGAATTTAAAACAAACTCTCTCACATTTACAAGAGTTATACAAAGTCCTGCATTGCTTATATTGAATTACTAGAGCTAAACTTAAAGTAATCTTACATTTGCATGTTTGTAACAAGGGTAAACTAGGAGAAAAAGCATATAGATCTACATATCACCATTTCATACAAATAATTAAATGGGAGAAATACATTTGAGTTTGATCCCTCTTTAGAACATTAAAAATGTAGTGCATTGCTTAATATTTCAATGGGGAATGACCAAGATCAATTTATCTAAATCTCTTTCACCTGATTTCCTTGTATTTAATTTCACAAGTGTTTGTGTGAAAAATGATGTTTGACAATGTAGATGCATGTGTCCATGAAAAATATTTTTTTGAAGGTAGAAAAGGAAATCAATGAAACAACTAAAACATTTAGAAAAGTTTCCAAGTCTCACTGTCAAAGGATAGGATCAACCCGTAGGGGGTCAAGATCATCTGTGATTCTTGTCCTATATTTGTTGATCTTGTCTTAGATCAAAAATGGTAATCAAATGTCACAAAATTATATATAGAAGGATAATATCAACCCATATAGGTCAATATTTACTATTGGTACCATCTTGTTCCTGTTGGCTATGTCCCAAACTACCATTAGTCAAATGGTATCCATGGTAGATAATACTCAACTAATAGTCAAGAAAAAGATTTGGTTTTTTGTTTGATTTAAGACACAAAATTTTATTGCGTACAACTTCATATTTTAATCTCTATTGATGAATCCATCCAATCTATCAACACCAACCCAAGAAGCCCATAATTCTTTACCACTATGGTCTACCATGTTTTCCAATTCATATTGCTACATCAAAAAAAAAAAAAAAACCCTTATTTGAATGTTGAATCGAAAGGTTTACAATTCTATCCCATATCCTTTCCAACCAATCTTACATACAATAAAGAATTTCTATAAGATTTTGAATGTACAGTTCACTCTATAAACAATGAGGATATATTAAAACTATGAATACTATTTAACAAGTAAACCACTATTGAGAAGCTATTATCTATTCATATTTTCATATTTTTTAATTTATAAAAAAATAATTTCTTTGTTGATTAAGCCACATCCAATTGTTAAATGGGACTCTACACAACACCACTCTCACGAACATTTTTAGTTATGGTTTCATTGAGACTTCTTGTAATCAAATTGTTTATATCTCTATATGTTTTGCTTCTTTAGGAACATGTATTTTTTTATGACATTCAAAATAAATTAAAGTATTCATTCGATGCATTGATTGGAAAAAGATAAAAAAATTATACTTAAAAAATATATAACAAATTTTAACACTTTATACTCTTAAATCATATAACTTATGAACATAAACTCTTTTTTTCATTTACATCGACCTCCATATGTAAGTATACATGTTTCTTAAATTGATTAAATATAACCCTCGAACAAATGAGGTGAATTGAGTGAGGGTACTTCAATTTATTCAACCAAAAAAATCAACATGAACTAAAATTAATTATTGATGAGAAGATTAGGATTATACCATCTATGAATAATGAATAATATTAAATATACTTCATATTAATTTTCATTTATTGAGTTAAAAAATATTTTTCGTATTGGGAATCATAGTTAAAAGATTAAAAATATATTTATTTATTTTGAAACACAACTACGTATTCCCCTAGAGTGGTAATGGTGCTAAAATAACATTTTTCATTTACCAAAATAATGAAGACTATCACATGTGCAACAACCCAAAAAAAAACATTACATTATGCAAAATTGGGAAGAGTTTCACAATAGGAACATTATTATCCATTTATGAATCATAAATATCATAATATCTATCACATTTTAAATATTTAGTAAGTGCATCTTCTATAGGAGTATTTAAAATAACATCCAAATTCTCATTTGGTACATTCACCACATTCATTTTCATGATGTTGGTCAATTATTACATCATATATTCTTTTATAGGTATTTTTTTGGTATATAAGGTGAGTCATAATTTTCTCCATCTTGTTTTGAGTATTCATTTGTATACATGAATTCAATATCCTAGAAATAACCATATAAAGATTGTGTGTCTTCATATAGTAAGATTAAGATTGCAGTTGTAAATCCCTCTTCCCACTCATTTCAGCAACAAATGTCTTAGAGATCACTTCCACACAAAGGCTTATTTTTACAATGGTTTGCAAACAACTGTTGAGACTATATATCAATGTTATATAACATGCACAATATACATTAACCTCTCCAAATAGAAGTTTACTCTTATTATACATGTTTTTTCTTTACTAAATTAAATGTTTGTAATTTTCATGACTCGTAATTTTTATCAACACTAACCATTAGATGAAATTTATTAATAAACATTTTGAAACGATTATCCATGCATTGTAAAAACATGAAATATGGGATTGTCAACATTAAGTGATTATTAAAATTTTGACGAAGGGATTTTTAATTTAACATACATAGAGCGAAAGGTAAAAAGAGTTAAAAATTATTCCATATGAAGTTTAAGACAATTTTTTATTTCGTTAGTAGTGAAGATTTAGACATTGTCATGTTGGAGTTTTTATTTTATGAGTTGATGATCTACACCACGGGGCTCAAGACTAAGTATGTGAGGGACAATCGAGTTTTGGTTGTATAGAGTGAATGAGCAAAGATAACTCAGAAAGAAATAACTAAACACATTCAATTGTTGATGGTAGTTTAGTGGGAAGACTAAAACAAAAGAGATTTACAACTATAACCAAAATGAATACCCGGATTTGCAAGTATGGGAAAGAAAAATAGAAGAAAACATGAGACCATAAATGATATATTTTTTATTCACCCAAATGCCCTAAATTGCTCTTTCCCATACAATTGAATATAAAAGATTTCAAATGATTCCTCACATTATTTTATGACTTTTCACTCTTTGTGACCTTTTGACACCTCACATATCCATTTTCTCTTTTTTATTAAAAATCATTGTGTATAATACTAAACATTGTTTCCCTTTACCTTTACTAACACTCACCCCAACTTAAAATATGTCTCATCCCAAGACACACAAAGGTTCTAAAAATTCAAATTTTTTTAAAATTTTCTCCCTTACAAATATATTTGAGAATCTAAACTACTCCTATTCTCCATGGCTTTTCATGTTGGAGCTCCAGTTCTTCTACAACTAACTACTCTTAAACTTCAAATACATTTATAATGTTACAAAAGCATAAACACTTCCACTTTATTTAGACTTATTAAATTCACTATACACCCTTTTCTTCTCTTGGGAGAGAATACTCACAACCACAAATGCTCTCAATTAGAAAAGAAAAAGAATTATGTAGAGAGGGTCGACCCATGGGAATTGAGAGTGTCAAATAATGCAGTTGCAAACCACATATAACATTCAACATAAATGTATTCTTGGGAAGGCATTTTGCATTCATATATTTAGCCATGAAATTCCTTATATTATTGTAGCACAACAGAACCTTCATTATTCTCTTTAGCTACCACCAGCTTCTTTCTTCCTCCTAGGATTGGTTCCTTGCCTTATCCAACTATAACTACCTTAAAGTCCTTGATTTTTTGTGCCTAAAAAATTAATACCAGGATCATCACTTCCATTGACTTATAAAATTCTTGCTATACTTCTAGCTCGAAAATTTGGTGAGTAATTGCAATGGCTGATGGTGTCTTCCCAGTTCTTGTTTGACCATAGAAGAGCAAATGATGCAGACTGTAGGTATTAAGTGTATTGGAGAGCATCCTAGCAACTTCTTCTTGGTGAGCAACATCACTTTTTATGCTACCCTATCAATGAATAGAATCAACTTGCACTACGGTGGCCACGGCTACTACAATCAGTTTGCATCAAAATTAGATAACATTGAAGCATACATATTGACATTACCATCTACTGTATCATTTAAGCATACACCAAAATAAGGTAACAAATTAGCCTTTTCTACTATATAATAAACATTACCATGCATTCTTAACATCACCAAACTCAGTATGTGTCAAACTATTTGAAACTTCCACAGCGATGGCAAGCTCTAGTGGGCACCAACACTGGGTACATTTATTTTTAAAACCCTCACACTAGAGCCGTAGACCCAAGTTTGTATCCATAGCCTCAACCAACTCCTCTCATCAAATCCACTCAACTTATATTCAACCACAAGCCGTTATCCAATCAGATCCCACACCCGCTAATAATAATGGTCTCTAGAAGCTTAGCCGAAGCTTGCTCCTATACCTATACCGAGGAACCACCAAGGAATGGGATAGATATGCTCTGTTCATAACCTTTGATGATGCTGGTATTCATCCATAAATTCTAAGAGAGCTTAGAAAAATGACATAAAAAAAAGCATATATGGACTATGAAAAGGCAGTATGCTCTACACAATAATGAACTTGGGCCCAAAGAAATAATCAACAGCCACACCATTGTTGACAATAGTTTAATGTCAAGACTAAAACAAGAGAGTACAATTGCCTATAAAAGTTTTCAAATGACTCATCATGTATTCTTTTATGACTTTTCACTCATGACCTTTTGACTCCTTTTTGACATTTCACATATCCATTTTTTATTTTTTTATTACAAATAATGACGAATAATATTACATATTATTTCCCTTTATCCTTGATAACATCAATTGAGTGGAAATATTACTTGCAAGAAATGCAACTTCTATTCATTAAAAAAAATAGGAAAAATTGGTACAATGTGATACAATGCATGTTTTATAGAGTAGATACACAGAGCATGCTATCTATGTTATGATTGTCTAAAAAACATCGATCTTAGGTTGGATGTATATGTTACATACTTATACAATTAGAATACAAGAATTGTTACAACCACTATTAGTTACCAAGAAGAGAGTTACCTTAGTTTACTTTCTACGCTGGATGACAGTTGGTGAACCCCTTAAGGCATGTGGCCAAGGTAAGGTGACATGTGGATGTGATGTGGAGTCCAAGAGTTAGCTAGTCATGCAAGGATGTGAGCTACAAAGAGCGCAGAAGATGATTAGCTATCAAAAAAATGGTGTAGTGCATGATTTTATGAGTTATGAAGTGTGCAGTAATGAGTACGCAATGTGGAGCCCATATTGTTTAGTGTTAAAATGAATACACAGATAATGATATAGTATAGGGATTATGCATATGAATTTGAACAAACTTTGGGAAAGGAATACACAAGATTGGGTGAGAGGTGTGTGCCCTATGCATAGTAGAGTAAATGAGAATTAAACTTGAATGTGCAGGAGCTACGCATGGATCATTCACCATTTCTTAAAGAGTAATGGTATCCATTGCATTGGTGCATAGTTATAAAAAATGTACCTAAAGTTTATGTGAAGTGAACTAATTAGCTTTATCAACATATTGCCCAACCTTGACCACTTATAAAAGTAGATGTGTGTCATGGTAGATGCATGTGTCTATCACTTTGATGATCTATTTCTTTGCTTACATATGAAAATGCTTAGGATCAAAATTAGAAAGATGTTGTGTCACTATTGGCTCAATAAGTAATAAAGTTTATGGCTTGAGAAGTTTCATGTTGAAGACTAGGTGCATACTCAAGTATTAAGGTAGATCAACAATGAAGGCATTCTTACTAGTTGCATGTAAAACAATGTAAAGACCATAGTGTAGAGGCTTAATTTTCTAGTGTGGAATTTTGAAGCATTCCTTCTAAAGTTATAAATAAACTTTGTCACTAACTCAGAATGTATGAGTTGTGCGATGATAGTCATGACACTCCTTGTGCTTAGATTGAGTGCAAGAGATAATTTTTTGAACCTACTAGTGAATAGACTCGATGTGGCATAAAACTTTCTCAGCTTTGTTTGCTTCCCAATCCTATGTGTTTGACTCATTTCCTAATGGTGTATGGTCAGATATTTATAGAGGTGTCGAAGGTTGAAACCCAAGACATATCTAGAATGGAATGTGGCCAGTAGACCTATGAAGAGCCCTATTATAGGCATATTGAATGTACAATGGATTATGATCCTAGGTGCAACCATATGCATGGTTGTACATTCAAAAAAGCTAAATAAGTGTTCAATTGACTACTTCAGTTTGCCCATCTATTTGAGGATGAAAAGTTGTGGACCAATTCAACTACATACCCATCAATTCCCACAATCCTTGCCAAAAATGACTCATAAAGCGTGGATTATAGCTAGATACGATGGATGTGGGTAACCCAAAATGAACCCAAACATAGTTGAATAATGCCTACACAATGTCAACTACATCAATATCTTTTCTATATGTGACCATAATGGCTATCTTGGAAAACCAATCCACTATAACAAATACAACATCATTTTATAATATCATCATAGGCAATCCAATAATAAAATCTATGCTGATAGATTCCCATGGTCTAGATGGAATCACTATAAGTGTGTAAATTCCCAACTTCTTATTCATGGGCTTGGGGATGCAATAAGTAATACAAGACTTAATGTGGTGCTCCACATCTATTTGCCTATTCGACTAGTAGAAGTGTGATTGCAATGTGGCTAGAGTATTTATCACGTTGAAGTGTCCCAAGGTCTTGGCATGGTGGACCTCCTAGATGAGTCAGTAGTGAGGTGTGCCAGAGGGAACACAAAGACGTTCAATCTTGTAGAAAATCTAGTTAGATAAGTATAACTATTGAACTTTTATACCTTGTACGAGGCTATTGTAAGTTATTATCAAGTCCTGATTAGCTAAGTAGAGAGGAACCTAGTCTATGAAATTATGGTCATGTGTGTTTAGTACTATGATGAAAATGTGAACCAATGGTCAACTAAGGAAATATATAGACTTGTTTTCCTTCCCTTTCGTGTTCTTGATCACAAGATGGAACTATTACAGGTAAGTCATCCATTTCATGTGGCATTTATTTTCCATCTTTTTTGGTGACTACAAGAACTGAAGTGGTTTATGGTCAAAATGAACTATTGTCTCCTTCCTTATAATGTGGCATCACTATTTATTAATTTAATACATAATATCATACAATTCCTTATCATACATGAAGTACCTTGGCACTATGTCACTGAACTTCTCAGAGTGGTATGTGACTAGTTATCCATGTTACATGAACATTTCACTCAGTGTGTATTTAGATGCATTAGTGTGTATTTTTAAAAGTTTCACAATGTCGAGTATTGTGAGAACTTGCATTATGCATAGACATTTCTTGAGTGACTTAAAATCCTTCTATTGTGTATGTGTTCAGTCAAACTTGGCTTTGACATGTGTGAGCTGGATGAGAGCCCAAGATATGTGTAAGAAACCAATGATGCACTTGTGGTACAAGTTAGAAAATCCAAGAAAACACCTTAATTCTATGAGATTGAATGAAGTAGGCCAATCTTGGATTACTTTGATCCTCTTTAGATGTTCTCTGATGATAGTGAGATCAATGATGTAGCCTAGGTATTAGATCTGTGTAGTGCCAAATGCACACTTTTCTTTGTTGGATTAAAACTTGTGTTAATGCAAAGTGTCTAAGATGAACAAGATGTGTTACAAATACTCCTCCCAAGTCTTTCTTAATATGACAATGCCATCCAAATAGATGATGATGAAGGAGTTCAGGAATGGCTTGAGTAGATCATCCATTAAGCACATGAAAGTGGTTAGTGCATTGGTGAGGCTGAAAGGCATGACCAACCATTCACACAATCCTTCTCGAGTCTTGAATTTTGTCTTCTATAGATCCTTATGATGGAATACAACTTGATGGTATCTAACTTCAAGTCAATCTTTGTGAAGTATTATGCACCTTAGAGTTGGTCTAGAAGGTTGTCAATTCACAATATTGGATACAAATTCTTCATTGTGATTTTATTGAGTGTGTGATGGTCTATGTAAAGTCACCAAGACCCATCCTTATTAGGTGTGAGGACTATCAAAGTCTCGTAAGGTAAATAACTAGGATCAATCTTTTTTTGATCAAGAAGCCCTTGCATCTACCATCAGACTTCATCATTCTCCCAAATTGATCTATGATAGAGGGGGTTATTCAAAAAAGGGCATCCAGGAACCAAATCGATGCTATAATTGACTGTGAAGTGTGTTTGAACACCTTTAGGTTATGAAAATACTTTGCTACTCTACTTTAGTAACTTATCAAGGTATTATTGTTCTGACGGTGTATGAGTGGTGCATGCTATTAGGGGTGTTTAAAATTCAATTATGCAGGTATATTAGGGTGGACCATGAGGAACGTGAAATTTTGCAGATGTGAGAAGATCTTGTGATATTATTTGGTAGAGACCAAGGTGACTTTGGATATGTGAGTTGAATCAAAAAGGTTGTATAAGCGATATTACACATAAATAGTCCAATGTTACATCTTGGCTTGATATGTAGATTCACAATCATACAAGTATAGTCACCCCGTTAGGATGTCACAAACCTCTAAAAGTGTGATGTCATAAGTGACATTATCCTCCATAGGATTAAATTTGTACTAAAAAGCACATTTCCCTTGGAATTTTATATCTTTCCCATATTGGGGCCACCCTAAAGAGTATGGCTTTGGATGCATAGTAGTGGTAAGACAAAGGCACTGAGATATGGAGTGCATGAGGATGTTATTATGACTATCACTATCAACGATGATGTGGAGAGGTTGACCCTTCACATAGAATTTGGTGTGGAAGAGACACTCACACTCTTTAGAGATGTCAATTACTATGGTGATGGTGTTTAGAAAAGAAGCATCTAGATTAGTATCATCGATTGATATGGTTCCTAATACATATTGTGTGAGTAGGGATTATTGTACGTAGAATTCAGAATCATTGTGAGAGGATGAGTGCTGGTGATGGCACCACTTATCATTAGACTTATTATTCTTGCTTTTATTTGAAGAAGAAGGTGCTGGAGCCATAGAGGTTGATCATTCTTCTAGTGATTCTCCCCTTTGGGATGAGTGTGTTGTTATTTTTGCATGGAAGGTTCTGATGTGGAGATGTGTAAAGGTTGTGCCTTGCATGATACATTAGATGAAGAGATGACATGTTGATTCATCTTTGACTTGGATCTAATCTTGGAAATGTTGTGATATGCTAACCCCAAAGTGTAAAAATTCAATAACTCCATCTTTTTATGGATATAAGGTGAAATTCCACTGATTTACTTTAGCACCTTATGTTATTCACTCAAGTTCTCATGCAGGCACTAGAGTATTCATGCAAATGTTGGTGTAGTCTTACATAGACTAATCTTTGTGCTGTCATAGTTATTGGAACTTTATGTATTCATATTCAAAGTGGTTTAAAGGGTAGTATTCTTACTTCAACATGTCAACAAAAGTTTTCTTGGATTTAATTGGAACACACTCTTACACGTGTTGTGTATTGAATCTCTCCCACTAGTGAACAACTGATATGGACATCTTCAGTACTATGAAAGTGGTCTTCTCAGCATTAATGAAAGAATTGACTGATAAGTATGCCTCAAGTTGTTAAATCTAAGCATCCAATTCTTTGGCATCGATCTTGCCTTTAAATAGAGGGATGCCAATATTGACTTGAAATTCAAAGGGGGCTTGTTACTAAAATTGTTGTTGAGTGAATTATGGAAGTGTGGTATAAGGTGTGAGATTGAGTTATACCACCAATTCATGGAAGTGTCCAAAATTTTAGGTGTGATGTGCCTCTAGTACATCGGTGATGAGATTTCATACCTCAGTGGATAATTTAGGTTCTTTCTGGGCATAAACCATCTTAGTTTTTCTACGATTTTCTTCAATATATTAGGAAAAATGACTTATTGACAAACCTTCCTTTTTTAGTTTTATTCACATGTTTATAGGCATAGAAAGGAATAGAGATTTTTAGCTCTCATACCAATGATCTGTACCATAAGACCTATGATGTGGCTCAAACCACAAATAACTCAGTTGCACAAAACATATTCATCAATTCCATAAATATCCATTAATTTTCTCACAAATTATCTCATACATATCGTAGATTCAACATATAATCACCATAAGCAACTCTCATTAATTCACACAAACATTACAACTCAGGGCCATGCCAACAATGCATGCCATTAACAATTTTAAACAAGCTATCTTCCCAACCCACATTACTAACTTGGTCTCTTAAACAAGGAGGCTACCCAATATTTTTACTAACCTTAAACCTTCTAACTCTAGCCTAACAAAATAATTAAAGGATATAATCACTTATAGAATGTGCATGATGAAAACAACAAAAGGGGGATATGTTAGTACCAACCCTTCACATAGGGGAAACTCCAACTAAGAAAACATGAAATCTCTAAGAAATACACACCATAATCCTCATGGGATGAATTATGGAAAAATATAATGGCTCCACCAAAAAAATTGTGTGAAATTCACATGGTCTTCACATGACAAGTCAAAAAGCTAAAGGAAGATGCCAATCTGGAACAATACATCTTATCTCCCCACTAGCATAAGCTTCCAAATGAAGGTGCAATCTCTTTTTGACCATTCTTTATTTTTCTTCAAATGAAATTCATCCCATTAAACATGTGTGGAAAATCACTTTGCACAAGAGTCCAAATAGGTAAGGAATATCTCACAATCATGGATCTCACACTAGCATGTGCATCCTAAAAGGTGTCGCCCACTTGAAATTTTGACCCATATGCATATTAGATGACAAAAATAAGTCCCTTTATGTGGTTTTTAAGAAATTTTGTGTCCCATGCCACCTTTTCATCACAAATAGTGTTGTGGACACCTCATTAGGATGAATAGTGTCTACCACATCATCAATGAATAATGTTGTATGAATAGTGCTACATGAATAGTGTTTTGGCCACCACATCATTCTCCTCTCATTGAAAAAAACTTATCTCCCATGAGTTTTCATTATTGTATCCATGCCACTTATTGTAAAAAAAAAATACAACATTCCTTTTCTGGGTGATGCAAGATTGTCTGAACCCTTGGATGCTCCTACATGAGACATCTAAGGTAATTAATGTGATCTCATGATCACATATATGGGGTGAGTGGTAGAACCAATATATTGGTCATGATAAAAAAATTACCATGTCATCTCCTTCCAATACACCACATGCACCCAAAGAATTTTCATTTTGTTTCTCCACTTTTAGCATGTACATACTTGCTTTTTCCAAACCATTCTTGTGGGATTAAAAACCATCCTCCTCCTCCAAAAACATATCCATATTCCAATGGATTTAGATGTGGGCCAAATACCACCATCATATAAACTTTTGGGATCACACCCACCATAAACCAAACTCATGGGATCAAAAATATCATTTGAAGCCAACCTCCTCCACCAAGATGATATAACATGCATCTCATCTTCCCATGTGATCTCTAACCCACCACTGACCATCCACCTCCACCAAAATCCTAACTAGATTTCTTTATCCACTGTCTAACTACCTGTTGGATTATCCACACAATTGCATATCATCACTTTCATATTCTCACCCATGGATTCAATATCATTCACCTTCTCTCTCACATGTGCACTCTCTTTCATAAAAAACTCCTCCAATTCTTCTACAAAACAAACTTGCAACTCCTCATGGCTGTAATTTTCTTCCTCATTCAACCCTACATTTTTGCATTCTTCTTCCACATGCATCACTTCATGGATGAAATATACACTCTAATGCCATATTTCATGGCTTAAATTTTCTTCATCCTCCATGTAATCATGTGCACAAAATTTCACATCATCTTCGCCCAAAGTTTCTTCAAACAAAACATACACCTTTTCTTAAGTTTCAGCATACTCCTCATGCTCTTCAATCTCACTATGGTCTACCATAAAAATCAAATCCTCTCTCCTATTAATCTTCATGTAACTAATTTTCATCTTCTCTTCCCTCTTTAAGGAAACTCTCATCTCTTGCCTCTTTCTTCTCTCAATAAGAAACTTCATGGGCCACTTCACTCTCTTCTTCATCATTATGCCAAATCCTTGTCTTTCTTCCTCTTGTATATGCACCATCATCACGTACAACTTGTCTTGAATATTCATCAACACATTCACCATGTCCTTATTTCATTGTGTTCCTTCATTCTTATTTGAATTCTTTATGACTACAAAATAAAACACACATTCACATCCTCAACTAAACAATCTACTCTCCACAGCCATCTTACTTGCTTGGATACCACTTGATATGGCTCAAACAAAAACTCTCTCATTTGAAAAAAAAATTCATCGATGCCAAAAATATCCATTAATATTCTCACAAATTCTCTCTTACATATCATAGATTCAAAATATAGTCACCATAAACAGCTCTCATAAATTCACACAAACATTACAACTCAAGGCCATGCCAATAACGCATGCCATTAACAGGGTTAAACAAGCTATCTTCCCAACCCAAATTAATAACTTGGTCTCATAACCAAGGAGTATACCCAAGCTTATCACTAAGCTTAAACTTTCTAACTCTATCCTTACTAAACAAGCAAGGGATACAAACACTTATAGAATGTACATGAGGAAAATAATAAAAGGGGGCCAAGTTGGCACCAACACTTCACATGGGGGAAAATCCCACTAATAAAACATGAAATATATAAGAAATACATGCCATAATCCTCATGGGATGAATGGTGGTAAAAGACAAGGGCTCCACCAGGAAAAATGTGCCAACTTCACATGGTCTTCACATGACAAGTCAAAAATCTAAAAGAAGATGCCAATTTGGAACAATACATCTTATCTTCCCACTAGCATAAGATTTCAAATGAAGGTGGAATTTATTTTTGACCATTATTTCTTTGTCTTCACATGAAATTCATCCCATTAAAAATGTGTGTACAATCACTTTTCATGACAGTCTAAATAGGTAAAGAATCTCTCACAATCCTAGATCTCCCACTAGCATGTGCATTCTAAAAGGTGTCCCCCACTTGGAATTTTGACCCATATACATACTAGATTCAAAAAAAAAGTCCCTTTATGTGATTTACAAGAAATATAGTTCCTCATGCAACCTATCCATCATAAATAGTGTTTGCCACATCATCAATGAATAATGTTGCATGAATAGTGTTTTAGCCACTACATTAGCCTAACACCAAGCATGCAAGGGATAAATTTTTGGTTGTGTAGAGTGAATGGGAAAATATAATTAAAAATAAATAACTAAACACATTTAATGGATTGGAAATCTTACTTTCATGAAATATAACTTCTATTCATTAACATAGAATAAGGAAAGTTGGTACAATGTGCTATAGTGCATGTTTTACATAGTAGATACATAGATCATGTTATCTATGTTATGAATTTTACAAATAGTCAACCTTAGGTCAGATGTTTATCTTACATAATTATATAATTAGAATGCAAGAACGGTTAAAATTATGATTAGTTACCAAGAAAATAATTGCATTGGTTCATCTTCCAAGATGGATGATGGTAGGTGAACCATTTGAATCATGTGGTCGAGGTAAGGTGACACAAGGATGTGTTGTGGATTTAAATAATTGATTAGGCATAAAGGGAAGTGAGATACAAAGAGTACAAAATTTGATGATCTATCATAGAACTTGTGTGGTGTGTGAGTCTGCAAGTTGTGAACTATGTAGTAATGAGTGCTCAAGGGTCAGTGTACATAAGTCTACAAATTCAAAGATATGGAATGGGAATTGTACATATGTATTTGTAAAAACTTTGGGAAATAATCATTTAAGATTGGTTGAGATATTTTTCCCTATGAAGTAGAGTGAATGAGGAGTAAGCTTGGCTACACGAGAGCTGCACATGGATCAATTGAGGAAGAGTAAGTAGGGAACACTCTCAGTATAAATTCACTAAATTAAGGTATAGATAAAGGTAATGTGGATATATAATCCTCATATTATGTTATTTTGAAAAAAAAAACGTGAAAATATTAATGTAAATAAGAAACTTTAAATATGATTTCAAGAAATACATTCAAAAAAATTCATGTAGCTCTATGCTTTCTTGACATAATTGCCTTAAAAAAAAGGAGATTGTCAATACCACACCAGTCAATTTCCTCTTTTAAAGAGAAATAAATCTTAAATTTTTATAAATCTTATTAGATATACCTTTAATGTAAGGAAGAAAATCTTAGGATATTGATCAAGTCTTCAATGTACAACTCAGAGACTTCTGTTTGAATCAAGGTTTTCATAGATGAACATTCATGTGGGATGTCAAAAATTGATGATATGGGATGTTATATAAACACAAATATTAGGGAATCTAATGGTGACATAAAAAATGAATGAGTGATTAAATCGGCCTTGACAAAAAATTTGATTAAAACCAAGCATCGTGTTTGTATTGAGAGACCCAAAGTTATAATTGTGGAAGATCACTTATTAAAGCAACATCTAAGATAAGCCATGGATATTTGAAAACACTAAAATAATTTAAATAAATATATTAATCTTAGTCTAAACTTTTGTTGTAAATTGATAATTTACTCATCGAAAAAAATCTAAAAAGTAAGTTCTCTTCTCCCTAGGTTCATTCTTTCCTCTTTCTTCTTTTAGTTCATCCATTTCCATTGGATGTTTTAATTTTTTTGGGTCATTTTTATCAGAGTTGTTGCCAGAATCTAGATAATGTGAGTGTAATGGAGACATGATCATATGAGATGAAGCAAGTTCACACCACATAGATCCTAAAGCAATTTGAAAATAACACAAGAAGATAAATTGCACAAGACAAAATGGAGAAAACCAAATCTAAAATTAGCATGAGATGGCCAAAGTGAGGAATACATCTAATAGAGTACATATGTAACTCCTCCACAAAAGGTGGACAAGGCACCCCAAGAATAGATAGTAACTCCTCCATGAAACGTGGTGACAAGGTGTTAAGAATAGAGAAGTAACTCCCATCAAGGGAGTTACATATGACATTCTTATGACACCTATGACACATCTATGACACACACCTCCACATAAGATAGCTATCCCACAAATTTAGGAAAACTCTATGTATGCACAATAAAAATAATTTCCATAATTAATAAATAGGAAAAAATAAAAATCTACCCCCCCCCATAAGCGCAGCTTAGGTGGGTAGTGTGGAAATATAAAATGGGTCTCGATAACTAGGCTTGATGAAGTACCCACGTACAAATGCAATCTCCCATAAGATAGAGAAAAGGAGAAAATCTGTAGGAAAAAACTCCCCCCCAAAAGAGAGATATAAAAGTAAAGAAGAGGCTAGAAGGTCCCCCCTAAAGATGATGCTACTACAGATGTATACCTCACCCCAAGAAGAGCTCGTAGATGAATGAACTTGCTCTCAGTGAAAGGTTTAGTGAAGATGTTTGCAACCTAATCCAAAGATTGGAAAAATATCAAGTCAATGACCTGACTATGAATAAGCTCCTGAATGAAATGCATGTGAATCTCTATGTGCTTGGTCCGCTAGTGCTGAACTGGATTCCTGCAAATCTGAATGGTACTCTGGTTGTCATAATAAATGATGGTGGGTTGCCTAATAGGAATTCCAAACTCAAAAAGAATCCACTGAAGCCAAATAGCCTCAGTAGCTGCATTAACAGCTCCCCTGTACTCTACTTCTTTAGATGATATAGCAATAGCATTCTGCCTCTTGCTAGATCAACTGATAGGACCAGAACCTAGAGAGAAACTATAACCAGAAGTGGACTTGCGAGTCTGAATCTATATATCCAACCAAGTCAACCTCTGTGCCAAATCTATAATGAATCCCATATCTCTGTGAACCCTATATATAATGCAAGATCCTCTTAGCTGCTTTCCAATGCAGCTCATGAGGTTCCTACATGAATTTGGAGACAAGTCCCACTGTATATGATATGTCGGGCCTAGTGTGAGCCAAGTAGATGAGACTACCAACAAGTTGTTGATACTGAGTGGCATCAACCAATGGTGAAGAACAATCAGCCTCAAGATTGAATCTTGATAGAAAGGGATTCGAAGATGGATTGCAATCAGCCATGTGAAACCGAGCCAATAAGTCAAGAGCATACTCAGGCTGTGCAAGAAAAATACCTAAATCTGACTGTGAGATCTTGATGCCAAGAAAGTAGTGCAACAAACCTAAGTCTGTCATGCCAAATTTATCCTGGATAGATGCCTTCACTGCTGTAATAGCCAATGAACAACTCCCCGTGATCAAAAGGTCATCAACATATAGAACCAAAATCAAGAGCGAATCATCCTACCACAAGAAGTAGACATTGGGATTAGAATGGCACCTAGTGAAACCTCTATGAGAAGGAAGGAATCCATCTTAGCATACCAAGCCCGAGGGGCCTATTTGAGGCCATAGATTTCTTAAGTCTGCATACTAAGGAATAATCTTAAACAAATCTTGGTGGCTGCTCCGTGTAGATCTCCTCCTCTAGGTCTCCGTGAAGAAAGGCACTCTTCACATCCATCTGATGCACATCCCAACCATGTGTTGCGGCAATAGCCAAGGTGAGTTAGATAGAAGTCATCTTTACAATGGATGTAAAGGTCTCTGAGTAGTCAATGCCTGCCACTTGTGAGAAATGCTTGGTGACCAATCGTGCCTTGTACTTATCAACTGACCCATCTGATGCAAACTTGGTTTGATATATCCACCTACATCGAACCATCTTTCTTCCCTTAAGAAGTGAATCCAAATCCCAAGTGTGATTTTTTATTAAGGAAGAATATTCTTCCTCCATAGTATTATCCCACTCAAGTACCCCCGATGCCTCTCAAAAAGTGTATGGATCTGAAACTAAAGCAAAGAAGGCATGTGGATCTCTCTAAAAACCCCCCTAGTATGTCTATCATCTATGGGATCTCCTACCCAAGTGCCAACACTCGCAAGTGTCTGTCTGGCCCAAAGTGGCCCAGAAGTGGGCGAGTCAGGTGCTAACTCCTCATCCTCTGACTGACTAGAGGTGGATGACTCTGCATCATTGTCCTCACTGTCTAAACTCAAGGAAGAAGAAGATGTCTCTAGCTCAAGAACCTGCTTTGGCTGATCTGAATCTAATGAGGAATCATCATGAAGAAGTAGATCTGATGAGGGAGAAGAAGTGTCAAGTGTTGAGTCTCTAGGACTCTCCTAAAAATGGACACTTCTCTCGATGAACAACTCATGTGTTACTGGGTCTAGAAGGCGATATCCCTTAATACCATCTGAATATCCTAAAAGGATGCAAGGCTTGGACTGATGTTCCATAGCTTTGCATTTATTCTTTGGTATGCGAGCCATGGCTGGGGATCTGAAAACCCTGAGTTGATCAACATCAGGTTTCCTTTTATGCCAAGGTTCAAAGGGTGTTATCCCTTTCAAAGCTTTATGAGGAACCCTGTTTTGAATGTAGCAAGCACAATTGATGGCTTCAACCAAGTACTACGGTGCTAGAGATTTGGAGTGAATCATACAGCTACCCATCTCTTTCAAGAACCTATTCTTGCGATCTGTAACCCCATTATATGAAGGACTATAAGTTACTATGCACTGTAAATCAATCCCCTTTGTGGTGAAAAAATGCTCAAACTTGATGCTGACATACACCCCTCCATTATCAGTTCAAAGAACCTTGATGGATTTCTCACTCTATTTCTCAACAAGACCCTTAAAGTCTAAAAAAATTTCAAACACTTTAGATTTTTGTTAGAAAAAATATATCCAAGTGTACCTAGAGAAATCAACAATGAAAGTGAGGATGTACTTGGACCTTGTGAAAGATGGTTTGGGAAAGTGTCTCGATGTATCACTGTGGACTAACTCCAAAGATTGTGAAGCCCTCCAAGCTTTACCTTTGTCAAATTTTGCTTCAGGATGCTTTCCAAGGGAACACCCCTAGCAAAGTCCTTTTAAGAATTGGACATGAGGAAAGCCAATGACCATGTCATTTTTACAAAGTTACTCAAGGTAGTGGTAGTTAAGGTGTCCAAACCGCTCGTGCCACAATTTGCTAACTCCATTTGAATGAGTTAGTAATGCTGTTGGAGAAGAATTTGATGCAAAATGTGAGAAGGTGTATAACTTGGCTTGGTGATCTGTCGTACCCACTGCCACTGTAGTATCACTATGTAACTCCCTGATAGCCACTGAATCTGGTGAAAACTCAACTCTCATGCCCTGACCAATGTGAGTGATTTGGTACACTGATAGGAGATTGGTTGAAAGAGAAGGAACACTTAGAACATTATTGAATGTTCCTCCTTCCATTTCAACTGACCCTCTCCCTGCAATGAAAACTGAAGTTTTATCACCTAAACTAATTGAAGTCATGCTACAAGGCTCTAAAAATGAAAACTCAACTAGTGAAGAGCCCATGTGGTGAGAAGCACCTGAGTCTATGAACCATGAAGATGTAGAAGCTGTTGTAGCTACAAGAGCCTTGCCCTTTTTCTTTCTCCTTACCCTTGCCTTTTGCCTTAGTAGAATCTTGGGTAGATGAATTTTGCTTGATGGACTCAGGAACACCTATGTTGTTTTTCTCTAGAAGATGAGTTAGGTGATCTATTTGTTTCTTCATGCATTTCTGTTCATCATGCCCTATGTTTTTACAATAGGCACACTTAACCTTCTCCTTTTTAGGTTTAGCATTAGAAGATGAAGACTCAGTATTATTTTTTGCAAGATTGTTATTTTATTTCTTTTTTTCTTAGTCCTTGTTCTTTTTCTTCTTCTCCTTTGTTGAAGTCTTATCCTTACCATTTCCAATTATCAATGCTTGGGGTTGAGTAGACTTCATTGTGCCCATCTGAATTAGCTTATCTTGCTCCCTAGTCAAGTCGGAAATGAATGAATCCAAAGAAGACATTTTCCATGTAGTGCCAAGGGCACTTTTTGTGGCATGAAAAGTGGAGACAAACACTAAATAGCTTGGACCTAACTTTGCGAGAATAGAAAGGATGAGTTGATAATATTTGTTCTCTATCCCACATTCTTTCAATTACAATCTAAGGGCCTTAAACTTAGTGAATAAGTCCTGTAGGGTGTCAAAGTTGCTAGGACATAGACTTATGAGTTTATTTTCAAGCTCATGACCTCTCATCTCATCAAGCTTCCCAAACAAATTTTCTAAGGTGTCTCATATGTCATTAGGAATCTGTGAGGATTCTAGATGGAAGAGAAGTTTGGGAGACATAAAGAAGCTTAATAATACATAGGCTTCATCACTACGGTTGTACCACTTGACCTTCTCAGCATCAGTGTTGGGTTCTACTTCAGTACCCATGGTGATCATATACAACCCTTTGCTTCTAAGAATGATTGACATTTTAACTTTCCAGTCAAGGTAGTTGAAGGGTGTTAGGGGTTTAAGTTAAAAATAATTTATTTTTAGCATAATTTAGGTGAAGTTGTGTTGATTGCAAGTTGTGAAATTATGCAGAAAAGAGAATGAAAGCAAGTTGTGAGAAGCAATTACACCCCCCTAAAATGTTTATTCCCCCCCAAATATTCAAGTGTACTCTCAAAATATGTTAGAATCAGTCGATAATGCATCTTAGAGCAATCAGTGCAAGACTAAATCAAACAAGACGTCGAACTCAGTCGAAAATGCGTCCTAAGAGACCCAAATTTTGGCACTTTATAAACTAGTGCATTTTTGAAAAATAATAAGCCTACACTATGGAAAATTGAATTAATGGCACCCAAAATTGAGCTATAGTTTGCAAGATATTAAAGGTATAATTTTCCTATAAACTAGTGTTTTTGCAAAAAAAGTACTAAAATATTTTAAAAATACCTGTTATGAGAGAAAAAGTGGACTTCCAACCACTCATTTGATTTAGCACAGAATGAGGAATCCAAAGGAGGTTTGTGTGAGGGGGAATTGGCCTCTTGCCAACCTGGGCCTCACCCTTCATCTTCGTAGGCCTAAGATACAAGTTGAAATTAAAACCCCCAAAATACAAAACTGTCTATAAAACTGAATATTCAATCAAATTGACTAATTTTTGTTTTAAAAAGTCAATTTTAACTAAAAATATTAAAGCAAAGATATTTTTGAAGGATTTCCAAGGTGTTTAAGGGTCCACATGGGATGCTAAGCATGAAAGGAGTGCCCTAAAACACAGCCAAAATTTACAGCAGAAAAGACAAAACAATTACAGACCTGCTAGTCGTACAGCCTGTCTGAGGCGTGGCAGAAGATGACTGTGTTATAATATCTTCACCAAAAAAGAGGCGTAGTCCTTGTTTCAGATAGCAAAACAAATGCAGCAGTGGCGTCCCAAAAAAGGCCACAATTTTGAATTTTTTTTGCAAAAAACAAAAAAATACCAGACCTACATGCCATACGCCCTAGTTGGCTATTGGAAAGGATGCCGTACAGCTAGATTAGTGCCTGGCAAATAGAAAGAACTACTGCTACTGCATGGAGGAAGCTGTAGAAAGACAGAAACTAGGTGCAGACCAGAAGAAGGTTGGTGTAGAGTTGCTGAGTGCTGTTCCTTCTGCTGTTGAATGCTGATCCTGAAGTGAAGACAACCAAGACACCCAAAGGCCAAGGATTTCCAAGGAAACTAACCAACATTGATTTTTTTTTAAATTTTAGATTAGATCTAAAAAATAAAAAAACAAAGAGAACTCCACTCCTCTTGATTTCAAAATGAACTAAAAGCATAACTAGACACACGATTACTATTTTTATTGTGATACCATATCGGAGTTGTTGCTAGAATCCAAATAATGCGAGTGCAATGGAGATGTGATCACATGAGATAAAGCAAGTGCACACCACATAGATGCTAAAGCAATTTGAAAATAACACAAGAAGATAAATTGCACAAGACAAAATGGAGAAACCCAAATCTAAAATTAGCATGAGATGGCCATAGTGAGGAATACATATAAGAGATTACATAAGTAACTCCTCCACAAAAGGTAGACAAGGCACCCCAAGAATAGATAGTAACTCCTCCATGAAAGGTGGTGACAAGGTGCTAAGAATAGAGAAGTAACTCCCATCACGGGAGTTACTTATGACATTCTTATGACACCTATGACACATTTATGACACACACCTCCACATAAGCTAGCCTATCCCATAAATGTAGGAAAACTCCATGTATGCACAAGAAATACAATTTCCCTAATTAATAAATAGAGAAAAATAAAAACCTACACTAATAATTTTTTTAACCTTGTTACTTTGTTTCCCCTTTATTATCTCCTTTTTTGTCAAGTATAGTCATCCAAAATTATAATTAGTATTACTAACCTATTTTTTTCTTTTGACATTTAAGACCATTTTAATGTAAAATAAAAAAATAAAAAAAAGTTTGATATAAAATGTATAAATTAAGTAATAACAATAATTAAATAATAAAACAAATACCAAAATGTTACTAATTAAAAATAAATAAATAATATGAAAATAAACATAATTTATTGATTAATTAAGTGACAATGTTTTGTTTATTTTTAATAATATTATAATAATTTATAATGTTAAGAAATATATAATGAATAAGAAAAATAAAATAATACATTAAAATAATTATTTTTATTTTAATGAGTCTATTTTTAAGAAAAATATTTTGGAAGGACCTATTATCTACATTTGCACAAAAAGTACACAACACTTATTATCATCCACAATTAGATGCACATGTATAATTTATCGATAAATGTTTGGAAATCTATTTTCATTTGTTGGCTTCATACAAATAATCATAAATATCTAAATGGATTTTGATGAAATAATGGTGATGTAACACCACATATCATATTTCAACTAGAATGGTGGTCTAACACCACATTTTATACATCATACTTCACTTTAGAGATTTGACACATGTTCATCTTTTCATTTCTATTTGCACAACTTCGATTTGTGCTTATGTCATATTTTATTCAAAGCCTTTGTGACACACAAGAGGATAAAGGGGCCAAGTAAATGGTTTTATTTTCTCCCAACCTAAACTCACTATCAATGGATACACACCCAAAGCATCTTCTTTTATCACATTGAATAATGATTATGTTAAGGAGATCTAACACACATTAAGAAGATTATAATATTAAGTCATTTAGGAAATTAATATTATTTCTTCTCAATTTTAAACACATTTTTTTGTTGAGTTTCTCTTAATTTTGATTTTGAAACCATTATTTGCATTAAGTGATGGCTTTATCATCAACTTAAAAGAGCTTTGTTTGGTTATTTGGAGATGACTAAAACTCATTGCACTTATTCTTATTGGGCTTTGGTGTTATAATGATGATTATTAATTTAATTATGGTTATCTTTGACATAAACAACTATTGTCAACATCATTGATAAGGTACAAACATGCACAAAAATTGAATTAGATTTTTAGTTGATACAAGATTACTTGTTGACCTGGATGGTCCTAAATCACTTCGGTTTAGTGGAATATAATAAATAATAGGATATTATCTCTTTTAAGAGGGTTACTTCCATTATATATTTTATTGTCAAGATAATTATTATTTTGATATTTTAGTAGGTCTCCTAACCTTTTAGAAGTTTTGAAACTATGTATATTCAAAATCATTTCATACAATATTATGTAACTTATTTAATTATGTCCTTAATATTATGTAATATTGGATCATACTTAGTGTCCAATTAAATAAGTTACATATAAGTTCTCAAGCAATTTTTCATAGAAAAATCATATCCAATGAAGGGTAGTATTGGGGGTTAGGCATTGTTGTTTATGCAATGTATTATTTGATTCCATGTGTCATGGATCTAAGATTTTCAATAACATTAACCAATATTCAATAGGACCATTCACCAAGATAATATTTTAAATATTCTTAACAACACCTTTTTTAAAAAAAGGCATGGAACTACATGTATTCAAAAATCCCCTATAATTTATCTGAAACACTTCCCTAAAAAATATTATTTTTCTCCTCCAAGAGAATCTCTCTTAATGCATTAAATAATGTCACCAATACAATTCTAATAACTCAAAATATATCGATATATATACATAAAACATACACATCTTCATATAGTAAGTCATTAAATCAACTACATATAATTATAAATATTTTTCAAAAGGAGATAATATTGTCATTTGAGAAAGATATTTCAAATTTATTTATGACTAATTATTGATTAAAAAAACTTCTACACGTGGTTTTGAAAAAGCAAATTTAAATATGAGTAAAAGAGATACAATTTCTTGATAATTAATTTTATTTTTTATTTTTAACTATTTATATTTTATTAAATGATGAATATACAATCCAATTTTATTCAATAAAAATATATAATATATATACATCTTCATATAAGAAGTCATCAAATCAAGTGCATATAATTTTGAAGAGCTTATTTTTAATCTTTTAAGAAAATAATATTGTCATTGGAAAAGGATATTACACACAAATTGATGACTACTTATTGATAGGAAACTTCTACAATTGGCTTTGAAAAAACATATTGAAATATGAGTAAAAAAGATATAATTTCTTGATAATTAATTCTTATCAAATATTTTAAATGTTTTATCTTATTTTTATTTCTTTAAATTACTATTTTTGTTTAAAATAGTGAAATAAAATTCAATTCTAATCAATCAAAATATATTGGTGTATATATAATACATACAAATCTTCATATAGGAATTTATCAAATCAAGTACACACACATAAAGGAGATAATATTATCATTGGAGAAAGATAGTCCACATCTACTAATGTATAATTATTGATAGGAAACATTACATATAATTTTGACAAAAATTATTTAAGTATATATTTTCTTGATGACTAGGTGCTCTCTATTAATTTCAACAATTTCTCATATATTAGTTTCAATAAATGACGATTATTGTTTCAGAGAATGAAAACCAATTCAATTACAATCAATCAAAATATATCAGTATGTATACATAATACATACACATCCATATATAGGAAGTCTTCAAATCAAGTACATATAATTATGAATATTTTTCTAAAAAAATGAGATTTATATTGTCATTGGAGAATGATAATCTGCATTTATTAATGACTAGTTATTGATAGGAAACTTCTATATGTAATCTAGACAAAACGTATTTAGATATGACAAAAATATATATTTTCTTGAAGATTAAGTGCTTTTATTATTTTCAACAATTTATCGTAATTTAAGTTCATTAAATGATGATTGTTATTTAAAAGAATGAAAACCAATCCAACTCTATTCAATCAAAATATAATGGTGTATATATATATAATAATACACATCTTCATATAGAAGATCTCAAATCAAGTACATATAATTATGAAAATAAATTATTAAAAAAAGGAGATAATATTATCATTAGAGAAGGATATTCC
This sequence comes from Torreya grandis, assembly GCA_037957365.1. Taxonomy (NCBI): domain Eukaryota; kingdom Viridiplantae; phylum Streptophyta; class Pinopsida; order Cupressales; family Taxaceae; genus Torreya; species Torreya grandis. The sequence goes on from JARHVA010000415.1 coordinate 3,253,457, forward strand.
ATATTTATTGATCACTACTTATTGATACAACTTCTACATGTAATTTTGAATATATATATATATATATATATATATATATATATATATATATATATATATATGAATGACTAAAAAATATTTTTTTTCTTGATAATTAAATATTATTTATTATTTTTAATATTTATCATATTTTAATTTTAATAGATAATGATTGTTGATTAAAAGAATGAAAAATAATTCAATTCTAATAAATCAAAATTTATTAGTGTACATATATAAGATAAACACATCATATAAGAAGTCATCAAATTAAGTACATAAATATTTTTTCTTAAAAAAAATATATATATTATCACTGAAGAAGGATAATCTGCAGTTATTGATGACTAGTAATGGATAAGAAATTCTACATATGATTATGATAAAACTTATTTATTTTATATATATATATATATATATATATATATATATATATATATATATGGTGATGAGATAGAAAATTTCTACATATAATTTTGACAAAATATATTTAAATATAATCTCAACAAAATGCATTTAAATATAAGTAAAATATATATATTTTCATGATGTAATAAGAAACTTTTACATATAATTTTGACAAAACATGTTTAAATATAAATAATATATATATATATTTTTTCTCGAGATATTTTTTTGAGATGAGAAATTTTCTTGATGATTAGAAAATATAATTTATTAGTTCTAGGAAACTTTACACGTAGGTTATGGGTCATAGGAAATTTCTACCTGTGGTTTTTAAATATGAGTAGAAAATATAATTTATGCAGAGCATATAAATTTCTTTACACGTGAAATGCATAGATAGCAAGTAACAAGAGAAGCCACAAGAAGCTGCTCAAATGGATAAAGTGCTTACGATGAATGCTGGCCAAGGAGAGTATGCTGGCCAAGGAGAGTACAACTATGCTCAAAATTCTACTCTTTGTGAAGTCTTATTTTTATTTTGTTTGTTCAAACAGATTTTCTGCTATGATACAATCGTATGTGTAATTTTATAATTTGTCCTGTATTGCAGAAGCAAATACTATTGAGCGCAAAACCTCTGCTAGAAGAAAGCATCAGATCCTGGAAAAACACATTTAACTGGCAGACAATACATATTGCAGACTTGGGGTGTTCATCTAGACTAAATACACTTTTTGTCATTGAAATAATTACAACAGCAATCCATAACAAAAATGTTAATAAAGGAATGAGTATTGTTCCGGAGTTTCGGGTTTTTTACAACGACCTCCCTTCTAACGATTTCAATTCCCTTTTTAGTCTTTTATTAGCTGTTTCACCTCTGGAAAGATCACGGGGTAATTTGGTGGCCGGGGTGCCTAGCTCGTTTTATATGTGCCTATTTCTGAACAATAGAATCCATTTCATCCATTCCTCCACCAGCCTCCATTGGCTCTCTCAGGTACCTAATTTAAATTTTTTAAATGGAGTAAGTTTATCCAGTACTCACAAAATTGTTGGTTTTAGTTGAGTAACTCATCACAATTTTTTTAATATTTAATATTTTTTAGTATCAAATTTGTGATTCATGAAAGTGTAGATCCATTAAGCTCAGACATTTTAAATACATACAATTATTTTTGTCAAAGCTATATTCTCATTGATTATATGCTATGTGATCAGGTTCCACCAGAGGTAGAAGATAAAATAATGAATGCTAGAATAGAGGAAGAATCTAAATCTCTGAGTAGGGGCCTGCTGGTGTTGCAGATGCTTACTTTGCACAATTTCAAAGAGATTTCAACACATTTCTTAAAACACAGGAAAAAGAGATGGTGTTAGGAGGTTGGATGTTTTTGGTTCTTCTTGGTCGAGCAAGTGCGATAAAAGAAAGCAGGCAAACTTGTTATGGGAGATGCTTGAATGTGCCATGATCGAGTTGGTTTTTCAGCGCTTATTCATGTTTTGGTCGTCTCATCATATAGATCATGATGTTTTATTTTATTTTGTTATGGTCGTGAGTGTGCCATAATCGAGTTGGTTTCTCAGGTCTTCTTCATCTTTTGATCGTCTCGTCATATAGATCATGCTTACTACATCAGTCATTATGATGTTTTCTTTTGTTTTGTGATATCTTGTAAGAGTGATAGAGTTGGTGTCTTAGGTCTTCTTTCATATTTTGATCATCTCGTCGTATAGAATCATGCTCACTACATTAGTCATTATGATGTTTTGTTTTTTGATATCTTGCAGGGGGTGATAAAAGAAGAAAAGCTAGATTCTTTCAACCTTCCATCATATTTACCCACTACAAAGGAAGTGAGGAGTGAAATGTTTACAGAAGGCTCCTTCACTGTTGTGGGGCTTCCGATGGTGACTGGATGGTTCTCCAAAGTTTATGGAAATTATGATAATGACAAGGAAGCATATGTAAGATTATTTTCCAAAAAAACTTGAGCGGCATACGAGGGTCTCATCTCAAATCATTTTGGAGAGGGGGTGGTAAATGATTTTTTCGATACATATACAACGCTGCTTGCAAACAAAATGGAAAAAACATGGAAAACTAGAAGCACAACATGGAAAACTAGAAGCACACTCAACCGATTATGTATTTGACACTAGAATGGAGTTGTATTTGAACGTGAATCAAATAGACCATTGGTAGAAGTGGGATTTGTTGAGGATAATTATAAACAAGGTCACGTTACAGTTAATCAATAAAGCATTTGGTTGAAATCAAATAAATTCAATGAATATTGTTTTACATAATTAAAAAACGAATATTAGTTTAAACCCAATAATTTTGCAAGGATAATAAACACCATCTTGGGTTTTGGTTAGGTGCCAAATTTTCGATCAATCTTGTTTATTGTGAATTTTTTTAATGACATTTATTTATTTGCAATTGTCTTTCAAATTTTAATATTGATTAAAGTGGGAAAAAAATTTATTAAAATTTTTTATAAATTTTTCGAGTGTCTAAAATTTCATATTATATTTAATATGGTCTACCAAAAAATTAATTATATGTTGCAACTAAAAAACATAAATACATCATACAATCATCAAATTTAATCTATGGTCTTTGTTCTAAAAAATGATTTTATTGTTTTCACACAAAGTAATTAATATACTTTGAAAAGTATTTTAAAAATATTTGTTAATTCTTAAAATTTATAACATGGAAATAACTAGCAATTACTCTAGAGGTGCAAGTTACATAAGGATAGATGATATAATTTTTATTTTTGATAAACCAAAGTTTTGTAAAGTGAAAGCGTGTAAATTGGTAGTTGTACCTCACTTGAAAGTGATGGATGCTTACTCCTATAATCTCTATAAATAAAATTTCAAGCAAAAATAATATTATATTCTCGGTAGAGGTGATGGTGGAAAATGAGGTTGTATATTTTTCATACAATAATGAGTTATTTGGAGAGGAAATATTTCATTTCACAATGGGAATGAACAATGGTGAAGCGTTTGGGTAAGGATAAGGCCATACAAAGCATTAAAATGATTAAATATTTTATGGTACATTAAGCGATAATGGTAAAGGATAATGACATGGTATTTTAAAGGATGGACTCAAAAACGTTTGGGCAGATACATTCTAAAAACCTTATATACACATATGAACCTTTGTAATATGTCACTTTTATAATATATAATATATTAATATATCATATATTTTATATCTAAACTATAAAAATATTATATTAAATGTTTTAAATTTGTATATTATACCTAATAGAATAATAAATTAATAGCATGTATCCCAAAAAAAGTAGTAAAAAAATACATGTAGAATTAGCCTCAAATAAATGGGTTATCAGAAGTGGGATTTGTAGCTCACACAACCAATATTAGTAGTAAAATTCCAAGATGCAATAGTTCTAAATTTAAACCTTGAAGAAAGCATTTTGCCTCAACCTAAATAAATAGGATCCTATGAAGTGTACAACTATGGTTGATAACACAAACAGCCTATCATAGGGCTAGGTAATTAATTTAGTTGATGGAGAGTTCCTTCAGAGTACATATTTTGTCTTCATCTAGTACTTACATGAAATTCCTACCTTTGTCGAAAATGAAATATTCTTTGGCCAACCCATCTACAATGGCGTTGTGCTTTCTAAAAATGTGGTTGAAGATGAGAATAATAAAATCTATAGCCCAATTCTTTGCTTTGTTAATGAGGTGAGAGATAATGATGCTTTTGCAACAAGCCAATCCATTCATCCAATCACAACCAGCTTGGAATTTGAGTAAATTACCATCAAAGAAATTTCATAATCAATGGCTAGGGTGAGCATAGTGAAAAACCCTTGAAGCTCCAAAGTTATTTGTGTGTAGTCTAATTCCTTACTTGGAAGAGATTTACATGTTTTTGAAAAATAAAAATATTTTTATCTGCACTATGGCTAGGTTTCCTACAAGAATCACCATCAAAAAATTAGTGTGGCAATGTAGGATCCATGACCAAAGGAGGTATAGTTCACTAAACATTTCTATTTATTTTTAAATACATTGGAAATAAGGAGTACTTTAATCTGTAGACTGTAGAAATGGGAAAGGGATTTTTGTCTAAGAACATAGCCTCATTCCTAGTAATCTATATTATCCAATTAATATGAAGTGGAAGTGTGATCAAAGTTTCGAGGATTACTCTAACATCGAGTCACCTATCATAGAAGTCAGCCAAAGATTATCCTTCCCAAGAAGGATAAACCCCCATGGATTTAGTAGCATTCTAAACCTCATGTGTGAAGTGGCCAACAGATTCAAAACATTCCTGACATAAGAAGCAAATACTTGGGCCAACCCATCCCCTCTTCAAGAGATGTTCCAATGTTAAAATCTAATTGTGTAAAGAAATCCAAATAAAACTTTTTTATTTGGAATTGGCCCAAGCATCCACAATCCCTTTAACCAAGGAGTGATTTCTTCCTCTCATTTGTATAATATTTCTATGTATCCCAATTTTACCTATTAAAATCCACCATTAGCATTATGAGCCTGGTAAAATTTTCCTTCTCGATCAGTGAACAAGATAATATTAAAAATAAGACTTGATTTATATTGTGCCCAAAGTAATGATTCAAATTTAACAAGACCAAGATCTTTTGATGATTTCCAATGCCTATGCCTTTTTTTACCAAGGATGAATCATAGGCATCAAAATACTAGGAATGCTTTTTTTGTTGTAGACTAACTTTCAACACATATGGAAATTCATTTCCAATAGAGATACTTAAAACCATCTCAACCAATGTGAATCTAAAACCCTTCCCTAGGATTGCAAGTAAGATATTTCCTAATGATGTCAAAACTCTATATGATAGCTTTCCAGAAAAGTGAGACTTAAAAATGCCTCTTAGGGTGCATACAAATGCATAAAGTGCTTTCTATGAATGATGCTCAAAATTCTACTCTTTTCTAGGTCTTATTTTTAATTTATTAAATAGATTTCTTTCTATGTTACCATCTTATGTGTAATTTTATGCCGCACCTAATCTGTCCTGAATTGCAGAAGCAAATACTATTGAGTGAAAAAAATCTATTGGAAGAATGCATCAGATCCTAGAGAAACACATTTAACTGCCAAATAATACACATTGCAGACTTGGGGTGTTCATCTAGACCAAAAACTCTTTTCGTCATCAAAATAATTACAACAGCAATCCGTAACAAATATGTCGACAAAGGAATGAGTTCTGTTTCAGAGTTTTAGGTTTTTTTACAATGACCTTCCTTCTAATGATTTTAATTCCCTTTCCTATCTTTTATCAGATGCTTCACCTCTGAAAGATCATAGGGTAATTTGGTGTCTGAGGTGCCAAGCTCATTTTATACCTGCTTGTTTATGAGCAATGTATCCATTTCATCCATTCCTCTACCAGCCTTAATTGGCTCTCTTAGGTACCTAATTTGAATATTTTTAATTGAGTAAGTTTATCCAGTATTCACAAAATTGTTGATTTTAATTGAGTAATCAATTATAATCATTCGAAGGAAGGTCATTTTTGTTATCAATTTTGTGATTCATGAAGAGTATAGATCTGTTATACTCAAATATTTTAAATACATACAGTAATTTTTGTTGAAGCTATATTCTCACTGAATATATGCTATGTGATGATCAAGTTCCACTAGAGGTAGAAGATAAGAATAACGAATGTTGGAATAGAGAATGAATCTAGGTCTCTGAGAAGGGTCCCACTTGGGTTGCAAATGCCTACTTTGTACAATTTCAAAGATATTTCAACACATTTCTGAAAGCACAGGCAAACGAGATGTTGGTGGGAGGTTGGATGTTTTTGGTGCTTCTTGGTCGTGCAAGTGCAATAAAAGAAACCAGGTGAACTTGTTATGGGAGATGCTTGAATGTGCTATGATTGAGTTGGTTTTTTAGGGCTTATTCATCTTTTGGTTATCTCATCATATAGATCATGCTTTCTACATCACTCATCGTGACGTTTTCTTTTATTTTGTGATATCTTATAGGAGTGATAGAGTTGGTGTCTCAAGTCTTCTTTGTTGAAAAGTGATGCTGAAGTGCAGTTCACTCAGTTCTATTTTTCGACTAGTAGTGTAAATTTTGTTTGCATGAACAAAATTTTTGGAGCTAAATTTAGATGGTTAGTTAATTTTTAGTTAATATATTTTTAGAAAAAATAAACCATTAAAAAGGCTAGAGTTAGTTTTAGTTGATATTACATGCAGATTATTATTTAGATAAATTTAAAATATTTTATTTAATAATTAGAAAAGCATGTTCACTTGCAATTCTATTAATACATTGTAATTGATCTTTATTTTCAAGGAGAAGGAGAAGGAGAAGGAGAATGATTCCAATAAGTTGAAGAAGTTTTTTTTTTTTTTTTTTTTGTATTTCTTATTTATTTTGTATTATGAATATTGCATACATTTGGCTGTGATTTAATTTTACTTAAAATTCTACATCTGGTATCAGAGCAGGTATTTTTATTTTGGGTTAAAGAAATAGTAGTTGGAATTTTGCTAAAAATTTATCTTGTCAAATTCTAAATCCTTGCCCATTCCAGAATTTGATGGAAATGAGTATATTATTGTTGTATCAAAATGATGACTTTTTTTATAGAAAAATATTTGTGGGAGATTGTTGAATTGGATTATGTAGAGCCAACTGATTGGAATGCCCTCACAGTGAATGATGAAACAACTAAGAAGGAGGCTAAGAAGAAGAATGCTCAAGCCTTATTTCATATTCAAATAGCTCTAGATAAGAGCCTATTTCCATGAATTAAAAGGGCAAAGACAATAGAGGATGCTTGGAATACTCTAAAAGAAGCTTACCAAGGTAGTGATCAAGTCAAAGTTGTCAATTTACAGACATTAAAGAGAGAATTTGAGAATTTGAAGATGCAAGAAGTTGAAAGTGTGAGTACCTATTGTGTCAGATTAAAAGATGTGGTCAATAAGATGGTTACACTTGGTGAAACTGTGAAAAATGAGGTTTTAATCAAAAAGGTATTAAGGACTCTCACACCAAGGTGGAACCATGTTTCCATAATCATAGAAGAAATCAAGAATTTGTCTACCCTTCAATTTGATCATCTAGTTGGATCTTTGATGTCTCATGAAGAAAGACTGAGAGATTCATTTGGGGAAGTGATGAGAAAGATTTTTCCTCCAAATTAAAAATCACAAAGAATGAATATGCCAATAGTGTCATCAAAAGTAATCAAGGCCAAGACAGAGGTCAAAATCAGAATTACTCAAGAGGAAATAGAGGTAGAGGTGGTTTCTAAGGAAGAGGTGGTTTCAGAGGAAGAGGTAGAGGCTGATTTGATCAAAGAAATATATAGTGTTATCATTGTAATAGGTATGGGCACTTTAATTATGAGTGTAGATTAAAAGAAGGTAATAATGATAAAAGCATTCATTATGCTCAACAAGGTGATGAGAATCCTCCAGATAATTTAATTTTATCTTATGACAAAGCTGAAAGTGTTTCTAAAGATGTTTCGTATTTAGATTCAGGATGTTCTAACTACTTGTCAAGGAATGAATTTTTTTTTCTATAATGTATGAAAGCTTTAAATCTAAAATAAAGCTTGGTGATGACAAATCATTGGAGGTTTCTACAAAAGGAGCTATGGAAGTCCATACAAAATAAGGTATAAAGAGTGTTAAAGACATTTATTACACTCCAAAGTTAAAGCATAGTTTTTTGAGTGTTGGACAATTATGTGAGAAGAATTATAAAGTTGTATCTGAAAATCAACAATTTATAATTTATGATAAGAATCAAGGAAATAGGGTGGTAATAGTTGTGCCTATGACAAAGAATAAGATGTTCCCATTGAAGTTTGGTGAACATAATAGGAACCTTGTCAATATGGCATATGAGGATACAAGTTGGTTGTGGCATCTCAGCTATGGGCATTTAAATTTTCATAGTTTGAAAATTTTAACATCAAAATCATTAGTTTATGGTTTGCCTAAGGTTGAAGAGTACAAGGAAGTTTGTGAAGGATGTGCTAAAGGAAAACATGTAAGAGAGAAATTTTTAAAAGGCAATGCATAGAGGGCTCGTTATCCACTCCAGTTAGTTCATTTAGACATTTGTGGTCCTATGCAAACAAAGAGTTTGGGTAAGTCATCATATTTCATTACTTTTATTGATGATTACTCATGACAGTGTTGGGTTTATTTTTTGAAGACCAAAGGTGAAGCTTTTGAGACATTCAAGACTTTTAGAGCCCTTGTAGAAAATGACAAAGGGTACAAAGTCAAATGCTTAAGGACTAATCATGGAGGAGAATTTTTTTCAAAATCCATTCAACGTTATTGTGATATGCATGGCATCAAAAGACAACTCACTACTGCATACACACCTCAAAAAAATGGTGTAGCTGAAAGGAAGAATTGTACAGTGGTGGAGATGGCACGAGGCATGCTACAAACAAAGGGATTAAGTAGTTATTTTTGGGGAGATGTAATTTCTATAGCAGTATATATTCTCAATCAGAGTCCCACTAGTGCACTTGACATGATGACTCTTTATGAAGCCTGGTATGAGAAAAAGCCAAATGTTAATTATTTCAAAGTTTTTGGTTGCTTAGCCTATGTTCATGTTCCTGATCAAAAGAGGCAAAAGTTAGATCCCAAAAGTGAATCATGTATTTTTGTTTGATATAGTGAGTAAAGTAAGGCTTATAGATTATATAATCCTCTCACTAATAGGCTTATTGTGTCAAGAGATGTGATTTTTGATGAAGAGGGAGTTTATGGTCATCAAAAAGGCCATATGGAGAAGTCAAAATCTATTTTAAATGAAGCTATTATGGATGATATTGATCATGGGCAGCCCACTAATATTTTTTTTCCAAGTGATACAAATCCACCAAGTAACCCCTCATCTAGTTATTTAATTCCAAGTGTAAGTCCAGATTCAAGTCCTAGTTCTACAAGGAAGGTAAGAATATTGTGTGACAATTATCAAAGGAATTCAAATCAAGCACATGAAGAAAATCCAAGAGGTGAGACACTAAATTTTGCTTTACTTACCAAGGCTGATTTTGAACCATCATGTTTTGAAGATGCATATGTTAATGAAGTTTGGATGCAAGAAATGCAAGAAGAGATGGATTCTATTCATAGGAATGACACTTGGGAGCTTACAAAGCTTCCACATGACAAGAAGAAGATTGGAACCAAACGGGTCTATAAGACTAAGTGTAATAGTGATGGAAGTGTTGAAAGGCATAAGGCAAGATTAGTTGCTAAAGGTTTCACACAGAAGTATGACATTGATTATGAAGAGACATTTGCACCAGTAGAAAGACAAGAGACCATTAGAATGCTGATTTTATTAGTAGCTCATAACAATTGGAGCATCCATCATATGGATGTGAAAAGTGCCTTCTTGAATGGGTACTTAGAAGAAGAAGTATATGTGGAATAACCACAAGGTTTTGAAGTGAAAGGAAAATAAAATAATGTCTATAAGTTAAAGAAGGCTTTGTATGGCCTCAAACAAGCACCAAGAGCATGGTATGCTAGGATTGATAGATATTTTCAAGAGAATGGCTTTCAAAGAAGTAAGAGTGAACCTAGCCTTTACTACAAACAAGAAGGTAATGATATTATAATTGTAAGTTTGTATGTTGATGACTTATTATATATGGGTAGAAGTTCTATGATGAAGTACGTATTCAAAGTTTCCATGATGAATGAATTTGAGATGAAAGATTTATCCCTCATGAAATATGTTTTAGGAATGGAGGTTTATCAAAGGGAGAATAAAAATTTTATTTGTCAAACAAAGTATGCTAAAGATATGTTGAATAAATTTGATATGGTTGATTGTAAACCAGTCTCCACTCCAGTTGCTTAGGGAGTTGTGTTGCATAGAGATGATGGTGCTAAAAGAGTTGATGAGATAGCCGATAGAAGTATTGTTGGAAGCTTAATGTTTCTAACTCACACAAGACCTGATATAGCTTATTTAGTTTCACTTGTTTCAAGGTACATGACAAAGCCTTAAAATATATATATGAAGGTAGTGATGATAATTTTAAGGTATGTGAAAGGCACTCTAAATTTTGGTATTCATTACTACACTTCTAAAATGTTCAATCTTATTGGTCTTAGTGATTCTAATTGGGGAGGTAGTTTGGATGACCGAAAGTCAACATCTATGAATTATTTTTCTTTTGGTTTTGGTTTGATTACTTGGAGCTCAAAGAAGCAAAGTATAGTTTCCCTTTCTTCTACAGAAGCAGAGTATGTTGTAGTCACTTCAATAGGAACACAATCATTATGGCTTAGAAAACTTATTGAAGAAATTGGAGAGAATCAAGTTCATCCCATAGTTATTTTTTGTGATAACATTAGTGCTAGTAAATTGGCCAACAATCCAGTCCATCACAGTAGGACAAAACATTTGTATTTAAAACCTCATTTTATCTAAGATTTAGTACAGAAGAAGGTAGTAGAATTGAGATACATCAACCCTAAAGAATAGTTAGCAGATATATTCACTAAGGCAGTTGCAAAGGATCAATTTTTGAAACTTAGAGATCAAATTGTGAGCCCTCTCAGCATCGAGGGGGAGTATGTTGAAAAGTGATGTTGAAGTGCAGTTCACTCAGTTCTATTTTTAGACTATTAGTGTAAATTTAGTTTGCATGAATAGTTTTTGTGGAGCTAAATTTAGATAGTTAGTTAATTTTTAGTTAATATATTTTTAGAAAAAATAAACCCTTAAAAAGGCTAGAGTTAGTTTTAGTTGATATTACATGCAAATTATTATTTAGATAAATTTAAAATATTTTATTTAATAATTAGAAAATCATGTTCACATGCAATTCCATTAATACATTGTAATTGATCTTTATATTCAAGGAGGAGGAGAATGATTCCAATGATTTGAAGAAGTTTTATTTTTTATTTTTTTGCAATTCTTATTTCTTCTATATTATGAATATTACATATATTTGGCTGTGATTTAATTTTAATTTTATTTTATATTTGGCTATGATGTTTTATTTTGTTTTCTGATATCTTATAGGAGTGATAGAGTTGGTGTCTCAGGTCTTCTTCATCTTTTGATCATCTCATCATATGGATCATGCTCACTACATCAATCGTCCTGATGTTTTGTTTTATTTTGTAATATCTTATAGGGGATGATAAAACTAAAAAATCTAGATTCTTTCAACCTTCCATCATATTTATCCACTATAGAGGAAGTGAGATGATTAGTTTTTATAGAAGGCTCCTTCACTATTGTGGGGCTTGAGATGGTGACTGGATGGTTCTCCAAATTTTATGGAAATTATGATAATGACAAGGAAGCATATGCAAGTTTAGTTTTCAAAAAAACCAGAGGTCTCATCTCAAATCATTTTGAAGAGAGGGTGGTAAATGATTTTTTCAATACCTATACAATGATGTTTTCAAATAAAATGAAAGAAATCAAGGAAAACTGGAAGCACACACAATCGATTATAGCTTTCACACTAGAATGGAATTGTATTTTAACTGAATTAAACAGACCATTGGTAGAGGTAAGATTTGTTGAGGATAATTATACCCAAGGCAATTTTTGGTTAATCAATCAAGCATTTATTTGAAATCAAATAAAGTAATTAAATGAATATTGTTTTATACCCAAAAAAATGAAAATTGGCTTACACCCAATAATTTTACAAGGATAACAAAACAAGCATGCCATCCTAGGTTCTAGTTAGGTGTTAAATTTGAGGTCAACTTTGTTTATGATGGTTACTTATTTGACAAATGTTAATATTGATTACAGTAGAGAAAGAAAGATTACAATAATTTATTATAATTGTTTTTGAGATTTTTTGAGTGTTTAAAATTTTATCTTATATTTAATATAGTTTAACAAAAAATTAATTGTATTTTATAATTAAAAATATAAATACGGTTTTATAATTTTTAAATTTTTTGTCTTATTTTTCTTCAGGGTTCATTTTAGCGGTGAATATTTATTAATTCATGAATATTTAGTTTTGAAAAATTAAATTTGATGAGTTTTTAGGGTGTAGGAGTTAATCCTTTTGCCTAAAATTCTGTGATTTCATTTTTTTAGAGGTCAGCTCATCAACGATTTACAATATTTATTCTGTTATCCATATAAATCATCATAGATATATAGTACACTATACAATTACATATGTTCCCACTCCTATAGGTCATGATCTTACCATCAAAGTATCTTTATTTAACAGATTGTGAAGATCTTGAGAGTTGAGGCTGCACTCCACCACTTGACTGATTTTAGACTTTCATTAATTGAACTCTACCAAAATGATGTCACATGAAGAAAATTAGATGCCTGATGGCAAAGTGCCACATGAAGGAAAAAAACTATCCCCTGGTTGAAAGGCACTGCACGATGATAGCCTACCACCTGATACCATCCTTCTACACGATGATCATGTGCTGTGTGATGGCAATGTGCCATGTGATGGCAAGGTGCCACATTGCGGCACCTTGTTGCCTGACATCACTATATTGCATGGCTACAGGTTGATGTTTGATAGCGATGAAAAAAATAGCCATAATAAACTCCCTGACAACAAAGCTACAACATCATGAGGAAATAGCAAAGGTAAAGCACCACAAGTAATACTAGAAATATCCCACATTATGTCTTATTTTAGTAATTTAGGAAAGAGGGTTGCACAAATAGTAGGCTCTTTGAATAAAAGTAATTCTAAAACTTATTTTATAAATATCAGTTTATTTTTTTGACTATAAAATAATTAAAAAATTATTTCAATGCAAAAAATGACATGGATGTTGACACAATTTCACTTGAAAAGATTAATCCTAATAACTTCTCACCACCTGAAGTTCTTATTGATGAAATACCACCCCTAGAAGACACACCTCTAGATATTTTAGTACAACACACTCCTCTAGGCACTTCATAAGAAACATGCATTTCTTTTTAGACACCTAATTTCTTTTAAAATTTAACTCAAAAAAGTTTACGGAGGATGAGAAGTACATGGATGATAGAAAGGTCTTTTCAAGTTGATTGGGTTGAAAATTTTTCATTTATAGAACCTGTAGAACCAAAAAATGGTAATTATCCTCCAACAGAGTGCAAATGTACAATTTACACTTGGAAACTTTAAAAAGATCACAAAATGCAACTTAAATTGAACACAATTGAGAAGCATTGTGGAAAAACATACATATCCGTCAAGCACCCAAATGAACAGATAACAAGAAGTCATAGATGGAAAAATAGAGAAGAATGCATGCATGTAAGATATGCTTGGGAATATGAAAATGATCAAAAACAACAAAAATATCTTGTTGAGAAAGGGGGAACCATCAAAGCACAATTTGAAAAAGTTATGCACTCCAATATTAGGGAAAAATATGTGCAGTTCTCTACAATTTTCCACATTTAAAAAAAGGGAAGACCCATTTCCAATTTTGTAGATTAAAATTATTTGTTTCAACATAATGAGTTTTTGAATATTCCACAGTCACATTGGTCCGATAATAGTGTTTGATAAATGACAAAATGTCTAGCTATTGTTGAGAAGGAAGATTTGAAAGAAAGTGTTAAGAGATCACAGTTTATCTCTCTGTCCATTGATGAGGACACTACAGTTGACAACATAGCATGGGTTTGCATGAATGTGTACACTTTTGAAAACTATTCAAGGCAATCTCATCTTTTAGTTGTCCATAAAATGATAAAAAAATATAATTCAAAAAGCTCTAGAAATTGGTTGTAACCAATTTAAGGGAGAGAGCTAAGATGGATGATTATGCCAGAGCTACGAAGCTAGTGTGTGTTGAAATTGATGGAGCATCAGTGATGCAGGGGCATAGAAAGGGTCTTTGTGTTTGACTACAAACAATAGTTTCTCCATTTATGATTCCAATCCATTGCATGACACATTGGATGAATCTTGCTTACAAAATTGTTAGCACATTTAGTAATGTCATAAAATTGGAAGAGCTGATTCATGAATTTCATGCATACATGTCAAGTAGCCCAAAAATATTTATAGAGTTCTAAAAATGTATAGTTAGGGTGACAGATGGTAAAAATCTATTGAAAGATGTTGAAACTAGATGGATTTCCATGTATGAACTTGTCTGCCATTTTTTTGAGGAATATCCATTTTTGATAGAGTTTATGTATAAATATCATAGATAAGTTGACAAATCAAAAGATTTATTGTTTCATTTAACATATTTAGAAACATTACTCACATTATGTGGTATTTTGACAATATTGAAACAAATCAACTATTTAATGAAACATACCTAAGAGAGAGCTATCTATATTTTTGGCTTCATATGTTTGAGAAAATATGTATGTCAATGTTTAGATATATTATACACATCTAATGAAACTTTTGATGGTCCTATTTTCAGAACCTAATTTTTTTGATAGATATTCAAAATCTAGAGACTTATTTGAAATTAAATAGACATGATCATCTTTATGTCATTGTAAATGGCATTGAGATCCAAATGCACACATTATATATAATACTTGAAGTTGTGGCAGTTGAGCTTGAAGATGTATCAGTTACACGTTTACTAGATGATACTATTTTATCTTAAAGATGAATCAAATTGAGTAAATCTCACAAATTTTAGTCATGGAGATTAGAAAACATTTTCAAAGGGATTAGTTATTGGAAGTCATGGGAGTTGTGAATCCCATTTTTTGGAACAGTGTTAATAGTCAAGAATAGATCAACACATTATTTCACAAATATATGGGTATAATTATAATGCATTTATGTAGATCTGTAGATGTAAATGTAGCTCAAATTAGTGGTATTTTAAATAAATAGTTACTGATGTCTCAATCAACAGAATTTGAGATGACAATGATGGATCAATTTTAGTGTTTAAGTAACCCAACAAAAAATGGTACAATTACTCATCTGTGAATATTTTAGATTATATAAAAATTTTCAAATAATGATTGTGGGTTCTATGGAGGATGAGCTAGTGTTTAGTGCATTATCCTTCGTGAAGTCAAAACTAAGAAATAGATTGGATAAAAATCTAGAGACTTACTTGAGACTATATGTTTCACAATATTCTATGAACATGTTTCCATATGATAGATTAGTGTCAACATGGAGTTATCTAGTAGAAAGAAGAGGTGTGACTAATACATCTACCAATACAGAGGATGAGAATATGGAGATTGAATACAACATTGACATGGTAGATACAAATCACACTTATGATGAGCAAGTTTCTCAAGGATTGTTTCAGCAACCCAGATTTTAATTTGATAAGTATAGCAATTAATTTTTTTAAAATATTTTTTTATTGTTTAATATGTAAATAAAATAATTTTATGTAATCTAGTTCATATTTATTACAATTATTAATCTTATCAATACATTTGAATTGATATTTTTTTATCCTATTAAAATTATACATTTTAAATAGTAATTTTATCTTTGCAATGCATGTCATTCATTAAGTATCAATCATAATTGTCATTAACATTATACAAAGCAATTTTTTATATCATTCATTGAATCATACAAGTGTTATGTCTATACGTATATGCATGGTGCATCATAGAATGCCAATTTTATTGTCATTAAAATTCCCATTATTAAGATTTGTTGTTTTTTATTATCTTAATTTTTTATCATAGTAATTTGGAGAGAAGATACACAGATATAATACATACATAATAGTGTAACAATAATTATTCTATTACATGTTTACATTAATATCATTACATAAATATATAAGAAATATTTTTAAATTTCACCACAATCAATGCATTCAATGCAACAACTACTAGAATAGTGTAAAAATTCATTCAAATCTACAACTACTAGAACAATATAACACTGATAATGTATTCAAGACTAAAAATATGAATATTTACTCTACAATAGTCTATTGTTCCTACAACTACTATATTTTTTAAATACTACTACCACAAATATTTTTTCCTATAATTATGTTCACATATTTCCAAATTCCACCACAAGCAAAGCATTCAATGCCACTAGTACAATAGTTTAACAATGCATTCAAATATACTATTAGAACAATATAACACTATAATAATGCATTCAATACTACAACTACTATAAGAGTATAATAATGCATTTAAATAATATAACTACGGTAGAACAATATAATTCCATAGAATATTTAATCTACTTTTTCTCCATACAATATATAAACTTGACAATAATACATTTTATATATAAAATAGTAAAATTATATAGCTAAAGGTATTTTGAACAACCGTAAACTATCATTTAATAAAACATTTTCCTTTCAAATAAATAACATATAAATTATTTTAAATAATAGAAACTGTCATTTTGAATAACTATAAACTATCATTAAATAAAATAAGTGTCTTTGAAATAAACATTGTATAAACAGTGTAAGCAATACAAACTATCATTTTAGACAATATAACTTAAACAAATCAACATTTTTTTGGTTGAGACTCTTCACCACCAATTTTGTCATCCCCACCCATGGAAACCTCACTTTTTGGACATACCTATAGAACTGAATCATTGATTATCAATTCCTCCTTCTGAAGATCATCTGCAACAAAATTTATTTATGCAAGAATCACCCTCTCCTCCTTCGATGCACTCCCTATTGAAATAATTGTAGGATCCTCATATATTTTTTGCTTTAATAGAATGCTCAGATCCATACCATGCTCCTTAATTATTTTTTTCAATGTGTTGTTCTATTTATTCAACAGAACCAATTTTTCTTTCAATACAATAGCCGTGGAGATACTTTTCCGTTCATTTTTCAAATGCACATTAGGAACATGTGATTATTACCTTAAATTTTTATATTTTACCTAAAATTAATAAATAATATATGTGTGAAGTACATATGAAGATATTATAATAATCAAAATACCTATTATAAATAAAGAAAACTTACCACAATTTTATCCTTCTCTGCTTGAGTAATGGTAACCAGGTTGATATCTTTAGCCCATTTATTAAAATATGCTTGGGTTTCACCATTTAAGTTTTCTAATATATTGACCATAATGTGTAAAATCCTATCATTGTAAGCATTGGCCATAGAGATCAATCTAGATTGATCTTGTTCAAATAAAATATCAATCTTGAAGGGTTCATTTTGAACAAGAAAAAACAAATTCATTCTTTCAGAGTGGTTGTGGTAACGGGTATTTTTTTCCTTGATAAGATATTTTTCCCTTACCTCCCATTATTTTAATTCATTAAATTCATCAATAAAAGCCTCCTATAGATTACTAAGGAGATCATCATAAATCAAATTATTTAAGAAAAAATTAGTAAGAAAATCATTAGAGACATTTAAATTATCATGGATGGGAGGGAAGAGGTAGTTGGGCCTGAGGAAGAGGTATGAGGTATTTGTGAAGGTACATTATAAACTTGGATAAATTCATGTAGATTGAATCCACCAACATCCAATGGCCTAATTTAAATGCCAAGAAATTCTTCATCCAGATCAATCTTCGGAAAACATATCATTCTCTATGCACTCAAAATACCACCAATCGAGAAAGTTGGGGAATCTAAAATTTTCTACATTCCTCTACTTTTTTTAGGGAATGATATGTTTTTTCTTCTTTTTTGACTTTGGGCTGGTGGTGGGGGTTGTGGCATACTTATTGGTCTACTAGCAGAGGTTGGGTGGACTGCAAAAAAATATGCATTGAAAAATAGTAAATTTTAAAATATAAAATAGATGAAAATATAAATTGAATCTATTAATATTATTACATGTCCATGATGAGGTGACTGCCTCACCCATTCTAAGTGTCCTTGTCAGAGTTATCACATCAGTTCCTATTGTGGTTGAGGGAGTTGGCTCTTACCAATTTATTATGTTTATTGGAGAAACATTGGTGGTTTGACCTATAAAATGATTAAATTATCCACTTATTTAACCAAAAAATTCTAACAAACTTCAAATTTTTTAAAAAAAATTGTAATGACAAACATTGATCGTGTTGTATAGGAGATTCTTCAATGGAAACAATTCAAGAGTCAACTACAAAAAATAAAATAGAAAATAATGTGAATATATTTTTTCCATTGAATAATATAAGAAAAAGACATTGCAGAAAATTTTGAAGAACTTGGAAGTGGAGATGAAACATAAACTGTTCTTGGACATTTTGAAATTCTAAATGAATTGAATAAAGACTCTGTTGACTAAGTATCACCAGAGCCTCAGGAGCATGTTGACCTTTATTTTCCACCTTTTTTTTATGTCATAAATATGCACTCTTTCCTATAGTAAATAATACACTTTAAAATGTTAAAATTTAAAAAATATATAAATAAATAAAATGAGACTTGAGAAAACTAACCTCATGTTCCTTGATAGATAAAGCAATGGCCTTCATTTTTGGATGTAACTTAGTGGAATTGAATTTTTTTTGGATTTCATATAAGGCCTCAAAGTACAAGGCCAAAATGTAGTTAAAAAAAAAAGTGCAACTATCCTTCCAAAACACAAAATTTATCTCCTATCTAATCCTGCTGGAAATAACTATTGTACCAATCACATATAACACCTGAGAGAGAATGAAAAATATAGTAAATAACCTACAAGATAATGTTTGATGGTATTTCATGTAAAACAATTCATACTTGAAAGAAATGGACAATAGGTTTGAGAAATGGATCGATTATTTTCTCAATGGGGATCCCCCTTCAATTTTGATTATCTATAATAAAAATAGAAAAATAAATCATGCAATGGAGAATTAGGATATCAAACTATTTATAATAAGCAATTTAGTTATATAAAAGTAAAACATGTAATGGAATAATATCACTTACCAGATGGGTCAATGGATAGTTTATAAATTGAATCAAAGTAATTTTTATCATCATCAAATAAGATGACCTTAGTGCTAATAGGACTCACTTTGCAATACAGAAGACCTGTTAAATTTTAGATGTCTAATGGAGACGTCCCAAAGGATATTATTTTATGGTTAAACTAGACATAGAATTAGCTCTCATTATGGTTATAACTATCCGTTAGAGATTGCATTAGATTATTGTTGATAGCTAAATTATATTGTGGCATCTGTGCCAGGCCTCTAAGCTAACATTGATCAACCCATCCAACATATGATTCTGGTTGTTTCAACATTTGAAGGAAATATGGACACAATAGATTTTTGAAAATGCAAATGTTCATCCTCTTTGATGGAATATGAGTTTCTATAGATGCGAAAGCCATATAAACTTGAATTTTGAGCTAGAGACTAGAAGTAGCTACCTGTAGGTCGATTTGGAAATAGGTAGACCATAGGGGATGAGTAACAATTCATAGGTTAGTTTGAAATTTGGTCAGTTGGATGAGAAAAAAAGGTAATCAATGTGAAAAGAGGTCACTATAGAGTTATTTATAGGCAAGGAGGGTAACTAAGGAAAATGATTCCCATGACTGACAACTAATAGAAGGCACTAGATGACAAGCAGACACTAGGCAGCAACATCATCCTACCGCATGACATTACACTGTCGCATGGCATTATGTTGTCATCTCAAAACATGATGTCGTATGACAACATGGCATCACATGATAACATAATACTACACAATAATATGTTTTCGCATGATAGCATGTTATCATATGATAGCATGGTGTCATACAATAGCATGTTGTCAAATGATAGCATAATTCTGCATGATAGCATGTTTTCATGCGACAGGATGGTGTCACCTAACACCATGCTATCAAGTGACAACATGTTATCATGCAACATTATACTATCTTTTGACACCATGCTATCACATGACATCATGTTGTTACATGACAACATGGTGTTGAGTGACACCAAGTTGTTGTATGATACCATGTTCTTATGTGACAACAAAATATCATGTGATAGCACAATTTCACATGGTGGCACAATGCCATTTGATATCACGCTATTTATCATGAAAAACAAATGATGATTTTTCACTTGCTTTGTGTGCTCAGATTCATTAAGGGAGCGAATCTGATTCACTTGCACAAACATAAGGGGTTTCTGTCATGGCCTCTTAAACTGAACCCTATTTTAATTTTATTGAATATTAATTTTTATTTAAAATAGTGAAAAAAATCAATTTTAATCAACCAAAATCTATCAGTGTATATACATAATACATACACATTTTTATATAGAAAGTCATTAAATCAAGTACACACCCTTGTACACACACACACACACACACACACACACACACACACACACACACACACACACACACACACACACAAAGATAAAAATTTTATTGGAGAAAGATATTCCATATTTACTGATGACTACTTATTGATAGGGAACTTTACATATGGTTTTGACCAAAAGTATTTAAGTGCGAGTAAAAAAATATATAATTTCTCGATGACTAAGTGCTCTGTATTATTTTCAATGATTAATTGTATATTAGTTTCAATAAATTTGTTTAAAATAATGAAAACCAATCCAATTAAAATCTATAATATAAATACATAATAAATACACATCCATACATAGTAAGCCATCAAATCAAGTACATATAATTATGAATTTTTTATAAAAAAAAAAATTGAGATGATATTGTCATTGGAGGAGGATATTTTTTTCAAAATAAATGAGATTGTATTGTCATTAGAGAAGGATAACCTGTAGTTATTGATAGGAAACTTATACATGTAGTTTTGATAAAACATATTTAGATTTGATTAAAAGAGATTTTTTTTTTTGATGATTAAATGCTCTCTATTATTTTAAACAAATTGTAGTAATTTATTTATTGTTGTTTAAAATAATGAAAACTAATTCAATTCTAATCAATAAAAATATATGTGTATATACATAATACACACATCTTAATATAAGAATTCATCAAATCATATACATATAAATATGAATATTTTTTCTTTAAACAAAAAACGATAATATGATCATTGGAGAAGGATAATCTACATTCATTGATGACTAATTATTGATAGGAAAATTTTACAAATGGTTTTGACAAAAAGTATTTAAATGTGAATAATTTTTTTTTTCATGAGAAATATTTTACTGATAATTAAGTTCTCTTTAACAATTTGTAATAATTTGGTTTCAATAAATGACAATTGTTATTTTAAAGAATGAAAAATAATCCAATTCTAATCAATCGAAATAT
Organism: Torreya grandis; assembly: GCA_037957365.1. Classification (NCBI taxonomy): domain Eukaryota; kingdom Viridiplantae; phylum Streptophyta; class Pinopsida; order Cupressales; family Taxaceae; genus Torreya; species Torreya grandis. The sequence continues at coordinate 3,275,119 of JARHVA010000415.1, forward strand.
ATTGGTGTATATACATAATATATACACATTTATATAGGAAGTCATTAAATCAAGTACATATAATTTTCAATATTTGTTCTTAAAAGAAGAAGATAATATTGCCATTGGAGAAGGATAATCCGTATTTATTGATGACTAGTTATTGATAGCAAATTTCTATGTATGTGTTTTTGAAAAAACATATTTAAATATGAATCAAAAAGATATAATTTCTTGATGAGATATATTTTCTTCATAATTAAATTCTCTTCAACAATTTGTCATATTTTAATTTCAATAAATTATGATTGTTATTTGAAAGAATGAAAAACGATCCAATTCTAATCAATAAACATTTATCATTGTATATACATAATATATACACATCTTTCTATAAGAAGTCATCAAATCAAATATACATATTTATGACATTTATAAAAAAAAGATATAATATTATCATTACAGAAGGATATTCCACATTTATTAATAACTAGTTATAAATAAAGAACTTCTACATATAGTTTTGACGAGATGTATTTAAATATAAATACAAAAGATATATTTTCCTGATGCAATAAGAAACTTCTAAATGTGATTTTGACTTAATATATTTAAATTTGAATAAAAAAGATAAATATTCCTGATGAGATATATTTTCTTGATGATTAAGTTCCAGGAAACTTCTACACGTGATGGTATGAAAATTTTTACAAATGCTTTTGACAAATAACATATTTAAATATGAGTAGAAAATATAATTTCTTGATAGCTGATAAATTCCTTTACACGTGAAATGCATATATAGCAAGTACCTAGCAAGATAAGCCACAAGGAGCCGCCTAAATGGATAAAGTGTTTTCTATGAATGCTGGCCAAGGAGAGTACAGCTATGCTCAAAATTCTACTCTTTTCCAGGTCTTATTTTTATTTTGTTTGTTAAACACATTTCCTGCTATACTTCAATTTTATGTGTAATTTTATAATTTGTCCTGGATTGCAGAAGCAAATACTATTGAGCGCAAAACCTCTGCTGGAAGAAAGCATCAGATCGTGGAAAAACACATTTAACTGGCAGACAATACATATTGCAGACTTGGGGTGTTCATCTGGACCAAATACACTTTTCGTTACCGAAATAATCACAACAGCAATCCGTAACAAATATGTCGACAAAGGAATGAGTATTGTTCCGGAGTTTCAGGTTTATTACAACGACCTTCCTTCTAACGATTTCAATTCCCTTTTCAGTCTTTTATTAGCTGCTTCACCTCTGGAAAGATCACGGGGTAATTTGGTGGCCGGGGTGCCCGGCTCGTTTTATACCTGCCTGTTTCCGAGCAATAGTATCCATTTCATCCATTCCTCCACCAGCCTCCATTGGCTCTCTCAGGTACCTAATTTGAATCTTTTTAATTAAGTTTATTCAATACTCACAAAATTGTTGATTTTAATTGGATAACCCATCATAATTTTTTTAATATTTAACATGTTTTAATATCAATTTTGTGACTCATAAAAAGTGTAGATCCATTAAGCTCGGACATTTTAAATATATACAATAATTTTTGTCGAAGCTATATTCTCACTGAATATATGCTATGTGATGATCAGGTGCCACCAGAGGTAGGAGATAAGAATAACGAATGCTGGAACAGAGGAAGAATCTGGGTCTCCAAACAGGGACCTGTTTGTGTTGCAGATGCCTACTTTGCACAGTTTCAGAGAGATTTCAATGCATTTCTGAAAGCACGGGCAAAAGAGATGGTGATGGGAGGTCGGATGTTTTTGGTTCTTCTCGGTCGTGCAAGTGCAGATAAAAGAGAGCAGGCAAACTTGTTATGGGAGACGTTCGAATGTGCCATGATCGAGTTGGTCTCTCAGGTCGTCTTCATCTTTTGATCATCTCGTCATATAGATCACGCTTACTACATCAATCGTTGTGATGTTTTCTTTGATTTTGTGATATCTTGTAGGAGTGATAGAGTTGGTGTCTCAGATCTTCTTCATCTTTTCATCATCTCGTCATATGGATCATGCTCACTACATCAGTTGTCCTGATGTTTTCTTTTGTTCTGTGATATCTTGCAGGGGTTGATAAAAGAAGAAAAGCTAGATTCTTTCAACCTTCCAACATATTTACCCACTACAGAGGAAGTGAGAAGGGAAGTGTTTATAGAAGGCTCCTTCACTATTGTGGGGCTTGAGATGGAGACTGGATGGTTCTCCAAAGTTTACGGAAATTATGATAATGACAAGGAAGCATATGCAAGATTAGTTTCCAAACAAACCAGAGCGGTATTCGAGGGTCTCATTTCAAATCATTTTGGAGAAGGGGTGATAAATGATTTGTTCCATACCTTTACAACGCTGCTTGCAGACAAAACGGAAGAAATCATGAAAAACTGGAAGCACACCCAACCGATAATGGCTTTGACACTAGAACGGAGTTGTATTTAAACCTGAATTAAATACACCATTGGTAGTTGTAGGATTTGTTGAGGATAATTATCAACAAGGTTAAGTTGTGGTTAATCAATCAAGCATTTGGTTGAAATCAAATAAATTAAAGGGATATTGTTTTACACAATCCAAAAATGAATATTATTTTCAACCCAATAATTTTACAATGATAATAAACAAGCAAGTCATCTTGGGTTTTAGTTAGGTATTAAATTTGAATGTCAACTTTGTTTATAATAACTTTTTTCATGACAGTTATTTATTTTATATTGTCTTTCAAATCTTAATATTGGTTATAGTAAGAAAAATATTTATTATAATTTTTAAAAGATTTTTTGAGTATATAAAATTTCATCTTATATTTAAAACGGTCTAAAATAATAATTATGTTAATAGGTATGCAGCTATTTAAATTATCCTTATTTTTTATATTTAATTACACACACACACACGCATGAATATACATATATATACACATATACATATACATATACATACATACATACATACATACTTTTATATATATATATATATATATATATATATATATATATATATATATAGACACACACACACACACACACATATTTAAATAAAAAATAAATTGAAATTTAATTTCATAGTTAGAATTTAAAATAAATTACGAGATTAAATTTCAATATATATATATATATATATATATATATATATATATATATATATATATATATATATATATATATATATATATATATATATATATATATATATATATATATATATATATATATATATATATATATATATATATTTCTTAGATAAAAATATTTGTAATTTTTTTCCAACGATAAAAAAAACTATCAATATTTATTAACCCAATCAAATAGTAACAATAATTTCATATTAGTTTTGTATTAAAAAAATTAATTTTTATGTAAAAACATAATTTGTAAGAGAAATCTTACTATTACATTTAAAACATACTTAAATAATAGATTTATATACATAAGTATGGTTTTCATGGCCATTATTCTACATCCATTGAGATGCATAGAATGGTTTTAGCTTGTTCTTGACATAAATAAATGTGCCTTCCATTTTTTTACATGATAAATGGTTCTCATTGGATGTTGGAGATTATATATGTTTATTCTAATGCATGATACATATTGGTGCAACTATTTTGAAAGGTTTGAGGGTGGCCACATGAATACAATGAATCACTCAAAACCATGTGATATATAAGAAAATGAGTGATCAATAAATAAAAATAATAATTTGAATTCCTTTTTCTATGGTAGCAATTCTATTATACAAATATTTATTTTATTATATTAAATGCAATTATTATTTTTTTATGAATATTAATTTGTATATAAAAATATATAAATTCCCTTAATATATCATTAACTTAAAATTATATTTTAATTTTAATTTTTTTAATTAAAAAATAAATATATATGGAGAAAAATGTCTGACAGCACACTTCACAAAGAATTAATCTTTGTCAAATTCTTTGTCAATTATTTTAGACTCTGTTACTTAGAATACCATAATTGAACTATGTTTCTTCGTTGAATGGGTAGTTATCATAGAAAGCTTGAATCTTTTTTAAGTACTCACCAGTTGTTTCACGTGCATTGAGGGCCTAAAAGTTTTCTTGTGAAAAGGTTGCACAGATGTCATATTTGGCTCTTATATGTTCCATAAGAAGTTATGGCTCCGTTAGAAATTCATGAATGCTTGGCCTGCCTGGCTGTCCCCCTTATGAATTTTCATCTAGTATGTGTTGCCAAGACTCCCAATCAGGGACTTTTTCCTGCCTTGTTTTTTGTTTGAAACATTTCTAGTGGATGTTTTCTCTAAATACGAGGGAGAAAATGGATTATATGGCTTAGATTTCCTTCCACACCTGGCAAGTGCTGGAGTGTGAGAAGGAAACCAGGATTCTAGATTTGCCTCCAATATGTCTAGATAGACAACGATGAGAGGTGACTCGAGCTCTGCCTTAAACTTTGAATTCTTATTCTTTGTGAGGCGCCTAAGTTCAAACACCTTTACCAGATCATTTTCATCATATTGCCTGTAGTTATGCGTCTTCCCCAATTCGATTGTGTGGTTGATACAGACTCCAAATAATTTTTAATTCCTCAGCCTTGTAAGGTGGATTGGTAGGGAAAGCTCTTTGACTAATGTATTCAAAGGTAGAGAAAGCAGACGTTATAGGCACAAGATCATAGATGATAATCTGATATCATTGGCCAAGATTGCAGAGGTAAAACCAGTAACAGTGAGTGCATGGTGGACTAGAGAAATCTGTGGTTCATCTGGTGGGAAGACATTTTCTCAGGTCGTTCTTAGATATCACAACATTGGTAGGACGCAGGCCTGGGGAAGCAACGAGGGATGGTTTACGATCCGTCATTGAAGTAGGGAGGGAATCTAAGAAGAGCCGAATTCAAAGAAATAGCATGGGATGGAATGAACGCGTAATGATAAGATGGATGGAGCAAGAATAATAAAAGCTTTTCCATATATGCACAGGTCGAATGAGATAAAGCGTGTCAAAGTGATGTGTGGAAGCCGAGTAGCATATGATTGATGATTAGAATGAAGACTACCCTCTTTTTTAATGACGTCTCCTATACTTTCGAAATCGGGAAGATGAATTCTTTCAACTAGACTGAAGGTTTTTAGTTTGAAGCTTAGGCTCCCCAAATGATCCGCTTCACCGTTTGTTTCTTGGAAACAATGGTGGAACTTCGTCTCCTCGAATTTAGTGAGAAGAGAGAATGAGTTTCTAAGATGTGCACCTAGTTTCCAGTTCAATATTGCAATCTTTTTTAGAGAATGATATTGCGAGTTATGAATCACCATCAATTATATTATTAGTGAAGCCCCTTGAATATACTAATTGTAGGCCTTGTGTCAGTGTTGTGTATTTCGCTTGATTGTTGGTACTTCTTGGAAGGTAAGAAAAGGATGCTACTAGAAATGATCCTAAATGGTCTCTTAGGGTACAACCTACACTTACTTTGTTTGTGTTTCAATCGAATGCCTTGTCGAAGTTCATTTTATCCAAGGGGACTATTTGGATATCTATCACATTTATTTATTTACTCTTGCCCCATGAACGAGGTTGAAAGTGGATAATGACCAATTCCTGAGCAAAATAGATTCATGTTCATGTAATGTGATTTTTTGGGAGGCGAGTTTTACAGTCATCATTCTATTATTTTTGCCTCAAGTTTGTTCTTGAAGCATTTAAATTCTAGAGGGGTTTCTTGAAATATCCTTTAATTCTGTCAAAGAAATATGTTTCTTTGATTACTTTCAAGAAACATGTTCCTTTGATTGTGAGAAGAGTTGTCCATAGAGGTACAAAATTTGATTGAGATGGGGCTGGAAACATAGAAATAAGCATTTGAATAGATGGTGGAGAGACCCATGAGAGAGAATTTGTTTTAGAACCCATAACCAGATTCTTCTGCTCCACAGGTAGCGAAGGAATAGATGTTCTACTAATTCTGACATGGCCTTCTTCTCTCAAGCTGGTCAAATGTGAGGATTATGTGTTGAAGAGCTAGCCATGTGAATGCTGTTGCCTTGGGGAGGTGGTTGTGTGACCAAATTTTCTTAGTTGGGCATTTGGGATATTTTCTGGATTATGTCTCCATTAGAATTGAGTAACCTGATTTTACTGTGTATGCTCCATTGTTTGAAGGGGCCCAGATTAATTTGTCCAAGAGGTTTATTGGGATTTTTTCCTTGCTTTGGGTGATTCATCTAGGGTTCCTCTAAGTGTAAACCAATATTTCTAAGGTCGGCTATTGTGAGAATGGTTGACTAGCTTAGTCAAAGTTTTCATCCCCATTGAACCTTTACCAAAAACATTTATGTCCTGAATATCTTTCTGGTGGGAAAGGGTTGGGTTGCCATTCCAGGAATACTTGGGTATGGATGATAGGAGAAATGTGATCTAGGGGAATCGATGTTGGTATGCCATCATGATATTGGCTGTGTTAGAGGATATGAAAATGGGAAACTACATAAAATTGATAATAAAAATGTAAACTCTATGTTCTGCCATAAATCTGCTAGTTTATATCTTGGGCATGGATACCATTAGTTTTATAAAAATATGATTTGATTTATTAGGGATTTTCCCTAGGTTGAAATCAATGCTGATAAGACCTTATTTGGCTGGGTGAGCATGGTTTTGAAAATAGGGTGATGTGATGAAAACTATGTTTCCTCCCCAATGTGAAATTTATGACTAAATTAGAGCAGGCGCAAGTTTAATGATAGAAACTAACAGTCTAAAAATTGCTTACAACAAACACACAAACTCAAACACCATAAAATAAATGGATTTCAACATAATAAAATAGTTTTTATTATAATAGCGAAGAGCTAATAGTTCATAGATCAAACATTTAGATTATAAATACACTGAAAGCTTTAATGTGCGTTCTGAGGTGGATACATTCACTTTATCAGCTATGGATATTTCTAGAATTTCTTATACAAACAAATATACAAAAATAAAATCATAAAAATATATGATTGACTACACATGGGTAATATACGACTGCATTAAATTATATAGAAAATCGCTGTTACAAGTGACTTTCAACAAAGACTGCTCAAAATATTCTAAAAGAGTGATTAGAAATGGAATTATTCAATGATGGCTGCTTTGTGGAACTATCACATTAGACAGTTAAACTTGGAGTCGGCTAGCAAGTTGGTGTTGGAGATTGGAGTTAATTTCTCCACTCCTCATGCATGTAGCAGTTAACTATCAGTCAGTTATCAAATAGTTAGTTAAACTATTAGAGAAGCAGTTAACATTTAGTCAGTTAGACAAACAGTTCAATTTCAACTTGCATGTAAAGACTAAAATTAGTCTTCAATTTACTTTTCTAATTATTGTTTGCTTTCAAATCTATTTAATAGACCCATGGGGCAGTATTGTAATTGAACAAGATCAAAAGATCAGTAGATCAAGAAGATGAGCAACATAAGCAAGATCAAGAAGATCTACAAGATTCAAGAAGATTAATAAAAATATTGCTCCATAATTGTTGTAGCAATCTATGTGTTCTATTTTTTATTTTTTATATGTTCTTATTTTCTAACAATTGGTATCAGAGCCAACTTGGTTCTAGTAGAAGTGTAGGGGAGCCATGGGAAAGGAGTAGTCACGAGTTCCAGGCAAGAGAATAAAATCAGCAGATCTTAGTGCAACCATATATCCTATTTACAGTAGTCAAAAAGGCATCGATAGCAGGGACGTGGAGAGTTAGGATGTAGCAGAAGTGCACTTTTCAGTCAACTCAGGTAGATCGAAGGTCTTTTGAGAGCGTAGGTAGTAAAGAGCAGTCATTAGCTGTGAAGAGAAGCAGGGATAGTCCACCCAGGTGAAGCACACAGCAGTCAGGCAGAAGTCAAAAAAAAATGCAGCTAGAAAGCATGCAGTCTAAAGCGTAGGCTGACAGCCAGTAGGCAACTGGCAAAAAGTTTCTTTTTTAAAGTGCAGTCAATGCAGCACTATCCACATGCCAGTTTTCAAAGCCATCTTTAATATCGATAAGCCACTCTTGATCCATGGGTGATCACCCAAGTTCATTTGGAGTTCACGAGGATTATTAGAAACAAAAGGCATAAAACCCTTGACAGCCACCCTGGGTTTGAGTTCCATGGAGGCATAGAAAATTGCCAAAAAAAATAGAAAAAAAAGAAAGTGAAAAAAAAAAGAAAGAAAGAAAGGAAGGAAAGAGGATTTATATCAAAGGAGCTGCTGTCAGGGAGAAAAGACCCTGTTGAGACACACAAAGTGTGTCAAGGTGATAAAGATTGTAGTTTGCGGTCAAGGTGCAGCTGAAAAGCACAATCACCATCGAAAGTTTTTTTACGTGTTTGAAAAGATGAGCTCTGCAGAGCTTGTGTTACATAGCGAGTGAAGCTGTGAAAGTGTGTGTGTTGAACAGTGAGTGAAGCTATGAAAGTGTGTGTGTTGAACAATGAGTGAAGCTCTCAATGTGTCTAAAGATCAGGCTGGTCATTGGAAAATCTAGACCAACGTGGAAAGAACCCAGTAGAGTCCTGGGAGGAAACCTGAGTAGTTAAGTGTCGGGTGAAAGAAAGGTAATCAAGAAGTAAGCTTCCAGTGTTGGACATAAGCATGTCCGTTGATAACCTTTCGACAGGCTACTCCTCAGTCTTAAATGCTGAGTGAATGCTCATTGAGAAATTGTATTTGTTTTGTATTTTGCAAGGCGGTGTATTCTGCATGAGAGGTAGTGTATTCTATAAAAGAAAAGCATCCTAGCTGAAGTTGGTATATAGAATGAGTGAAGCGATGTATGCCATTAATGGCAACCACTAGCAAAGCAGCTTTGGCAAGAATGGCAAATAATTTAGGCATTATAAATGCTAAATTTGTTATTGGTAGAAATTAAGGGGGAGTGTTGGAGACTGGAGTTAATTTCTCCACTCTTTATGCATGCAACAGTTAACTATTAGTCAGTTGTCAAATAGTTATTTAAACTGTTAGAGAAGCAGTTAACATTCAGTCAGTTAGACAAATAGTTCAATTTCAGTTTGCATGTAAAGACTAAAATTAGTCTTCAGTTTGCTTTTATAATTATTGTTTGATTTCAAATCTATTTAATAGACCCATGGGATAGTATTGTAATTGAACAAGATCAGAAGATCAGTAGATCAAGAAGATGAGCAAGATAAGCAAGATCAAGAAGATCTACAAGATTCAAGAATAATAAAAATCTTGTTCCATAATTGATGTAGAAATCTGTGTGTTCTATTTTATATTTTTTATATGTTCTTATTTTCTAACAGTTGGACAATCCAATTTGATTACTACTTGGTGTAGACAACTATAATAAGTAGTCGGTGGATTAGATTAGATGTGGCTATACAACATATTCCAAAATTTAATAGCTTTGTAAATAAATTGTTAATGTTCAAAATTACACCTGGCCCATGCCTTCCATTTGAGAGTCTATCAATCAGAAAATTGATTTATTTACATTTTGTCACACATTTTGTGTATGTTTCCATATTCTGAAAAAGGTTGTGGAGTTTGGATTTAAACCTGCCAATGGCGATTCTAGTCTTATTTCTACTCTTTTGACTATTGATTTTGGCATTTATCTAGTGAGTAATAATAAATAAATAAATAAATTACACTTTCAATGATCTAATCCTCAAGGCTTATTAAGAATTGCATTTCATGCATATGACTAATATAATCTTGGCTGTGTCTCATTCAGGCATTTTGATGAACAACTCGTATGGCTTTCATACTCTTCCACAATCTTATTATACGTCTTTCAAGGCACTAAAAAATTTTCCCTCGATTATTCTTCGATGAATGTCTATACGTCATCCTTTTTTGAATATCAATCAATCTAGGTTGTGTTTCATGTAATAACCATGCTGATGTACTGGTAATGTTCCTGATAAGGAAAAAATTAATGTTTGATAATAATTAAGGATTTCAAGTAATAAGTGGATGACTTGTCATCTTGATAGCCATTAAGGTTAATATAACGTATGAGACAAATAAATTCAAAGCATGGAGGGGAAATACTATGCAATATAAAATATTAAACCTTATGGGTTTGATTGGAGATTATATAGGTTATTAAGTGTGAAAAAAGAAGTATAAATATTTTTGAACTAAGATCATACTGTGACAAAAATATGAGACATTGATTTGTGCTGGATCAATATATCTCTATGTTAGTTATGTTAGTTTTTATCTTTGGTTAATTTATATATATTTTTTATGTTTATTGAGATATTATTGGATTTAAGAAAATACATTACCTAATATTTTGGTGATTTAAATTTGTTTATGATTAAGTGTAAAGTGAGAATTTAATAGAAATAATAAAAGATTCAATATATTTTTTTTTAATGATGAATCTTTGATTTGAGTATGTGTTAATCATTAAGATGGATGAAGATGAAATGTTCTCTTGTAATCTCTCTTATGAATATGAATATTGTCCCTTATTTTTTGATTGTGGCCTTCTTTGATCATACTCTTATATTTAAACAATACATGGATTCAGAGGATGTACACTTTATACTATTAGACTATTAGATGATTATTCTCTCCACAATTATTATTGCATTTTATTTAACTACACCTAAACCTTAAATGCGTTCAAATAAAAATAAAATATTATACTTTCATTACTTATTATATGTTCATAATATGTTGTATTATGCTAAGAATAATTTTTCAAAGACAAGTTAAGAAACAATCTATTTACACAATTTCCTAATGGGGAAACTTTAGTTAACTTACTTATATTTTTAAACCATTTATTGATCATGTTGTGATGAAACAAAAATAGAAACCTTATTTTACATTACACAGAGATTTCTCATCCAAAATCTATATCGAAGAATAAATTTTTTATTCTTTATATTGATGTCATAAAATGATACCCTTCTAGCTCAAACTTTACCTTGGTAAAATTGTAACTATCCAATGAGCATGTTTTAGATAAAAGATAAATATTATTTATATTTTCCATAGTTTCGAAGGAATTAAATTTGAGTTATCAAAGCATATATTTTTTTGTATTGTATTCTATTGGTTAAGATGAATTAAGAAATAGTTCTCTTGTGTGACTCCATAAATCGGAACATGGGCTATATATCTTTCTTTCTTAATCCATTTGAATCACTTGTGTATGTGGTTTATAAATATTTCTCATTATAAAACCATTTTACTTCAAGTGAAAAGGATAATATGTTGAAGATCTGATGCACTTACTCCCACTTAGGAAATATCTGGACATATGTATCGATGAGGTAATTAAGTTTTCCTCCTTGGCTTGCATCCATGTCTTAGTTGTCAATTGCATTTCATAATCTTGATGATATTTTGGGAAGGGAACACATTACCCTAGCTTTGGTTAAATCTAATCAGATTGATTAGGACCTTGAATCAAATAGACATCCTTTTTCTAGCCAGTCTCAATAAAATTATATCAATATATATGTTTTATTCCTCTAAATTAAATTATGCTTAGTTTCAAGTATTACTTTACTCATGTCCTTGAAGAGCATTTGATCAATTGTGTTAATCTTTCAACTTTTCAAACTTTTTCCTCAAGTCTGAGATCTTAATAATGAATTAAAACTAATATAATCCTTTCTAATTTCAAACTCAAAGGATTAATAAAATCCATTGTTTGATCAATTATATTAATCCTTCAACTTTTAAAAGTTCTTACCCAAGTCTGAGATCTCAATAATGAACTAGAACTAATAAAATACTTTCTAATTTCAAAGTCAAAAGCTTAACAAAATCCCTTGTGATAGGATTAAATGATTGAGTAATTAAGTTGACAATTAATATTGGATTATTATCTTGTAGAGGTGGTACATGATTCATTTTCACTAAAATAGGTGAAATGCTTAATATTTACAACAAATAAAATTGCTATACCTATGATATTATAATAAGTATTGAGTCTCTTAGAACCAATTGTTGTAGTATTTTCATTACAATATTCATATGAAAACTTTCATGAGTGTCGCAAACATATTTTTTAATTAGTGATTAGCATGTGCTTTAAAACAAAGTCTTATGAAAAAGGAATATAATGATAATGATGTGCCAAGCATTTTTATCCTCTTGATATTATCTATAAATAATTGGAATTTATTTGGTTGGTTGTGATGCTATACTTATTTTTTTACACAAAAAAAATATGCATCTTTATTTATGTAAATGGCTACTAAATCCCTAACTTGGTTACATTACTCTATGGAATATTAGCTATAAGAGCATAGGCTTGAATTATATTTTTTTGCGTAATACTAGCAAACTTAGAGAAGTATCTTACTATCAATCGAATCTAAATCTTAATAAGACTTATAGGATTTATTATTATATTCTATTATGGTTTGAATGGTAATGATATTTCTCTATATGAGTTGTTGTCATGCATTGTTGTTAAGGGACTAAGGATTAAGAGCATGATTAGTGGAGTAGTCCTTCCTTGAATGTGATGCTTTTGTGAATCTATAACCATTCATCAAATGGGATTGAGTATTTTATGTCTACCTATAATTACTACTGAAAGGTCACAAAATTATATTTATGGAGATTGATACTAGAAATTGATTTAAATTTTAAAGGATTATGGAATGTAAAACTTAGGTTGTTAAAGGTTATAAGTACAATAAATTAGGGCATAAAATATGCAATAAAATCAAAAATTGATTTGTATAAGAATCAACCTAATATGATATTTTTAAAAATAGTAATGAATGACACAAATAAGTAATTAGCTGGAAACTAACTGAGATGGATGATTTGGAGGCTAGAAATTAGTGTAGAAGTTAATTGGAGTTTTGAAAATAGGATCCAAGTGTCAGAAACCCTCTTGGACAATAACACATTACATTGGATAGTAGTGAACTATGCTAGTGTCATCTCTACCATGGTAGTGTCCTTTGTACAAAAATTGTGTGATCTTCTATGTCTACCTTCAACTGAGCTTGGTATGCCTATACCTATGTAGATGAGCCCTGTTTCATTATCTATGCATTGTTTTTGACTAATTTGTGAGTAAGCCCTAGACTTCTATGTTGTTAGGGTATTTAAAGAGTAAAAGTAGCAGAATTGTGATGTTAGTTGGGTAGGATGGACGTTATTAACACCCTATTGTGTTAAGAGTTGCCTAAATACCAATAACTCGAGTGGGGATTAAACCCAATGTTGTTATCTGAATCTAAGTTATGATGAAAGTGTAATTAAATGCTAGGATGAGTATTGGATTGAGTGATTTTATTTTTATTGAGACTATAAATTTGAATAATCTAAGCTAAGGAATGTTGTATATGGCTATATGTACTATTAGGGAAGAATAGGGATTAGTGACCTTGATTTGTACAACTATTTTTGAGTTTGTTCATGAGTATTTGCATCTTATTTCCATCTAGTGGATAAAGGGATAAAAGTCTTGTATTTATATTGATTTGGTTCTTGTGTGAAGTATGAAATATGTTTAGGGCAACCCTAGGTGTCTTATGAGTTGAAAACATATCCGTTGGGGTTGAAATTAGGTAAAGGACACTAGTGCGATCTTATGGTCGCTAACACAATGCATTAGTGTCCAAAGAATTGCACTAGTGTCCAGGTGGAAGAACCTAGGCCACTAGGTGCCTGAATCCCTAAGGGAAGTTCTGGGACTGATTTTGAGATGTCTAGGGATGTGTAATACCCATAGTTGGATAAGGGTCAAAAGAGGCCCTAAAATAGGTCTATGTCTAAGTTAGGGATGGGTGGTCTCCAGTGACACTCATTGAACTCAAGTGACATTTTTTATGACTACATTTCCCCCTTTTATTCTATAAATTCAACAAGGTTAAATGACTAAGATAAAGGAAAAGGAAGCGTTTCTTGACTTACCTAAGAAACAAAGCCTTTAAATACGGATTTGAGTATGTGAATCATGCTACATTTTGTATCTTATAAAAGAAACATGGATGTATCAATCTTTACTTAAGGAATATCAAAAGTAAAGAAAAAAAGAAGTAAGGAGATAAGAGGGAGAGGAAAGAAATGAATACACCTCATTAAGTAAGTGAACCAATGTAAATACCTGGTGACATCTTGTGTGTGTAACTAGTGATCAAATTGGTGAATAACTTAGATTAAGCTATTGTATTTCTCAATACCCATGTGTGGGTGGCTCAAAAACTCAATCTGGTTTTAACTCCATCATTTCTAACCCTTAGTCAGTGGATTGTTCACTATGATTAAATTGGAGTGCATTGATGGCTTGTCCAACCCTCCAATGTAGGTGGATCAAGAACTCAAGTAAGATATGACTCCATTATTTCCTACCCAAGTATAGTAGATATATCTATGACTAAACCTATATGATGTAACTAAAATTATGTAGGATGGATTCAGGGATACTCATAAACTATGAAATGTAAAACAACCAAAGGGCCTCTTGGGCACTCATGAATGTAGCTCAAGGAATGCACAAAAATACCAACCTCTATAGACAAAATAAGGTATAAATATGGTGTAAAACTTAGTAAAAATAATGTCTGAATTATATAACATAGATAAATAAATGGATATGTCATTCCATCTAAAATGAGCTTGTATAACACTGATCATGTGGAGAAAATGTGTTGTACACATGCCCCCAATTATGATATCTATGCATATGGATTTTGGATTTATTTGTATCAATATGTGTTTGTGTATATGTTGGTAGAAGAACATAGATTGTAAAGATGTGTAGGATATTTGTCAAATATTTATGCTTTACATACTCATTTTTTCATTGTATAGTCTCTCTTGTCTTAACTTCACGACTTGTAATAGGTTAGAGTATGAACAAATTCCACTTTGGCACCAAGTATGAGACAAAGATGAACAATCATAGATTGGAAACATCTATATATACTTTTGTTTGTAAGAATAAGATGTTTATATTTTTTAAAAGAGATAAATAGAGATTATATGGTTATGTTACCTATATGATTTTTTGTAATGTTACTTGCATGTGATCTCATGTTTAATATATTGGTTACATTCTATCTAAACTATTCTGAATGCACTATTTTAGTCTATACACTACTAGTTATTATTAATTTACTCAATAACATAAATTAATTTATTTTTTTCTTATGTCTCTATCATCCAAATTCCTATCTTTTTATGATAAACCATCTTGTGCACATGAAGTATCTCACAACTATCCTCATCCTTAGCATGATCTCATGCTTTAAGAACCTCTACTAACAATGGTTAGATGAGCGTGGAAACCCCTTTTTGGAGGAAATTATAAGAATATGGTTACCAAATAAAAGAGATATTAAGATATGGTTGGACCAAAGGATATGTGATTTCATAGAAGAAGACTCAAGGACTGGTTTTACAGTTCAGGTGATCATTTGAGATCATATTTATGGATAAATTTATGAAATTTTCTAGTTAAAGTTGCCTAAATTGATATCTGAATGGTTAATATGGTTGGAATTTTATTGCTTTAACCTAAGGATAAAATAAACTATAATCTAGACTGAAGAAAAGATAGGTTAGTTGTAGAGATTGGAAACCAATTGGACAAGAGCGATAGATCATTGGGTTGCTAATATAATAGACAAATATATACTTGAGTTTTTAGTATAGGGATACATAGATTTTGAAGCTATGAAGGACTTGTTTGTTATAGGAATTCAAGGGAAATTTTTGTAGTGACTACCTATCCTAGTGAAGATGTTGGTTGTAGGCAAGGCCATGGTGTTAACTCTAGCCAATATGGATTAGTCGCTTTAGGCATATGGGGGTGTGTGTGATATGATAGTGAATGATGATTAGATGAGTAGATAAGGCTTGAACCTCAATATAAAATGGATACACGAGGGTAGAAGAGTCAAAAGAAGAGCCTGGATTTAAAACATGAGTGATGACAACAAAATACATGGAGTAAATACAAAAATGCCTAGGTAACTATGAGTAGATTTAATAGTAGTATAAAAATAGATGAATAAAGAGTAGGAAGATGTGATGAACAAAAATAAATATATAAAGAATAAAGGATGAAGGAAGATGAGATGAAAGAAGAATATGAATGGCAATAGAAAGAAATAAGTGACGAAGAATGAGAGGAAGAAGATATGTTCAAAGATGAAGATGAGAATAGTGTAGAGGTAGATCATTTAGATGATAGATGTAGTGCACAACTACAAGAATGGATATTACTAAAGGAATGAAACAAAAAATTAAAAAGTTACAAAGTAATCATAGGTTTGATCTTGAAAGGAGAAGAAGTCGTAGGAAAGAATCATTCACTGAAAGAGTACACATCCTCACAGCGTAATTTATTATATTCTAGTAAAAGTTTTTAACCAGAAAGATAGAAATATAGTAGTTAATAAAGTATATTTTTAGAATAAGTGAATCAATGGGGCACCAAAATTGAAACAACTTCAATTCATAAGGATTTGAAATCCGTAGGGTTCATTGAAACCAAGCAGAGAAAATAAAAAAATACAAAAAAGCAAAGTGCACAGACAAACTCACCTAGTGAATAGGTAAATATTTTTAGTGCACAGGGAGGATCACATAGAATGCAGCCTCCCATTATTATATCTATAGAATATATCCCCTCGACAATAGTTTATAATATGGGTAATTTAAGATAATTTATCAATTTAGAGACATATGATATGTCTGTGAACCCTGAGCAGTACTTACTAACATGTGAGATGAGATGACAAGATAAGGGTGTTACCAATGAAGATATAAACAAGTGTGAATTAATCTAGGAACAAAATACAAGAGCACTTGAATTTATATACCATAGAGATATTTCATGGTCATATCTATAGTAGGTTAAGGAGTGGCTCATTGTAGAATTTTAAATCAAAAAAAATAGAAGTCAAACTATTCAAGACCTAAAGGAGATTAGACAGAAGTTAGGAGAATCAATATGTGATTATGATCATAGGTTCTTAGATGTTATGAATAAGGTGGAGTTTGCATTAGAAGATAAAGATAAAGCTGCATGGTTTATCAAAGGATTGCACTCTAGGATTAGGTTTGCTATAACATAAACTCAATATGCTACTAAGGCATATGAAAAAAGTTGTTTCTCTGCAGGTGGAGAAAATTAAATATTATAGGGAAGGTCCCATAATGGCTTCTAAGATTGAGAATACATTGCATGATTCTATGAAGAGGATGGAACATTATCATGAAGTAGATAAACCTAAACTAAATCTATGGTGCATGGAGTGTGGGAAAGAATGACACCATATGAACAATTGTCTTAACATCAAGATAGATTTATGTAAAATATGTAGAGAATTAGGGCATACAAAAAAGCAATGTCATCTCTTAAAATAGTATGTAAAAGTCCCATAGTGTTTGTATTGTAAATTTTGTCAATTGCACAATCACGATGAAAATAATCATAGGGATTTGTAGGAACTCAAAGAATATATTAAAAAGAATGTATTTGCCATCATTGTATAGAAAGTGTCCTTGATGAATTATATGATTCAAGGCCTAGAGGTTAATAAGGGTTGTGTGAACCAAGCAGGGCTATAATGGATTCCAAATTTACCTTAGTACCAACCTCAATGTTTGGTCAAATGGACCCCTCCTTCACTAGATTGGACACCATCATCACCACAATACCAGTACTTAGCACCTTAGAATATGATAATGGCACAAAAATAATAAAATATTTGGAATCCACCAATTGCACAACAACAATATGAGATTGAAGATAATACTCAACATCATCAACATTCGAATACAACACAATAATAGGGAGGTTATAGAGGAGTCTATCAGTCAGATAGAGGAAGATCTAGGGGTAGATATGAAAGGCGTTATCAAGGTGGCATAGGAAATAATTATCAACACCCTTCTTTGTAATGTTACTTATGTGGAGAATATAACCATGTGTAGCACAATTATCCTTCGAATTCCCAAAGACAATCTTACTACACCTATTACAGGGTATATGAGCAGTATGAGACAGAAGACTGCACTATTCTGGAAAAGCAAAGAAATGAAAATGATATTAGTAATTTTAACATGGTGAATTCATATCCAAAGGAGGAAGCATTTATAAATAATGGTACAAGACACCAGCCCATAAAGAGAGGATTGATTCCTCTCAAAATGCCTTAGGACCAAGTAATCTAGAAAGTGAAAAAGGAAAAATACCTAGACCTAGCTATAAAGAATGGGATAATGTATGAAGCTGAATAGATGTTGAATAATATTCAACACCAATACACTATTGAAGGAGATGCTATATAAATAGATGCTGAAATGTATGATTAGATTGTACACATTATGAGCCAGGATGGAGTTGTTAATATGTTGATAGATTTACTAAAGTTGTTAAGTACACTACATAATGAAGACATTTCTCATAACATTATAAAATTTATACATAATTTATTGGAGTGTGCACAGAGAGGAAGACATAAGACAAAAAACTTGTTTATTATGTAAAACCAAAGAAGTCATCGGATGTAGATGTACGAATCAACATTGAATTTGTAGGATATAGAATTCCAAATGTTATCCTTGATTTTGGTAGCATGATTAACATGATCCCTAGATATACATGGGAGGCCATTGGATAACTAGTTCTCAATGACAACTCGGTGAGTCTGAGTTTAGAAGACCATGGAAGAGTTGAAACCATTAGCCAATTAGAAGATGTTAAGATCAAAGTCATAGAATTGATCTTGCAAGGTGATATTTAAGTCATTGATATGAAAATAACAACTCATTACTCTACATTGATTGGAAATAAATGGGCATATGATGGTTAGATTATTATCAATACTATGCAAAATTATTTAGAGGTGCACCAGGGATATAAGATTTTAGTCATTCCATTACATAAGGTGTACAAACCCTACATCATTCTACTTAAACCAGACTCTCCTTATGCCATACAAGAACCTAATTAGATGAATGTAAATTTTAAGGAGAGGTTGAATACAAGAACATGTATATGCATCAAGAACATAGGAGGGAGATAAAACATTGGGTACATGTACAAAGTAAATTCATATAGATTTTTTTGTTTGAAGATGAGAATCCTATGGTTCATAATGCACTACTCAAAATCAAACATTTCCTATGCCATGGGTACATAGAGAAATTAATCACCATGAAAAAGTCTATTGCAAATAATAACACATCCTACGATCTCAATACAACACTAAAAAGATATAAAGATGCCAAGATGGAAGAACAATATCTTATACATCCATTCTACTACCAAATATAGATGAAGAGGAGGAAATTGAAGATTCTGATGGTGAAATTGATTTGAATGATTTGTTTGAACTTGAGTAGTTACTAGAACCATTAAAGGATCCAATCATAGAACCCACTAAAGAAGAAAAGTTGCGCAACATATAGATTATAGAGTAGGAAGGGAAAAGAATGCTTCAAGGAATTGTTATTGAGAAAAAGTGTAAGGTTTATAAAAAACCTATTAAAAAGCATGTAAAAAACATTAGAAGGAAGGATATTCCTAAATTGGCACATATAATTGACTATTGGATTGAATCTGAAGTTTTAAAATATATGCAAATACTATGGGATTATTAAGATGTTCTTCCCACAAAATGTTTAGAAGTCAAAGGAGTAGAACCTTCCCTAGGTGAAATCCCATCAATAAAATGACATATAAGTTGAGTCCAAACATGAAGTTGAAAGTAAAGGCTGAAATAGATAGAATACAATAATCAGGTATAATCTATCCTATAGAAAAGGCAAATTTTATTAGTCCCATGGTATTATGACTTAATAAAATAGGGAAGATCATAGTATGTGGTGACTATCAAATTTTGAATGATGCATGTGTGAATGAGCCATTTCTAATTCCATTCATAAATGAAGTTTTAGAATCTATCGTAGGTCATGAAGTTTACTTCTTCACAGATGGGTTTTAGCATCTATCATAAAATACCCATTGCAGAAGAAGACACAAGTAAAACTAATTTTGCCACAAAATGGGGATCCTTTTCATATAAGGTAATGCCTTCTGGCCTCAAGAATGTACCTACAATTTTTTTAGAGTGGTGGTGACTACCTTTAAGGATTTCATTCATGACTTCTTGGAAGTATATTTAGATGATTGGGCAATCTTCTCTTTATTTAAAGATCACTTATCCAAGATGTGCATCATGTTAGAACATTATCGATCTCTGTGCATTGCCCTAAATTAGAAATTGTGTTTATTTTTTACACTTATTGGTGTCCTACTAGGTCATGTGGTGTGCAGTGAAGGTATTTTTATGGACCGTGCCAAAATGGTAATCATTCTTAGTATGCTTCCACTAGTTAGTTCCATAGAAGTGTGATCCTTTCTTGGCCACACATGTTACTATCTAAAGTTTATCAATGGATATGTAGCTATTTCATCCCCATTGGAGTATTTATTATGTAAAGGTATAAAGTTTGTTTGGAATTTCGAGTGTCAATAAGCTTTCATAAAAATAAAGCAAAAATTGGTCACTATGCCTATTCTCATCTTTCCATATTGGATTAAACCCTTTCATGTGCATTTTGATGCTTTTGGTATCACAGTCAGTGTTGTGTTTGTGTATCTAGGAGATGGTGGATTGGACCACCCCATACATTTTGAAATATAAAAGTTATCTGAAGTAGAAAATAATTACATGACAATTGAAAGGGAAACATTGGGTATAGTGTTTTCATTATATAAATTTTGACATTATTTTCTTGTGACACCATTTGAAGTTTTCAAGTATCATCAATATTTGTGCTACCTAGTCAATAATATTCTGTTTAGAGGATGAATTTTGAGATGGTTGGTGTTCTTTCAAGAATTTCAATTTTGCATTAAATGCAAGCTAGGTAGAGAAAATGTTGGGTCAGATCATCTCAATTGCCTCATGAATAAGGAAGAACTACAAGAAGTTTATATGGATGGCAATCTATTTTGAGTTTCTATTATACCTAAGAATTTTGAGGCAATTTCTAATTTATTATAATAAGGAGTATTCCCTATGCACTACTAAGAAAGAAACAAGAATCAATTTATTGGGTTGGTGTTGATAGATTTGTTGGATTCATCAAAGGAGAATAAAATATGAAGCTGTACCCAACAATTTTTTTATGTCTCTAATCAAACAAAAAAACCAATTTCTTTTCTTGAATATTAGTTGAGTATTATTTATCATGGTTACCATTTGACTAATGTTAATCTAGGATAAAACCAATCGGAAGAGGATGACCCTTATGGGTCGATATTATCCCTATATATATATATATATATATATATATATATATATATATATATATATATATCAAAACAACCAAAACATTCAAAAAAGTTTCAAAGTCTCACTATCAAAGGATATGATCAACCCATAAGCGGTAAAGATCATTTTCCATTCTTGTTCTATTTATGTTGATCTTGTAATAAGCCAAAAATGGAAATAGATTGTTAAATTAACTATTTTAAAGTAATTACGACATCAAAGTAACATACCTTCATATTCAAAGGGTTGGGAATAAGAGTGGTAACCTATTTATAGGGTAATTTTATCAAGATCTTTAGAGACATCAAGATTAAATAAAATTTGGGTGAAGATAGTATGAAAAAAGGACATAGTATCTAGGTGTGTTTGTATAAATGTTCCTAGGGAGTTGCCTATTACTTTAAATCTAGGAGCAGACTAGAATTGGAGTGGAATGTGGGGTAGGCATATCTAGATCAATCTCTCATTAATGGGTTCAGTGAGGGGTTTAAAGTAGGGGGACTAAAGTTTCATGATTAAAGCATATTGATTCAAACTCTAGAATTGGCCTTAAATCAAATCCGTATCTTTAATGTAATCAAATAGAATAATAAAAAATATATTTGAACTAGGGTAGATTTTGAGCCTACATTATAGAAGGGGCTGCCATTGCTCTGATATCTAGGAATGTACCTCTTGAAGTTTTTGTTAGAGATTTGAAAATCTTTAGGTTATGCCATTGGATGAGAACAATATTGATGTAAAATCACCTCCTTTTTATTATCCTCAAAATAAATCACAGCAGTGGGAGAAGAGGGTTTTAGATGCTTTTGAGTTGATTTGGGTAGTGGTTTGGATACAACCTCAAGAAAAGTCCTAGACTAGTTTTATACCATGCCTTTATTGGATTTGAAATCCAAATCGAGGATGTGATCTACCTACTCATTTATATAAAATTTATTATCTTCAAGTATAGGGCATATTCCAATATTCTCATTTGAGGTAGGGGATCCAATCGTTGCCCCTATTTTGGCCTTAGAAGATGGATGAAGATGAGTGTCAAGGTCTTTATAGGTCATGAAATAAAAACTTGGGAGGGTGACTAGGGACAAGATCTGGGATTTAATGGTCTTAGGAAACTCACCTTTCCCAAGTTGGTGCACTGCAACACGTCTTGGGTCAATGTCCTTTGCATAATTGAACTACCTTTGAAAGGTCTTAAAACATATAAATTATGAACATAATATATATATATATTTTGATTTACATAGAGCTCCATACGTAAGTAACATTACATGTTTATTATATTGAATAAATATAACCTATTATAATACTAGAACAAATGAGGTGATTGAGTGAGTGTACTTCAAATTATTCAACAACAAAAACCAACATGAACAAAAATTAAGTGCTAATGAAAAGATTGGGATTATACAATCTATGAATAATGAATAATATTAAATATACTTCATATTGATATTCATTTATTGAGTTAAAAAATACTCATCATATTGGGCATCATAGTTACAATATTAAAAATATATTTTGAAACACAACTACATATTCCCATAGATTGGTAATGCAGCTAAATTAACATTTTTCGTGTCACCAAAATAATGAAGACTATCATATGTGAAACAACAAAAAAATATCATTTTTCAAAACTAGCAAGAGATGTACAATAGGAACATTATTATCCATTTCCAAATCACACATCATAAAATCTATCACCCTTTAAACACTTAGTAAGTGCATCTTCTATAAGAGTAATTAAATTAACATCCATATTCTCATTTGGTACATCCAACGCATTTAATTCCATAGCTTTGGTCAATTAATACATCATATCTTCTTTTACAGGAATATTTTGTATATGTTGCAGTTCATAATTTTATCCATCTTGTTTTGAGTCTTCATTGGCATATATGATTTCAATATCCTAGAAATAACCATATAAATATTGTGTGTCCTCATATATTAAGATTAAAATAGTAGTTGTAAATCCCTCTTCCCACTCATTTCAGCAGTAACTGTCTTGGAGATCACTTCCACACAAAGGCATAATTTTACAATGGTTTACAAACAAATGTTGAGACCATATATCAATATTGTATAGCATACACAATATACATTAACCTATGCAAATATAAGTTTACTCATGTACATGTTTTTTATTTACTAAATTAAATGTTATTAATTTTCATGATTCTTGTTTTCTATCCAACACTAACCATTAGATTAAATTTATTAATAGACATTTCGAAAAGATTATGCATGCATTGTAAAAACAAGAAATATGGGATTGTCAACATTAAGTGATTATTACAATATTTTTATAAAGGGATTTTGAATTTAACATACATAGAGTGAAAGGTAAAAAGAGTAAAATATTATTTTATATAAAATTTAAGACACAAATTTCAATTTCATTAGTAGTCAAGATTTCGACATTGTCATGTTGGAGTATTTACATGATGAGTTGATGAAGAGTAAGTAAAAAAATTATCACTATAAATTCACTAAATTAATCTATAGAGAAAGATAAGGTGGAGATATTATTATCACATTTTATTTTATTTTGAAAAATAAAACATGCAAATATTAAAGTAAATAAGAAACTATAAATATATTTTTAAAAAAATCATGCAGCTCTATGTTTGCTTGAGATAATTGCCTATGAAAATAAGGAGATTTTCAAGATTGCACTAGTCAATTTATTATTTTAGTGAGAAACACATCTTAAATTTTTAGAGATCTTATTAGATATACCTTCTATGTAAGGAAGAAAAGCTTAGGATATTTATCAAGTCTTCCTAAAAAAATTTAGATCCTATTCTTACAATCAATGGTTTCCATAAATGACTGTCTATGTGGGATGTCATACATTGGTGAGATGGGCTGTTCTATAAACACAAAGATTAGAGAACATGATGGTGACATAAAAAATGAATAAGTGATTAAGTCAGCCTTGACAAAGAATATGGTTAAAACTAAACACCATATTTGTATTGAGAACACCAAATTATAGTTATGGAAGATCACTTCTTGAAGCAACATCTAAGATAAGCCATGGATATTTAAAAATGCTAAAATATTTTGAATAAAGATATTGGGCTTGGTCTAAACTTTTATTGTAAATTAATAGTTTATTCATCCAAAAAAATCTAAAAAGTAAGTTCTCTTCCCCGAGGGTTTATCCTTGTTATTTTGTTTCATCCCTATTATCTTATTTGTTGTCAAAGATGTCATGTAAAATTATAATTAGTATTACTAAACTTATATTTTTATTTTGGAAATCGAGGCCATATTCACTAATTAAGTGGAAAATATTTTGTTTATTTTTAGTAATATTATAATAATTTATAATGTTAAGAAATATATAATAAATAATACATAAATAAATAAATACATTAGAATAATTATTTAATATTCATGAATATATTTTTAAGAAAAATATATCGAAAGGACCTATTATCTACAGTGGCACAAAAAGTGCACAACACTTAGTATCATCCACAATTAGATGGACATGTATAGTTTACCAATAAATATTTGGAAGGCTATTTTCATTGCTTTGTTTCATACAAACAATCATAAAGATCCAGATTGATTTTAATGACATAATGGTGATATAAAACCACATATCATACTTCAACTATAATGGTGGTGTAACACCACATTTTATATGTCATATTTCACTTTAGATATTTGACACGTGTTCATCTAAGTTTCAAAATGTGTCTATCTAGGTTTCATCTCTATTTTCACAACCTTGTTTTGTGCATATATTATGTTTTATTCATAGCCTTTGTGATACAAAATAGGATAAGGGATCCAACAAAATGGTTGTATTTTCCCCAGCCCAAATTCAATCTCAATGGATAAAATTCAAAACACATTACTTGGACTTGGAACCCAAAACATCCTATTTGTTACATTATTTATTACATTGAATGATTATGCTAAAGAGATATTATTTGACCTTATGTTTTATTTATCAAAATAAAACATCAAGATGATCATAATTAGATTTAGTCACTTAGGGACTTAATATCATCTCCTTTCAATTTTAAACATACCTTTTTGGTGAGCTTCTCCCAAATGTTCAATTTTGAAACCACTAATTACGTTAAGTGGTTGTTTCATCATCTACCCAAAAGAGATTTGTTTGATCTCTTGGAGATGAGTAAAAATTTATAGACTTATTTTTATTGGTATTTTGGTGTTATGATGATGTTTATTGGATTAGTTATGGTTATTTTTGACATGAAAAATTATTGTCAACATCATCAATAAAGCGTAAACATGCACAAATATCGAATCATATTTTTGGTTGATGTAAAAATACTTGTTGATTTGGATGTTCCTACATCAATTTATTTTGGTATAATATAATTAAATCATATAAGGTTCTCTCTTTTAAATGGGTTATTTCCATTGTATATTTTATTGTCGAGATAGTTGTTCTTTTGTTGTTTTAATGGGTCTCCTAACATTTTAACAGTTTTGAAACTATGAATATTCAAAATCATTTCATATAATATTATGTAAATTATTTGATTATGTCCTTAATATTCAGTTTTATGTAGATTTCTTAACCTCACCGAAGTGTTTAATCTCTTTCCTCTAACACAAATAATTCATCTTGTTAATATTGTTTTTAAATATGTAAATTTATAGTTATTTTGTGCATAGATTATTATATTGGAAATGATTATATAAAATATTTTTTGAATCATCCCATTTATTTATTTAGTTTTCTTCACCCTTTCACACTTTTTCAACCCCAATAATTTTAAAAGCATTAAGATAAAGAAGCCAACCTAATGTAGTGGTTGTTTCTAGATCAAAAATAGTAAGAATTCTAATTTTGGCACTTTGATCATGGGCACCTAAATCACAAATACTTTGGAAATAAAAATAGTGACAAAAAAATCCATCTATGGATACTCCCTAGTTTATATTAATTATGATTTATGTGGTTGTGCCAAAGCCCATGCAGTCGAGGATCGTAATTAAAACCAACAAAACATTTTATTTAGTGGAAAAAATTCTATTGTTCAAAATAAGATGAAGTAACAAAATGATCAACACTAAAGTGAGATTTTCAAGGTGAGTATCTTCATTTAATTCTAATGTTATAAAAAAAGTCATTAAATCTATAAAAGAATAATAAATTACTGTCATAATTTTAATTATGGTTCTTGAATCTTTCTCCATCAAATTGGTAGTGTAACTTAGAAATTGGTGTATTCACCCTAGATTCTAGAACTAATCATATATATTTTTTGCCTTTCGTTTGAATAAATTCATTAAAAATAAAATTTCAATCTAATTAGATTTACACAAGTTAATTAAGTAATGTAAGTTCATCATGGAAGAACAGATAGTTGTCTAGAAGAGAGTGAATCAATTGTGAAAGTAAGCCATCTCAAAAAATTTAAATAAATGAAAAAACTATTATTAGAAGATGCAATGTAGGAAGAGAAGAAATTCATGTAGAAGCATCCAAATTTGTCAATCATCGAATGAAATAATTTTCACAAGCGGGAGGGCCTGTTACCCCCCAAAATTTATATCTTTATAATTTTATGGGGTAGCCAAACTTTAATAAGCATAGTTTTTGTATTTTTTTTTGTTAGTGTCTAGATTTATTTTAATTGAGTTAGGTTGGTGTAATTAAGATCTTGAAGTTATGCATACTTAATTATATCTCTAAATAGGATTAGATATTCTTTTCTAAATCATCATAATTTGAATTTTACATTTTATTCATTTATTTTTTTTAACTATATATTTTACCTCTTCATAATGTTGAATTTTTATGATTATATTATATTTTCATTTGACAATATTGCATCATTATCTCTACATTTATTCTTATCATTAAATTCAGCTGTATTTTATATTATTATTTAAATTTACTTTATACTTATGTAATAAATATCATTATATTCCACATTTGAAACACCCAAATTCTAATTGTTTATAGAATTGTCCACTATATATCTCTTAGAATCTAGATTGAGAAGATAATTTGAAAAATAATATAATTGAAATCATTTATGTATATGAAAGAGACTCAAAAGTGTTTAATATTTTTATCTATAGATTGAAGAGAGCAAATTGTTTTTGAGATGGAACAAGGTGTCTTGAAATAACATGCCTTGCACAACCATGGGATGAATATTATGCTTTATCATGGCCTCGATAGATTATATTTGTGGATTTAACAAGAAACCTCCTTGAATTTATTTATATGGGGTGTGTATAATATGTGCTTTGAAAAGTGCTCTCTTATACCTTGAAAATATATGTATTAAATTTTCAAAATTGATAGAAAAGTATAAAATGAGTTTTTTTTTTAAAAAATGTTTGTTCATGCAATCATCCTCATCATATAACTCAATAATATAAAATTTCTGACATCTTATGATTAACTCTAACTTATAATTAAAAAATTCAAAGCCACATGTTTGAATTTCCATGTATATTACGAATGGGCTTCCTCTAAGTGTTCATAAAATTGGATTTTGAGGTTTCAAGATAATGAAGATTATGATAGTGAATCATATTGATCATATGGTCATCTCTTAAACCTTATTAATCTTCATTAATTCGAACTATTATTATTAATAAGAAATCTTATGAAGAGGTAACTAAAACTATAATTTAGGGATAAAGGGTTTATGCATCTGCAAATTTATGTTAATATCAAATTATAGTATATTTACCACAAAATTAAGAGTCATTGTATATAGAAGAACCATATCCAATGAAGGGTAGTATTGGGGGGCAGGACTTTGTTGTTGTTGTAATGTATTATTTGATTTCATGTGTGATGGATCTAGTATGTTTAAGAACATTAACCAATAATCAATAAGACCATTCACCATGTTAATAATTTAAATATTTTTAGTAATACCTCTTAGGAAAAATTAGAAGGAAATGGAACCGCATATATTCAAAAAAATCCTATAATTTATCTAAAACACTTCCTTAAAAAATATTGTTTTTCTCGTCGATGAGAATCTCTCTTAGTACATTAAAATATGTCATCAATCCAATTCTAATAAATCAAAATATATATATATATATATATATATATATATATATATATATATATATATATATATATATATATATATATATATATATATATATATATATATATATATAATACATACATATCCTCATATAGGAAGTCATCAAACTAGGCAATATAATTATAAAGATTTTTTAAAAGGAAATAATATTATCAATTAAGAAGGATATTCTAAATTTATTTATGGTTAATTATTGATAAAAAAAATCTTCTACAGGTGATTTTGAAAAAATAAATTTAAATATGAATTAAAAAATACAATTTTTTTATGATTATGTTTTTTTAATTATTTTTAGCGATTTATCTTATTTTTGTTTGATTAAATAACAAATAATTTTTACAAAAATGAAAAACAACTCACTTCTAATCAATCAAAATCTATAATACATACACATCCTTATATAGGAAGTCATCAAATCAGATGCATATAATTTTGAAGATTTTTTTTTATATATTTTTTTAATTTAAAAAGTTATCAAATAAAGCACATATATTTATGATTTTTTTTTTTGAAAAAAGATAATTTATCATTGTAAAAAGATATTCTACATTTATTGATAACTATTTATTGATAACAAACTTATAAATATGATTATATGATTTTAATAAGATGTATTTAAATATAAATATAAATATTTATTTTCTCCGTGTGATTTTGATCCCATATATATATATATATACATATACATATATATATATACATATATATACATATATATATATATATATACATATATATATATATATATATACATACATATATATATATATATACATATATATATATATATATATACATATATATATATATATATATATATATATATATATATATATATATATATATATACATATATATAGGTTCCTAGACGTGGGTTCAAACATGGGTTATGCGGCACTGTAGGTGATAATAAACTTCTACACATGGTTTTAATAAATAATGTATTTTTTAATATGAATAGAAAATATAATTTCTTTACACGTGAAATGCATATATAGCAAATACCTAGCAATAGAAGCAACAAGGGGCTACTAAAATGGGTAGAGTGTTTTCTATGAATGTTGGGCAAGGAGAGTACAGCTATGCTCAAAATTCTACTATTTTACAAGTCTTATTTTTATTTTGTTTGTTAAACACATTTCTTGGTATGCTACAATCTTATATAATTTGTCCTGGATTGTAGAAGCAAATACTATTGAGCACAAAACCTCTGTTGGAAGAAAGCATCAGATCCTGGAAACACGCATTTAACTGGCAGACAATACATATTGCAGATTAATGTTACCTCTTATCCCTACATGATAATTATTTGACAATGCAAAAACCCTTTATCCCTAAATTAATAATAGTTTTTTGAATGCAAATACATCTTTTGCTAATGGCTTGGTATATATATCTGCTAACTAATCTTCGGATTTGCAAAATTTCAGTTGAATTTCTTCATCATTCACCAACTCTCTAATAAAGTGATATCTTGTATCAATATGCTTGCTCCTCTTGTGAAAAGCATGATTATTTGACAATGAAATTCTTGATCTGTTGTCACAAAAAATTGTTTTTGGCTCTTCCTGAGCTTGCAATGGATCTATCAAAACTTTCTTTATCCAAATTGCTTGGCATGTTGCTGATTTAGCTGCAACATATTCTGCTTTGGCTAATGAAAGAGTCACTATGGGTTGCTTCTTTGATGTCCATGAGACTACATCTATCCCACAATGAAAGACATAACCTGAAGTACTCTTCCTGTCATCAATGCTACTTGAAAAATCATTGTTAGTATATCCATTCAAACAAAAAACATTAGTTTTGTAATACAAGATTCCATATCCTATTGTTCCTACAACATATCTCAATATCCTCTTTCCACTTGTCAATGTGAGTCTTTTGGTGACTCCATGAATCTTGAGATTAGACTAACCCGATACATGATATCTCATCTTGTAACTGTAAGATACATCAAACTTCTAATTAATCTTTTAAAGATTGTAGAATCAACATTAATCCCTTTGTCTTCTTTGTTAACTTTAGCGCATGTTGTAACTAGTGTAGATTCTAGTTTACAATTCAACATTCTAAACCTTTTCAACACATTCTTTGCATACTTTGATTGAATAATAAAAATTATTTTATTTGATTGAACAACTTCAATGCCCAAAAAATACTTCATCAAACCCAAATCCATCATCTCAAATTTTTTTTTCATTGCTAATTTAAATGTGTCTACAGACAAATTTTTAGTAAAAATTTAATAAACATATAAACACACTATCAAAATTTAACCTTCTTTATTGAACTTTGTATATAATATGGGCTCACTCTTAATTCTACAGAATCTATTGCTTTACATGTATGAATCAATTCTACTATACCATGCTCTTGGTGCTTGCTTGAGGCTATAGAGAGCCTTCTTCAATTTGTAAACCATATCTTCATGTTTATGCACTTCATAACCTAGTGGTTGTTTCATATACACTTCTTCAAGAAAACTATTCAAAAAAGTTGATTTGACATCCATTTGAAAAACTTTCTAATTATTCTGTGTAAGAATTGTTAAAACCATTCTAATAGTATCAAGTCTAGCAACTGGAGTAAATATCTCATTATAATCAATTCCATATTTTTGTGCAAAACCTTTTACAACTAACCTTGCCTTGTATTTTTCAATCTCACCTTTTGCATTAAATTTGGTTTTGTAAACCCATTTAACTCCAATATAATCTTTACCTTTAGGTAGATCAACTAGCTTCCATGTGTGATTTCATTCAATGAAATCCATTTCTTCATCCATAGCTTTGATCTAATGTTCCTCCTTAACTGCTTCTTCAAAATTCATAGGATCATGAGAGAATAAAAAAAATTGAGCATAAATCTAAATTATCTTCTCCATGATTATATATCTCCTTCAAACTTTTCATTTTCTTACCTTTATATTTTGACCTTAATAAGGCAAGAGTGGGATATGATTCATCACTTACTTGTGAATTGGGAGTAGGATGATGAGTATGACTTGATGATTCACCTTGGACAACATTTGATAGAGTTCTTGATGGTGTACTTGATCCTGCTTGTGGATTGGATTGATCACCATGCATAATTTGCTCTTCAATTTCTTCTTCATTCTATGATATTGGTTCTTCAATTGTGATTGATTTGTCAATGCTTCCATCCCATGCTTCTTCTTCCTTAAATTTGACATCTTTGTTAAAAATCACTTCATTTGAAATTGGTTTATACAATTTATAAGCTTTTGATTGTTAGAGTATATTTTACTCATGTTTGCTAGTGTCTTTCTAGCTATTTTGTCTTGTAGTAGGTTATTGTTCTATCTCACATTTGTTAGAATAGCTAGGTTCTTATTTTTCCTTGCCTATATAAGCAAGTGTGCTCTTTATAATATATATGCTTCTTTGTAATTTTATGTAATTCTTTGCATATATCATTTATGTGAACAATTGATCTTGTGTTCAATTGATTTCATCTTGTGCAATGATGAAGCATCAATGGCTGTGGTAATGTGCTATTGGAAAGATCTTTGGTTAAGAGTTTTCAAAACTCTTTCATGGTATCACAACAATCCTCCAAAGGTCATTACTCAACATTTTTTTAATATAGTTTGTAGTCTTCAAAATCTCTCTTTGTATTTTGAAGATTTGCATTTGCTTATGTTGGGATTGTGGAAATCAAGCTCAATTTTGTAGATCTGAGTGTGTCCTCCATTGTCATTTGTTTTTTTGGATTGACATTATATACACTGTATTTTTTTTAGATCTAAGCTGCAAGCTTCATATGAGTCATAAAACTATTGCATGTGTTGTTTCTGTTAGCAGCAATGAGGTTGTTATATTTGGTGGTAATGGTGGTTCTATTTACAATTGCATGAGGCTACCTTCCACCCCCTTGGATTGCGCCCTTTTACACTACGTCCTTCTCATCTATTTTGCCTTCTTGTTTTATCCTTGGCGTCATTTATTGGCTGCGTTGAGATCTAGTGCGTTGGATTTTTCTGAGATTGGTGTCCCGTCTTACCTTTTACTAGATCTTAAGTTTTTTAATCTCTTGGATCGGTTGGATTGATCTTGTTTTTTATCTGGTTTAGTTTTTTTCTCCATTCACCGTGATCTAAAATATGTTCATTGTGGGAGGTGCTGGTGGTGTGGGCAACCTGGATATATTTTTGATCCTTTTGACCTGCATTCCAAGGCCAAGCCTAGAGTTGTGTCCTTATGATCCGGATGCTTTTTTTTGCACGCTGCATCCAAATTTGTTAAATAAGCATTGGCGTTCAGACCAACATTGGCATGGTAGAGTGGAACAACATATTGTATTTTTTTTGGCATCATCTGTGTGATCTAGATCCAGATCCAGGTCTATTTCCACCACACTCAGTCTGTTGGGATTTCTTTTCCACTACGTTGGGATCTATTTGATCAAAATTAATAGAAGTACCTAAAGCTGATGATAAATTACCTTGCACAAGCATAAACTGTTGTTGTTGCTCTCGAGAAAGCATCTAAAATTATTGGTAACGGGGCGAATGGACAAATGATTAGGATTGTAAAAGCCTTGATCGAAACTGGTCTATAACACCTTGACCCATTAACAAGCCATTCAAAGGGAGTTGTTGGTATTAATGCTTGCAACTGCTGCAAAGCAGTTGACATGTTATCTGTTGTAGTGTGCAAAACCTATCCTGAAGGTTGTAGATGTTAAGGTCCCAATTTTAGAATTGTTATCTGATTTGTAGCATCTAAAAGCTGGCTTAGATTATCTCCAAATCTTTTCAGGATGCATCATCCATGGGATCTCTCTGATGTGACAGGTTTAGACGATCCTCATGTATCTTTTCAACTATGGCATTTGTAGTACCTAGGTTCTGACGGATCAGGGAATCATTAATACACAACAAATCTACTATTGCATTGATATTCTTAGTTGTGGCGTTACCTGCATATAGAAATTGTTTGTAAACTTGGTAGTTGCATGGGAGTATTGAGGCAGAGAAGGAGGTTAGATCTATCTTAGATAACAATCTTGGCACCCCTATCAGTGAAAGACATAATATTCTCCATTCTTTCTTCTTTACACGGCTGAAAATGAATTTATTTCCCTTTCGAGCTGTAATTTTTGCTTAAAGAGAAAGTAAAACACCCTTGCACACATATTGAGGCAATTGGGTTGATTTTTTTTACTTTTGTTGGCTTGAAGAGATTCTTGGTTCCATTCTAATTCTAACGATTTGTTGGAAGGCTAGGTTCCCTTACCCGTGGTGTAATTTTTTAATCATTTAGTGCAATTTTTATTAAAAATAGGCTATTTACGAGAAATCATTTTATTAATATATTACAAATGGTGGCTCAAAATTGAGTTCCATCTTTTTTAAAAGTGTTTATTTTTTAATTTTCCATGTAACTAGACCATTTATATTGTAAAATGCACTAAAATATAAAGTGTTGCATTCTAGTGGGTCTCTTCGTATTGATTATGTTGCCATTACTTACATTGTGTGGTGACATATTTTGATATTTTGTGAGTATTTGTTGAGGGATAATTCATTATTTTTCATGTACTTTATCTTATTTTTTAGAGATCAGAGGGTGAGGTCTAATCTGGTAGGTGTTTAGACCCCCTCACAGGCAACACATACTTCCTTCTTGCTCTTTTTATTGTCATCCTTTATTGCACTCATAGACATATTTTTAACTAAGTTCAACATCCTATTCTTGAGTGTACATTGTCACAACTATGGGGTTCCCTGTACTATGGGCCTTGCCTTGTACTTCATGCATGTACTAATCGACACATTTTTTACTAAGCCTGATGTCTTTTTGCATGTGCTTTGCACATTGTTATTTTTGGGTGATGATCAGTTTTTAGTGTGTTTGCATATATCATGGCTCTTTTTTCCATTTTGTGCACTCTTCTATCAGCGAATGACTTGTATTAGTATATTAACACACTGGTAGTTGTGTCTTGTTTCCTCGAGGCCCCTTTCTTAGCACCTCACCCTTCTTCTATGGAGACACATTTTTTATTCCCTTGATTTTTGGAGTATCTTTTGCATTTTTGACATCATTTTTTCAATATTTGATAGTCTCCCATAGCTTGATTGTAACTATTTTGGTGAATTCTAGTGTCATCTTGTCTTCTTCGATAGTTATACAGTGTCAGCTTGTTTGGTGTTTAAGTAGTGGATTCAGACCACTCATGTATATATTTATTTTTTTCACTCCATCCATTCAAAAGTATGGAAGGGATGTGATTTACATTCTACTTCTTGGTGTTGATCGTTCTTTGCACTTATAGTAATTTTTTTTACTTTTATCACCACTGACAGTCTTTTTGATTGAAGCTATTCTGATGAAGGCCAATGTCAATTGTTTTGTGATCGAGTAGTGAATTTAGATCACTCATGAAATTTGAGTTATTTTGAGACTTGTGAGTACTTGGAGTGTGGACTTATTTAGTATCATCTTTGGGGGTCTTTTAGCTCTCTATTCTTACTTTCTCTCTTGGGAGGGGAGTTTTTCCTACATGTGTTCTCTCTTTTCTCTATTTTATGAGAGTTATTTGTATTTTGCATTTTTAAGTATTTTTTGGATTACTCTTTTGTACATGGGTATCTTATTCAAGCACTTTGTTTGTCAGAACTCATATGAAGATTGCATAATGTCTCATTCTCTGTTAGACTTCTTTCGTGTAATTTTTTGTATTTTCAGCACCATCGACAGTCTTCTTTATTGAAACTATTCTAGTGAAATCTAGTGTCAGTTATTTTATGATAGAGTAGTGGATTTTGACCACTCATGCATATATTATGAGTATTTTCCCCTAGTATTCAGCATTGAGGGGGGGATGTTTAGTAATTCTTCCTTGGATTCATCATTCTACCTAGTACTTTGGTGTGTAATGTTTGTATATAGTGATTCTTGTATTTAGCACCATTCTTTTTTTGACTTGACGGTTACAACTACTCGATATCCATGTACTTTGACAGGATGGATTGACGTCTACAGGGACACATGAATTCACATTTCATCTTTTATTTTTTTTCCTTAGCTTCACTTGAGGGGGGTGTTAGAGTATGTTTTACTCATGTTTTCTAGTGTCTTTCCAGCTATTCTATCTTGTAGTGGGTTATTATTCTATCCTATATTTGTTAGAATAACTAGGTTTATATTTTACCTTGCTGATATAAGCAAGTGCACTCTTTGTAATCTATATGCTTCTCTATGCTTTTATGTAATTCTTTGCATATATCATTTATGTGAACAGTTGATCTTGTGTCCAATTGATTTCATCTTGTGCAATGCTAAAGCATCAATGGCTATGGTAATGCATCATTGAAGAGATCTTGGCTAAGAGTTTTCATAACTCTTTCATTAATTGTTCACTATAACCAATGAAAACACATTTATCACTTTTATCATCCAATTTTCTTCTTAATTTTGATGGTACAAGAGAATATGCAATACAACCAAAAATTCTGAAATGATTTACACTGTGTTTTTTACCACTCCATGCTTCTTATGGAATTTGATCCTTAACAATATTTGTTAGGCTTCTATTCAAAATATATACTGCACATGCTACAAATTCTGTTCAATATTCATTTGATAAATGTTTAACCTTCAATATGCTTCTATCCATCTTCATGATTTTTCTATTCTTTCTTTCTGCTACACCATTCTGTTGTGGTGTGTACATGTAGTTAATTGTCTTTTAATACCATAATATCTACAAAAATCTTGAAATTCATTAGACATATATTCACCTCCTCTATCTGATCTAGGTACCTTGATGTAATTTCCACTTTGCTTTTCCACCATAGACTTAAACTCTTTGAATTTACTAAAAGCTTCAGACTTCTGCTTCAGAAAATATATCCATGTCTTTCTGCTAAAATCATCAATGATGGCTAGAAATTATGTACTACCTCTAAATGTTGGACTTTATATTGGTCCACATATATCACTATGAACTTACTCCAATAATACCCTTTCTCTATATGAGATTCCTATAGGAAAACTCTCTCTATGTTATTTTCTCAAAATGCAACTCTCACATGAATTGGTTGGCTGCTCTACAGGTGGCAATCCTTTCACCATTTTTTTTTAACAAACTCAAACCTCAAAAATGTAAATTCCCGTACCTCAAATTTCATAGCCATGATTGGTTTAGACATTCAATTTTGAAATTGACTTCTTCTACTCCTTTGATGGACTAAATTTGAAGGGGGAAAATCTGATTCTTAGTCATATCCACTCTCAAAATCAACCTGTCATTTGGAAATATATATAGTACAGTGCAAACATCATTCATAAAAGATACCCTGTACCCTTTTATACTAGTTACCCAACACTCAATAAGATTATGCTTTAGTCCAGGTATAAAATAAAAATCAGGGACAAATTTTTTTCTACCATTTTTTATCAAAATATTTATTACACCTTTACCCATTATAGCCACTTTATTATCATTTCTCAATTTCACTTTAGACTTTATAGAAACATCAATACTAACAAAAAAATCTTTATTCCTACTCATATGATTACTGCATCCACTATCCAAAAACTAGATTTTTCTAGTGTTCTCTTAAGCAACATTACATGTGATGAACATACTCTCAGAATTAGATCTAGATTCATTTGTATAAGTAGCATTCTGATTATCCACATTTCCTTATTTCTTTCTACATTCATATGAAAAATATCCATATTTTTTACAATAATAACACTGAATATTATATTTATCAAACCTC
The DNA here is from genome assembly GCA_037957365.1 of Torreya grandis. Taxonomy (NCBI): domain Eukaryota; kingdom Viridiplantae; phylum Streptophyta; class Pinopsida; order Cupressales; family Taxaceae; genus Torreya; species Torreya grandis. The sequence goes on from JARHVA010000415.1 coordinate 3,312,226, forward strand.
TGTGAATGTTGTTTGGAAATTATTGTTTCCACGTCCTCTATTGTTTTAATTCTAATTATTCCTTTCACCTTGATCTAGATTATTCTTTTCACCTTGATCTGGATCACTTCTACCATCTCTGTCTCTATCTCTATGTCTACCTCTTCCTCTGTTATATGATACCTGGGACTTGAAAGCATTCTCAAAAGAAGTATGGTTATTTGTATTCATTCTAGACTCATGTGTTAATAAAGTTTCAAATAATTCATCTACTGATAGTGGTGCCAAATATTTGGATTCTTCAATCACTACAACTATATTATCGAATTTATTGGGTAAACTCATGGGAATTTTTTTATGATCTTCTGATCTATTAAATCTTCACCATTAGATCTAATTTGATTAAAAATATTCATGACCTTACTTATAAATTGATCTATGGACTCAGATTCATTCATTTGCAAAATTTCAAAACCTCTTCTAAGAGACTGTAGTTTAGCTACCTTCACCTTTGTAGTATCTTGATAAGTTGTCTCCAAAATCTCCCATGCTCTCTTAGGTCTCATTGCTACTACAACCCTAGGAAAGATGGATTCATCCATTGCTTGTTGAATTAAAAATAAAGATTTTACATATTTTTTTTTGTTGTCTCTAAGTTGATCTTTTTCTCTCTGTGTTAATCCCTGAAAGGCTACCTGACTTTGTGGTTTTGCAAACCCATTTTCTACCAAATCCCAAACATCTTGTGAACGAAATAATGCCTTCATCTTAATTGCCCAAAAATCATAATTATTACTAGTGAAAATAGGAATTTGGTGTTGATTGATGTTGTTGCCAATTACCATGATATGCTACAATAGTAAAAACAAATCCTCCTTAACTTCAAAAAACCTGACGAAATTCACCAATGATCTTTAGCTCTAATACAATCTGCTGGAAAGACAGAGACAAAAAAATAGAGAAAAAAAATACAAAGACCACCAAATTGATACAAAAATACACTTTTTATTATTCCACTTCATATAAAAATAGTTACATACAACCTCTCTAAATAGAGGTCCTTAGCTTTTTCGAACAGGAGTAGAATTCATGAAAATAGAAATTAAAACTAAACTTAATCATTATTCAATATACATTTACAATAGTAATTGTTCCATGCACACAAAAAAAAGCTAACTAGAATTTTTTTTAATGCAATGAATATGAACTGCAGATTACAAACACTCACAAACAAAAAACAAACTGAAGTTTGTTTTTCCTAGTTTTCTTCACCATGTGCATGCAGACGGGAGAAATTATTGGATTATTCTAACAGATTTGAATTTTCATAACATATGATATATGGCATTGTAATTATTTGTGACTGACTTGGGTCTAATCTCCATTTATCTCCAAGATAAATATGAATAATATCTTCAAGATTGTCGACACTCTTCATATTTGGATTGTTTTCAAAATCTCATCACAATTAGCACATGCTAAATATAGTCACTAAATTTGATCTGAAGTGAATCCTATGTCAAGCGTACCTATAATGATATAAATTCAATATTTAGAATTCAATCAAAATAATTATTCCAAGATTAATCAAAATAATTATTCCAAGTTTAATCTAAACAAACACTGAGCACAAGCATGTGTAAAATATGTCAACCAAAATTTCTGTCTAGTTCAATGCAAAAAAAATTTCAAATCACACTGTGGAGCAAAACATGAATCATGTCAACATCATGTAGAGCATAATTTAGTGAAAAATAATAATCAATTCAAAGCATATTTAAAACTCAATCCATTAAAAAATTTAAATTATCTAAATTTAGAGCATGTTGTAATTTGGATACCTAATCAGTTTTTATATTTAAAAAAAGTTCTATTGGCCTTCACCTTTACAAAATTGAATAGTTTGGATTATATAGGTTGTCATTTACTATCATGACTGACCAGAAAAAGAAAAGTAGAAATAGAAGTGAAATTGTGGGAGAGAGCAAGAAAAAAAAATAACAGAAAAAAAAATTAGGCAAACTCAGATAGCTACAACAATTAAAAAGAGATTTTTTAATCTTATTAATTCTCCATCCTAAAAACTGTCAATAGGTCTTACATAAATAGAATAAGAACATTTTTTTTAAAAAAAAATATACTAATCTTTAATTGAAGTTGTGCATGCAAACTGAGAAGACTGAAGTAATTAAACATGCAGATTGCGTGCATGATGGAGGTAAACAGGGAGTTGGAGAAATTAGCTCCAGTTTCTAACACTCCCCCTTAATTTCTACCACTAACTACTTCAACATTTATAATACCTAAATTTTGTCTTAGATAATCAAAACTCTCTTTTTCTAATGCCTTTGTGAATATATCTACCAATTGGTCTTTAGATTTACAGAACTCTAAATAGATTTCTCCATTATTTACTAACTCTCTGATAAAATAAAATCTTGTATCAATGTGCTTGCTCTTCTTGTAAAAAACATGATTTTTTGACAATGCAATTGTTGATTTGTTGTCACAAAAGATTGGTGTTGACTCATTTTGTGCTTATAATAAATCTGTCAATACTATCCTCATCCAAGTTGCTTGACATGCTGCTGATGTGGTTGTTACATACTCTACTTCAGCTAATGAAAGTGTCACTGTAGGTTGCTTTTTGGATGCCCATGTGACCACACCTATTCCAAAAAGAAAGGCATGTCCAAAAGTACTCTTCTTGTCATCAATTCTATCTGCAAAATCACTATTAGTATAACCAATCAAACCAAAATCATTAGTTGTGGAATATAAAATTCCATATTTTTTTGTTCATGCCACATATCTCAAAATCCTCTTTCCAACTTGCCAATGTGAGTCTTTTGGTGACTCCATGAATCTAGAGATTAAGTTGACCCCATACATGATATCTGGTCTTGTAGATGTAAGATACATCAAACTACCAATTATTTTTTGAATGTTATAAAATCAACATTAGACCCTTTGTCTTCTTTACTAATTTTGGTCCTTATAGCAACTGGTGTAGGTGCTGATTTACAATTCAACATCTTAAACCTCCTTAACACATCCTTTGCATATTTAGTTTGATAAATAAAAATTCTCTTCTCAGATTATACAACTTCAATGCCCAAAAAATACTTCATTAATCCCAAATCTATCATTTCAAATTCTTTCTTCATTGCTGATTTAAATGTGTCTATAGACAAATTTTTAGTGAAAATCAAATCATCAACATACAAACACACAATCAAAATTTGACCTTCTTTGTTGATTTTTGTATACAATATAGGCTCACTATTGCTTCTATTTAATCCATTATTTGTCATGTATGAATCAATCCTACTATACCATGCTCTTGGTGCTTGATTGAGACCATAGAGGGCCTTCTTCAATCTATAGACTTTTTCTTCATGTCCATGCAATTCATAACCTAGTGGTTGTTTTACATACACTTCTTCATCTAGGAAACGATTCTTGACATCCATTTGATATAATTTACAATTATTTTGTGCAGCTATTGCTAAAACCATTCTAATAGTATCAAGTCTAGCAACTGGATCAAATGTTTCATTATAATCAATTCCATGTTCTTGTGCAAAACCTTTTGCTACTAACCTTGCCTTGTGCTTTTCAACCTTTCCTTCTGCATCAAATTTGGTCTTATAAACCCATTTGACCCCTATGCAATCCTTACCTTTAGGTAGATTAATTAGATCCCATGTTTGGTTTCTCTCAATAGCATTCATCTCTTCATCCATTGATTTTATCCAATGTTCCTCATTAACTGCTTCTTCATAATACATAGGATCATGAGAGAAAAAGACAAAATTTGAACATAAATCTAACTTCTCTTCTTTTTGATTATAAATCTCATTCAAGTTTCTCATTTTCTTACCTTTAAATTTTGATCTTAAAGTGGCAAGAGTTGGATCTAATTCATCACTTACTTGTGAATTGGGAGTAGGATGGCATGCATGACCAGATGATTCACCTTGTGCTAAGCTCCTACGTGTTCTTATTGGAGTGCTTGTTCTTTCTTGTGGAGAGGATTGATCACCTTGAAAATTTTGTTCTTCAGATTCTTCTTCATTTTGTGGAATTGGTGCTCCAATTGTTATGGTTTTATCAATGCTTCCATCCCATGCTTGTTCTTCCTTAAATTCCACATCTCTGCTAATAATCACTTTCTTTGAAATGGGGTTATACAACTTATAAGCCTTTGATTCTTCACTATAGCCAATCAAAATGCATTTCTCACCTCTATCATCAAGTTTTCTTCTCAATTTAGATGGTATAAGAGAATATGCAATATAACCAAAAATTGTGAAATGATGTACATTATCCTTCTTACCACTCCAAGCTTCTTGTGGAATTCGATCCTTGACACTCTTTGTTGGGCTTCTATTCAGAATATATACTACACATGCTACTGCTTCTACCCAATATCCATTTGACAAATGTTTGGCCTTCAACTTGCTTCTAACCATCTCCATGATTGTTCTATTCTTCCTTTTTGCTACACCATTCTGCTATGGTGTATACCTTGTAGTCAGTTGCCTTTTAATGCCATGATATCTACAAAAATCTTGAAATTAATTAGACATATATTCACCTCCTCTATATAATCTAAGTACCTTGACGTAGAGGTGACTCTGCTTTTCAACCATAGCCTTGAATTCTTTAAATTTTCCAAAGGCTTCAGACTGTTCTTTGAGAAAATATATCCAAGTCTTTTTGCTAAAATCATCAATGAAGGTTAGAAAATAAGAACCAGCTCCAAATGATGGAGTTTGCATTGGTCCACATAAATCACTATGGACTAGCTCCAATATTACCCTTTCTCTATATGAAGCTCCTACTAGAAAGCTCTCTCTATGCTGTTTTGCCAGAATGCAACTCTCACATGAACTTCCTAGTTGTTCTATTGGTGGTAATCCCTTCACCATATTTTTATTTTGTAACAAATTCAAACCTCCAAAATGTAAATGTCCATACCTTAAATTCCATAGCCATGATTGGTCTAAATGCATGGTTTTGAAGTGGGCTTCCTCTTCTCCTTGGATGCACTGAATTCAAAGAGGGAACCTCTGATTCTTGGTCATCTCCACTTTTTCTATCAACCTATCATTTGGAAATTTGTCTAGTATTGTGCAAACATTATCCATAAAAGATAGTCTGTAACCTTTATGTACTAACTATCCAACACTCATAAGATTGTGATTTAGTCCAGGTATAAAATAAACATCAGGAATAAATCTTCTTTCACCATTTTTTGCCAAAAAATTTATTACTCCTTTACCCATTACATCCACTTTATTATCATTTCCTAATTTCACTTCAAATTTTACGGAATCATCAAGACTAGCAAACAATTCTTTATTCCCTATCATATGGTTACTGCATCCACTATCTAAAAACCAAACATCTCTAGCATTTTATTGAGCAACATGACAAGTGAGGAATAAGCTTCCAGACTTAAAATTAGACTCATTTGCATAATTAGCATTCTGCTTGTCCACATCTCCTTGTTTCTTTCTACATTCACTTGCATAATGTCCATATTTTTTGTAGTAATAACATTGAATATTAGATTTATCAAACCTCTGTGAATTTTGATAGAAGTGATTATTGCCACATTCTCTTTTGTTGTAGTTTTGATTATTGTTTTCACCTTGATCTGGATTTTTCCTTCCCTTTCTACCTCTACCTCTTCCTCTAAAGTTTGACCTTCCTCTTCCTCTTCCTCTGCCAAATGATACCTAAGACTTGAAAGCATTCTTAAAAGAAGTATTGTTATTCCTATTCATTTTGGATTCATATGTTAACAAAGATCTCATTAATTCATCTACTGATAACTATTCCAAATCCTTGGTTTCCTCAAAAGCTACAACTATTGCATCAAATTTGTTGGGTAAACTCCTGAGTATTTTTTCTATGATCTTCTGATCTATTATTATTTCTCCATTAGATCTAATTTGATTCACAACATTCAATACTTGACCCATAAATTGGTTTGTAGACTCTGAATCATTCATTTGCAAATTTTCAAAATTTCTCCTAAGAGATTGCAATTTAGCTACTTTCACCTTTGTATTACCTTTATAGGTGGTCTTTAAGATTTTCCATGCCGACTTGGATCTCATTGCTACTGCAACTCTAGAAAAAATGGATTCATCCATTGCCTGTTGGATTAGAAATAGAGCTTTTGCATCCTTTTTCTTGTTTTCTTTAAGCTCTTCCTTTTGTGCTCGAGTTAATGCTTGATGGGCAGCCTCATCCTATGGTTCTATAAAGCCATTTTCTACCAAATCCTAAACATCTTGTGAGCAAAACAATGTTCTCATTTTAATTGCCCAAAAGTCATAATTCTTACCATTAAAGATGGGAATCTAGAGTTGAGAAATGTTGTTTGTTGCCATGTCTCAAGACTTGCAGGATTCTACTATTGCTGCAGCCTTTCTCCTCCCTGGATCTTGTTTCCAACACTCTGGGTCTAATCTTCATGCTAAGACTACTACGTAATCTATGATCTTTGGTGTTGCACCAAGTTTTGATGCTCACTCACTTCCCATGCTCTTGCTGGCTAGGTCATTCACCCACTTCATCAAAATTTTGACGTTATGACTGTGCTTTGGCTCTTACTTGGAACTCCTTGCTACTGCATCAAGCCCACGTTATGGCTTTGTCATGCTACATTATTGTCTTGCTGCAAGATTCAATCCTCTTCTATAGTTACATGGTCTGGTCCTCTAGAAGTTTTTCACTCCAACGCTAGCTTGTTCTTTGGCTGGTACTTCACCTTGGCACTTCTGCTCCTCTTCTCTCCCTTCGTCAACCAAGCCCTCAGTTCTAACAAGATCTACGGTGCTTCCTAGACTGTTGTCTTCAAATAACAAACTGACAAGCTGATGGTGCTCTGACCTCCTCCGATCTTCAGGCTCTTCTGCCAATAGCTTTTCTCTAGCTAGCTCTGCTTCTCAATGAGATTCTACTTACACACTAGTTGGTCAAAGTGCTTATGGATTTGACAAACATTGGCTCAGCTGGTGATCTTCTCAAAGATTCACCTAATGGCTAGAGGTTGACTGATTGGTAGCAGACAAAACTGCTTTCTTCTCTGATCGCCTTAAGCAGACATTTGCTCTGATACCAGTTTATGGGAGAGAGCAAGAAAGAAAAAACAACAAAAAATAAAAATTAGGTGAACTCAAATTGCTACAGCAATCAAAAAGAGATTTTTTAATCTTATTAATTCTCCATCCTAGAAACTGTGAATAGGTCTTACATAAACAGAATAAGAACACACAAAAAAATGTAAATAGACTAATCTTTAACTAAAGTTGTGCATGCAAACTGAGAAGACTGAAGCAATTAAACATGTAGACTGTGTGCATGATGGAGGCAAACAGGGAGTTGGAGAAATTATCTCCAGTTTCTAACAAAAATGAGTATATTAAAGGAAAATATAACAGTAAAGTGTAACTAGAATACCATAATTGAACTATGTTTCTTCTTTGAGTGGCTAGTTAACATAGAAGGCTTGCATCCTTTTTAGTACTCACCAGTTGTTTCGCGTGCATTGAGGACCTAAGAAATTTCTTGTGAAAAGGTTGCATATATGTCATATTTGACTCTTATATGTTCCATAAGAAGTTGTGGCTCCGTTATAATTTCATGAATGCTTGGCCTGCCTTGCTATCCCCCTTATGAATTTTCATCTAGTATGTGTTGCCAAGACTCCCAATTAGGGACTTTTTCCTGCCTTGTTTCTTGTTTGAAACATTTGTAGTGGAGGTTTTATCTAAATACAAGGGAGAAAATGGATTATGTGGCTTAGATTTCCTTCCACACCTGGCAAGTGCTAGAGTGTGAGAAGGAAACCAAGATTCTAGCTTTGCCTCCAATGTGTCTAGATAGACAACAATGGGAGGTGACTCAAGCTCTGCCTTCAACTTTGAATTCTTATTCTTTGTGAGGCACCTAAGTTCAAACACCTTCACCAGATCATTGTTATCATATTGCCTATAGTTATGAGTCTTCCCCAATTGATTTGTGTGGTTGATACAAACTCCAAATATTTTCCATCTCCTCAGCCTTGTATGTTGGATTGGTGGAGAAACCTCTTTGACTAATGTATTCAAAGGTAGAGAAAGTAGACGTCATAGGCACAAGATCATAGATGATAATCTGGTATCATTGGCCAAGATTGCAGAGGTAAAACCAGTAATAGTGAGTGCATGGTGGACTAGAGAAATCAGTGGTTCATCTGCGGTAAGACATTTTCTCAGGTCATCCTTAGATATCACAACATTGGTAGGAGGCAAGCCTGGGGAAGCAACGAGGGATGGTTTATGATTCATCATTGGAGTAGGGAGGGAATCCAAGAAGAGCTGAATGCATAGAAATAGCATGGGATGGAATGAATGCATCATGATAAGATGAATGGAGCAAGAATAATAAAAGTTTTTCCATATATGCATAGGTCGAATGACATAAAGCGTGTCAAAGTGATGTGGGGAGGCTGAGTAGCATATGATTAGTGATTATAATGAAGACTACCATGTATTTTAATAATGTCTCCTAGATTTTCAAAATTGGGAAGATGAATGCTTTCAATTGGACTGAAGGTTTTTAGTTTGAAGCTTAGGCTCCCCAAATCATCCATTTCATTGTTTGTTTCTTGGAAACAATGGTGGAACTTGGTCTCCTCGAATTTAGTGAGAAGAGAGAGTGCATTCCTAAGAAGTGCACCTAGTTTCCAGTTCAGTATTACAATCTTTTTTTAGAGAATGATATCGCAACTTATGAATCACCTTCAATTATAATATTAGTGAAGCCCCTTGAATATACTAATTGAGGCCTTGTGTGTGTTGTGTATTTCGCTTGATTGTTGGTACCTGTTGGAAGGTAAGAAAGGGATGCTACAAGAAATGATCCTTAATGGTCTCTACTTTGTCTGTGTTCCATTTGGATGCCCTATCGACGTTCATTTTTACCCAAGGGGAGCATTTGGATATCTATCACATTTGTTTATTTACTCTTGCCCCATGAATAAGGTTGAAAGTTGAGAATGACCAATTCTTGAGCAAAAGAGATTCACGTGCCTGCAATGTGATTTTTTTGGAGGTGCATTTTAGAGTCATCCATTCTATTATTTTTGGTTCATGTTTGTTCTTGAAGCATTTCCACTCTAGAGGGGTTTCTTGAAATATCCTTTGATTCCTTTGAAAATATATGTTCCTTTGATTCCTTTCAAGAAATAGCTTCCTTTTGATTGTGAGAAGAGTTGTCCATAGAGGTACAAGGTCTGATTGAGATGGGGCTGGAAATATAGAAATAAGCATTTGAATAGATGGTGGGGAGACCCAAGAGAGATAATTTGTTTAGAATCCATAACCAAATTCTTCTGCTCCACAGGTAGCGAAGGAATAGATGTTCTACTAATTCTGACATGGCCTTCTCCTCTCAAGTTGGTCAAACGCGAGGATTCTATGTTGAATAGCTATCCATGTGAATGCTCCTACCTTGGGTAGGTGGTTGCGTGACCAAATTTTCTTAGTTGGGTATTTGGGATATTTTATGGATTATGTCTCCATTAGCATTGAGTAACCTGATTTACTGTGTGCTCCACTGCTTGAAGGGGCCCAGATTAATTTGTCCAAAAGCTCTATTGGGATTGTTTTTTCTTGCCGTGGGTGATGCAATCCATTGCTCTTACTTGGTCTAGGGTTCCTCCAAGTGTACACCAGTGTTTCCAAGGTGGGATATTGTGAGAATGGTTGGCTAGCTTAGTCAGAGTTTTCAACCCCATTGAACCTTTGCCAAAAAAACTTATGTCCTGAATATCTTGCCAGTGGGAAAGGGTTGGGTTGTCATTCCTAGAATACTTGGGTATGGATGATGATATAAGAAATGTGATCTATGGAAATTGATGTTGGCATACCATCATGATATCAGCTGTGTTAGAGGATATGAAAATGGGAAACTACATAAAATTGATGATAAAAATGTAAACTCTATGTTTTGTGATAAATCTGCTAGTTTATATTCTGGGAATGGATACCATTAGTTTTATTGATGCAGGGGCATAATTTTGGTTTTTAAAATATATTTTTAATTTTATTGCCAGAAAATGGCACGCGAAGGGCCTTATGGAGTTGCATTTTTTTTGTATTTTTGGGGCAGCTAGCCACCTAACCGTCACTCACTTAATGGGCAGCATAATGAAAGAAATCAAAAAGTTGAAATCTAAGCGGGAGTTTTTGAACTAAAAAGTGGTAGGTGGAGGAATTTATGAAGGGTTTGAATGTTGCAGTAGATTTAGGTAGGATTTTTGGGGGAAAGTTCTAGATTTTTGGCAATTTTTAATAGAAGAAGAGGGTGCAAAAAAAGAAGAGAGGAGAAGAATAGAACAGGTGCAGAAGGAAGGTCTAGAATAGAACAAGACAGACCAAAGAAGGAAGGTTAAAAATAGCAACAAGCATACAAACAAAAGAGAGATAGAGGAAGTAAAAAAGAGCAGTTAAAGCAAAGGACATAGAGGAAAGTAGTATACATGTAGCAAACAAAGAGGAAGGAAGTGGAATAATAGAGGGAGCTCTGTTCTGCAAACATTTTTGCAACTGTATGTAAGAGAGTGTAAATCACCATCTTTTGAATATAATATAGTAATATTGTCGTAATAGATTGTCTCTTTGTCTGTGCTTGTGAGTGTTAATTGTGTGCAAATTTTTGTTCTAAAAGTTGGAGCTTTGATTTGCATGTTTAAAGCCCTTAGGTTGCTAAAGTTTCTGGACAGCCACCTATAGCGTTTGTTGCAAGTGCCCTCAGCAACCTACAACCATTGTTGCAGGTGCTCGTAGCCACCTTTAGCCATTGCTACAAGTGCCTAGAAAAACTTACAACCATTGTTGTAAGTGCCCCTACCAACCTACAACCATTCTTGTAAGTGCTCGTAACAACCTACAACCACTACTACAGGGTCCCGTAGTAATAGCCTATTTTTGGTAGCAATATAGGTGTGTCTCTATAGTTGTTTGTTCTTCCTCTATAGCCATTTATAGGACCTGTAGCATGTGTGTAAACCTCTGTGAAGGTTATGTGAGATTGTTTACAACAACACAACCCCTCTTTTACCATCTGTTTGCTCTATTTTTTGGGTTTTTAGGTGCTTACAAGGGGGTGGGTGCCATCAATGTGGTATCAAAGCACAACTATAGCTCTGGGAAGAAGGATAGTGAGTTGAGATTAGGGTTGGAAGAATCCTTGTGAGTGAAATTGTGGGTGTGTCCCTATAGCAAAGGATATTATAGCTAAAAGAGTATATTAAGAAGGAAAAGAAAAAGAAGGTGAGTTAGAGTAGCAAGATGCCACCAAGGAGAAGGATGGCAAAGGTTGCAGATATAGAAACAACAGGAAGAATAGATGAGGTGTTGAAAACACTAAGGGGAATGCAGGAAAGAATGAATGCATTAAAAGGTGGAATGAGAAGAGGCAGAGCACATGAAGAAAGTGATAGTGAAGATGATGAAGGGGAAGCAGAGATGGATAGACAAGAAGGTAAAGATGTAGATGGAGATATAGATGTAGGTGAAAGAAGGCATATAAGAGCTATTTCCAACATTAGAAAAGGAACAAGGGTAGAATTACCAAGTTTCTACTAAGGTTTAGAACCAGATGAACCAATTAATTGAATAACAGAGATAGAGAAATACTTTGAGTATGATGAAGTAGAGGATCTAAAAAGAGTGAAGGCTGCTCAAACAAAGTTTAAAGGTCATGCAACACTCTGGTAGAAAGAGGTGTAGGCTGAGAGAAGAAGAAATGGTAGAGATAAGATTACTTGATGGGATCAAATGATGAGCAAGATGAAGGCTAAATTCCTACCTGGTGACTATCAGCGTTAACTTCTCAAAAAATTAAAAATTTTAAAGCAAAGGGAGTTGAGTGTGAAGGCCTATACAGAGGAGTTTTATAAGATTTCTATCAGATCTGGTCATAATGAGTTAGACCATGAAAAAGTATCAAGGTATATTAATGGATTGAGATTGAAAATTCAAGATGAACTAAGTATGATAAGGATATGAAATGTGGAAGAAGCATACCAATATGCTTTAAAGGCTAAAGATAAATAGGTAAGGAAGCAAAGAACAAACAAAGGTAGAGGTGGATTTAGCAAAGGTAAAGTGCAACAACAAAAAAACTACAATGATGGTAAGGAGGCCAGCCCATCAAAAACTCAAAAGGAGAAAGATGAAACAAGGTCAAGACCATACCACATGAGAGGTAGAGGTGGATATGGAATAGGTTAAGGTAGAGGCTTCCAAGGCACATGTTTTAATTGTGGATAGTCAAGCCATAGATTTTATGAATGCCCACAATGTGGATCAGAAGGATAAAAAAGAATAGGGGCAGCAAGTGCACATGTAGCAAAAGAGGATAGTGAATCTACAGGGTCTGTTAATCAACCAGATGAACTTGAGAAAGGAGAAGCACTTATGATGAAGAGGACATTATTGAAGACAGCCAAGAAAGATTATGAACCTGTCCAAAGGAAAATTTGATTTAGAACAATATGTAAATCAGGTGGAAAATGTTGCAAAGTCATAATAGATAGTGGCATCACTAATAAATTAGTTTCAATTGAAATGGTGGATAAGCTAGGGTTAAAAAAGAAAACTCACCCTACCCCTTACAAGGTGTCATGGTTACAAAAAAGGCACCAAGTCGTGGTTGATCAACAATGCCTTGTGAATTTTTGAATAAGCACATATGAAGATGAGGTGTGGTGTGATATCATGCCCATGGATGTATGCCTCTTACGTTTGGGGAGGCCATGGAAATTTGATTGAAAGGTAATCCATAATAGAAGAGAAAACACTTACAGATTGGAAAAAAAAATGGAAGAAAACACACTCTCACACCATTGGCAACTAAGGAAGAAGAGGTGGAAGGTGTTCCAAGAACACTGCTAGTGGCAGCGAAGCAATTTTTGAAAGAGATTAAAAAGGAAGGATTATGTTTTGAAATAGTTCCTAAGGAGATACAAGTAGATTCAGAAAATAACAATAGTGACATGCCTTTAGAAGTAAAGGAGCTTCTTGAAGAGTTTGATGAAATTGTGTCCAAGGATTTACTAGAAGGATTGCCACCTATGAGAAGCATCATCCATCATATTGATTTAATTCCAAGGGCAAGTTTACCCAACAAGGAAGCGTATAGGTTAACACCAATAGAAAATGAAGAAGTGAACAAACAAATACAACAACTATTGGAAAGAGGATTGATTAGAGAAATCCTTAGCCCATGCACAGTACCACCTGTATTAGCACCAAAGAAGGATGGTGAATAGAGATTGTGCACAGATTCAAGAGCCATCAACAAAATAACCATAAGGTATCATTTTTCTTTACCAAGAATGGATGATCTCATAGACTATTTGGGAAAGGCTAGATATTTTACAAAAGTTGATTTAAAGAGTGATATCACCAAATTAGGATAAGAGAGGGTAATGAGTGGAAGACTGCTTTTAAGACCAAAGAGGGGCTATATGAGTGGTTAGTAATACCCTTTGGGTTAATAAATGCACCCAGTACATTTATGAGGTTAATGAATGAAGTGTTAAGACCATTTTTAGGTATGTTTGTGATTGTTTATCTTGATGATATTCTGATCTTTAACATCAACAAAGAAGATCATTTATTGCATATTAGACAAGTATTACAAAAGCTTGAGGAAGAAATGTTATTGGTGAATTTTAAAAAGTGTTCTTTTATGAAAGATAAATTGGTTACTTGGGATATGTTATATCTCAACAAGGGCTGCAAATTGATCCATAAAAGGTACATGCTATCATTGAATGGCCAACACCTAGAAGTGTACATGATGTTAAAAGTTTCCATGATTTAGCAAGTTTCTAATGAATATTTATTCAAAACTTTAGTGGTATATGTGTATCCATAACTAAAATTACAAGGGGAGATAAGAAAGAGTTTAACTGAACAATAGTAGCAAATAAGAATTTTGATATTTTGAAGAAGAAAGTCATGGAAGAACCAGTATTAGCATTACCTAATTTTGAAAAGGTGTTTCAAGTGGATTGTAATGCAAGTGGGACAACCATAGGAGCAGTTTTAAGCCAAGAGGGCAGACCTATTGCATACTTTAGTGAGAAAATTAACGATGCCAAGAATAGGTATTCTATTTATTAACAATAATTCTATGCCATTGTGCAAGCTTTAAAGAAGTGGCATCATTATTTTCTTTTAAAAGAGTTTACTCCCTACATGGATCATCATGTTTTGTAATTTATTAATGGTCAATCCAAGTTGAACCAATGACATATGAAGTAGGTTGAATTCCTACAAGGATATACTTTTGTTCTCAAGCATGGAAGTGGGAGTTCAAATAAAGTAGTAGATGCATTGAGTACAAGAGCAGCATTGTTGAATAAAATGAGCACTGCAGTAGTTAGATTTGATGCTATGAAAGAGTTGTATAAGGATGATTTGGACTTTAAGGATACATAGACAGCATGTATGGAGCCTACTAGTGTGGATAGGACACATTGGATGGATTATTTTATACAAGATGGACTGTTGTTCAAAGGACACAATTTTTATATACCACAAGGATCAATGAGGCAGAATTTAATAAGAGAAAAACATTGTGGTGGTTTGTCTAGACATTTTGGAGCGGATAAAACCATGGCACAACTTAGTGAAAGATATTTTTGGCCAAAGATGAGAGCACAAATCAAAATATTTGTGTAAGGATGTTAAATTTATCAATATGCCAAAGGAAGGAGTCAAAATACAGGCCTATATCAACCATTGCCCATACCGGAGAAGCCATGGGAAGATGTGAGCATGGATTTTATGCTTGGACTTCCAAGTACACAATGAGGTAAAGATTCTATTTTTGTGGTTATTGATAGATTCTCCAAAATGGCTCACTTTGTAACATGTAAGAAGACAGATGATGCAACATATATAGCAAATTTGTTCTTTATGGAGGTTTTTAGATTACATGGTTTACCAAGAAGCATAGTTTCAGACCGTGATACTAAGTTTGTAGGACATTTTTGGAGGTCACTTTGGAAGAAATTAGGGATTGATTTAAAGTTTAGTTATGCATATCAATCTCAAAGAGATGGATAAACTAAAGTTGTTAACCGTAGCTTCAAAAATTTGCTAAGATGCTTAGTTGGTGACAAGCCTAAGTAATGGGATTTGATATTGCCTCAAGCTGAGTCTGCATATAATGACTTAGTCAATAAAAGCACAGGTAAGACTCCATTTCAGATTGTTTATGGGCATATTTCTAGAGGTATTTCAGAATTAAGGGAGCTTGCAAATACTGAGGGATATAAGAGAAGTGCTAAAGGAGAGTAGTTTGTCAAATATATGCAAGATTTGCATCAGCAAGTGAGAGAAAAGCTCAATAAGAGCAGCCATCAATATAAAGATAAAGCTGATTTGAAGAGGAGAGAAAAGAATTTTGAAATGAAATATATGATATTGGCACATATATGAAAGAAAATATTACCCAGCCATACCTACAACAAACTCAAGTGGAAGAAGATTAGACAATTTAAGGTCATCAAGAATTTTTCATCAAATGCCTATGAGTTGGATCTGCCTAAAGGGTTGGAAATCTCTCTAATTTTTAATGTTTCTAATTTATATACTTATAATGAGGGAGAGACATCACAACTACAAGAAGAAGAGAAGACAATACCAGGAAAATGGAACAGCTACTTAAAAAAGCACAAGAGGAGATTGAAGATATTTTGGATTAAAGAGTAATTAAGAAGATAAGGGGAAAAGAGTACAGTGAATATTTAGTGAAATGGAAGGGTAGACTAGTGGAGGATGCAACATGGTTAAGCCCAACAGAGCTGGAATCACTCTAGTTAGCACAAGATGATAGAGTTCCTGACCTATAACAACTAGACCCTCAACCTATAGCAATAAAAAGCTTTACACAGTGAGCAGGGGCTCACAAAACTTTCTAGCTCGGTAGTTTGATGCAGGGGCATCATTTTGATTTTAAATATATATTTTTATTTTACTATCATCGAATGCCACGTGAAGGGGCTTATGGAGTTGTATTATAAAATTTGTATTTTTTTTGTATTTTTAGGGCAGCTAGCCACCTAACTGTCGGTCATTTAATGAGTAGCATAATGAAAGAAATCAAAAAGGGGAAATCTGAGCGAGAGTTTCTAAAATCAAAAAGTGGTCGGTGAAATAATTTATGAAGGTTTTAAAAGTTGCAGTAGATTTACGTAGGATTTTAATGGGAAAGTTCTAGATTTTTGGCAGTTTTTAAGAGAAGAAGAGGACATAGAAAAAAGAAGAGAGAAGAGCATAATAGAATAGGGGCAGAAGGAAGGTCCAGAATAGAATAGGATAGACCAAATAATGAAGGTTAAAAATAAAAACAAGCATACAAAGACAAGAGAGATAAAGGAATTAGAAAAGAGCAATTAAAGCAAAGGACATAGAGGAAATTATTATTCACATAGCAGACAAGGAGGAAAGAAGTAGAATAATAGAGGGAGCTCTATTCTGCAAATATTTTTGAAAATGAATGTAAGAGAGTGTAAATCATCATCTTTTGAATATAATATAGTACTATTGTCTTAATAGTTGTTATCTCTTTGTTTGTGCTTGTGAGTGTTAATTGTGTGTTAATTTTTGTTCTAAAAGTTGGAGCTTTGATTTGCAATTTTAAAGCCCTTAGGTTGCTAAAGTTTCTAGACAACCACCTATAGCCTTTACAACCCACAGTAACCTACAACCATTGTTGGAGGTTCCCATAGCCACCTACAACCATTGTTGCAAGTGCCCATAGCCACCTACAACCATTTCTACATGTGCCCATAGCAACCTACAACCACTGTTGTAGGTACCCATAGCAACAGCTTATTTTTGGTAACAATATAGGTGTGTCTCTACAGTTGTTTGTTCTTCCTCTAAATCCATTTATAGGCCCTGCAACACGTGTGTGAACCTCTATGAAGGTTGTTTGAGGTTGTTTACAGAAACACAACCC
The DNA here is from genome assembly GCA_037957365.1 of Torreya grandis. Classification (NCBI taxonomy): domain Eukaryota; kingdom Viridiplantae; phylum Streptophyta; class Pinopsida; order Cupressales; family Taxaceae; genus Torreya; species Torreya grandis. The sequence continues at coordinate 3,329,251 of JARHVA010000415.1, forward strand.
CTCCTTTTCCACCTATTTGCTTTGTTTTATAGGTTTTTAGGTGCCTACAAGGGGGTAGGTGCCATCATTTATAAATATGTGATTTGATTTAGTAGGATTTATTTGGCTGGGTGAGCACGTTTTTGAAAATAGGGCAATGTGATGAAAACTATGTTTCCTCCCCAATGTGAAATCTATGTCTGAATTAGAGCAGGCATGGGTTTAATGGTAGAAACTAACAGTCTGAAAATTGCTTTCAGCAAACACAAACTCAAACAACATTTAAAATAATGAATTTGAACAAAATAAAATAATTGCTTGATAAGAATTTTTTTTTACCAGATATTTTCTTGATGAGATATTTTCTTGATAATTAAGTTCTAGGAAACTTCTACACGTGGGTTATGGTTTATAGGAAATTTCAACCCGTGGTTTGTAAATATGATTAGAAAATATAATTTCTTGATAGCTTATAAATTTCTGAAATGCATAGATAGCCAAAAGAAGCTGTAAAATGGATATAGTGCTTTCTATTAATGCTGGCCAAGGAGAGTACAGCTATGCTCAAAATTCTACTATTTTCCAAGTCTTATTTTTATTTTGTTTGTTAAACACATTTCCTTGATATGGTACTATCTTATGTGTAATTTCATAATTTGTCCTGGATTGCAGAAGCAAATACTATTGAACGCAAAACCTCTGCTGGAAGAAAGCACCAGATCTTGGAAAAACACATTTAACTGGCAAACAATACAGATTGCAGACTTAGGATGTTCATCTGGACCAAATACACTTTTCGTCACCGACATAATTACAACAGCAATCCGTAACAAATATGTCGACAAAGGAATGAGTACTGTTCCGGAATTTTAGGTTTTTTACAATGACCACCTTCCTTCTAACGATTTCAATTCCCTTTTCAGTCTTTTATTAGCTGCTTCACCTCTAGAAAGATCATGGGATAATTTGGTGGCCGGGGTGCCCATCTCATTTTATACCTGCCTGTTTCCGAGCAATAGCATCCATTTCATCCATTCCTCCACCAGCCTCCATTGGCTCTCTCAGGTATTTAATTTGAATTTTTTTAATTAAGTTTATTCAGTACTCACAAAATTATTGATTTTAGTTGGGTAACTAATCACACTTTTTTTAATATTTAATATATTTTTTGTTATCATTTTTGTGATTCATGAAGAGTATAGATCTGTTAAATTCAAATATTTTAAATACATACAGTAATTTTTGTTGAAGCTTTATTCTCACTGAATATATGCTATGTGATCAGGTGCCAACAGAGGTAGAAGATAAGAATAACGAATGCTGGAATAGAGGAAGAATCTGGATCTCAGAGCAGGGGCCAGCTGGTGTTGCAGATGCCTACTTTGCACAATTTCAAAGAGATTTCAACACATTTCTGAAAGCAGGGGCAACAAAGATGGTGGTGGGAAGTCAGATGTTTTTGGTTCTTCTCGGTTGAACAAGTGTAGATAAAAGAAAGCAGGCAAACTTGTTATGGGAGATGCTCGAATGTGCCATGATTGAGTTGGTTTCTCATATGGTCTTCATCTTTTGATCATTTCGTCATATAGACCATGCTTACTACTTCAGTCATTGTGATGTTTTGTTTTGTTTTGTGTTATCTTGTAGGAGTGATAGAGTTGGTATCTCACGTCTTCTTCATCTTTTGATCATCTTGTCATATAGGATCATGCTCACTACATCAGTTATCGTGATGTTTTGTTTTGTGATATCTTGTAGGGGGTGATAACAGAAGAAAAGCTAGATTCTTTCAACCTTCCATCATATTTACCCACTACAGAAGAAGTGAGAAGGGAAGTGTTTATAGAAGGCTCCTTCACTGTTGTGGTGCTTGAGATGGTGACTAGATGGTTCTCCAAAGTTTATGGAAATTATGATAATGACAAGGATGCATATGCAAAATTAGTTTCCAAACAAACCAGAGCGGTATTCGAGGGTCTCATTTCAAATCATTTTGGAGAGGCGGGGATAAATGATTTGTTCCATACCTTTACAAACGCTGCTTGCAAACAAAACGGATGAAATCATGGGAAACTAGAAGCACACCCAAATCATTTTGGAGAGGCGGGGATAAATGATTTGTTCCATACCTTTACAACGCTGCTTGCAAACAAAACGGATGAAATCATGGGAAACTAGAAGCACACCCAACCGATAATGGCTTTGACACTAGAACGGAGTTGTATTTGAACCTGAATCAAATAGAGCATTGGTAGATGTGGGATTTGTTGAGGATAATTATAAACAAGGTCAAGTTGCGGTTAATCAATCGAGCATTTGGTTGAAAACAAATAAATTAAACGGATACTGTTTTACACACTCACTCAAAAAATGAATATTGTTTTCCACCCAATAATTTTACAATGATAATAGACAAGCAAACCATCTTGGGTTCTGAGTAGGTATTAAATTTGACTGTCAACTTTGTTTATGATGATTTTTTTTCATGATGGTTATTTATTTGACATTGTTTTTCCCGATAATAAACAAACAAATCATTGTAGGTTCTGAATAGGTATTAAATTTGACTGTCAACTTTGTTTATGATGATTTTTTTCATGATAGTTATTTATTTGATATTGTCCTTCAAATCTTAATATTGATTTATAATAAGAAAAAATTTAATTATAATTTTTTTATTTTTTTTAATTGTGAAATTTTATCTTATATTTAATAAGGTTTAAAATAATAATTATTTTGATAGGTATGCACCTATTTAAATGATCTTTTTTTTCTATATTTAAATGACAATTCACAATTACTTTTGGAGGAAGAATATAATAGAATTTACAAATTTAAATACAAAGAAAATAAGTTATAATTATGTTTATATAATATTTTGTTTCCTTTTTTAAATAAGTTTTAGGTCAAAAATAAATTGAAATTTAATCTCCTAATCTATTTTAAAGTCCTTGAACATGTTATATTAACATTAAATTGAATTTTAAAAAATATATATATATATCTTTGGATATAATTTTTTGTAGTTTCTTTTCAACAAAAATCATTATAAATTAATTGTTCAGTGATAAAAAAAACTATCAATATCTATTAAAAACATGTATTATAATTGTTGCATTGTATAAAATCATATTTGTGTATGCCTACATTAAATTGTGTTATCAACCCTACTGAGTAATGACATTAATTAGTCTCTATGTAAAAATATAATTTGTAAGAGAAATCTTACCATTGTATTTAAAGCATGCATGAATAATAGATTTATATATATAAGTATGGTTTTCATGACCATTATTCTACATCTATTGAGATGTATAAAATGTTTTTAGCTTGTTCTTGACATAAATAAATGAGCCTTCCATTTTTTTACATGATAGATAGTTTTCATTGAATGTTGGAGATTAAATATTATTATATTTATTTACTTCTAGTGCATAACACATATTGGTGCAACTAATTTGAAGGGCTTGAGGATGACGACATGGATATATTGGATCACTCAAAACTATGTGGTATATATAAAAAATGAGTAGTCAATAAATTGAAACAATGACTTGCATACCTTTTTCTATGGTGACAATTCTATTACGTAAATATTAATTTTATTATATTAAATACAATTACTCATTTTTGTATGGACATTAATTTGTATAGAAGAATGTATAGATTCCCTTAATATATCATTAACTCAAAATAATATTTTTAGTTTTAATTTTTTTAATTAAACAAAAAAATAAATATGAGAAAAAATGTTTGAGAATACACTTTACAAAGAATTAATCTTTGTCACTTATTTTATACTCTCTTAATTAACAAATATTTCTAATATAAATTACAAGTTTTCCACTAAAATAAAGCAAGTTTAACATTAAATTATTATGCTTCATTAATATATTAATATTTACATTTTCAAAAGAATTAATTTGTATTTTTTTTAAAGATATATATGGTAAAAAAAAAACTATTACAGTTTTTTAATAATTCTATCTTAATGCATGTTTTTTTAATATTATTTTTTTATTTTTATCATATATTTTATATTTCCATTAATATTATTTATTTATTTTTATCATATATTTTAAAATATAATATTTTTTTTTTTTAATATTTAAACACAAATAAGATATGTCAAATATTGTTTGTAGAGTGTATTGTATGGCATGTAATTAAATATCACCCATATTTTTATTATTTTTTGTTCATATTTATTATCTTTTATCTTTCAAACAATCAACTATAAATCTATTTCATTTTTATTAATATTTACATTGCATATCCTTCTAAAATTTATAATTATTAATATAATTAAATGAATCCCAACGATTTTAAATAAAGATCTGGTAATGGATGGAAAATATATTTACTTCCATACATAAACAATCAGACTCTTTTTTGTTTTTATAATACTAAAACGAGTGATTCCAATAGGATCTTTTATTCATTTAAATTCTAAAACATTTAGGTTTAGGAAGCAAAGAGCATCTTAATAATATAAAAAGGATTCAATCCATCACTAATATTTTTACAGCTTCCATAGAATAAATTCAACATTTGTATCACTGTGGTACCTTAAAGGGAGAGATTCATATAAATCAGTTACTAATGATATTTAATTCTAGGTGGATTTGTTTATTTATTTAAAATTAAGTCAATAGAATTATAAAGTTTGAAAGCATGCATCGAACAACGTTGTTTACTTATTATCTTCATCACTATATGCAATCTAAACTAAAATGAGATGAGTGGTTTCCATGATAAACCCGACCATCCTAACAGTGCATGCACAGTTCCATAATGGAGTACTGAAGAATTAACTATGGATTGTTATTGAATAACTTCCCTTCTCATCATACTACATAATACTTCTCATTCTAAACTGCATACTAGTAAAATATCCTTGTTTGGTCATCTCCCTTCTCAACGGTATAATAGTAAAATAGGTGCCTCGTAGCAGGGCATTACAATATTATAATGACTTCCACTTTAAAATAAAACTAGTGTTTATTTTTAGCAAAAGCATTTTCTGTTATCACTTCTCTATTGAGATTTTTAATGTATGTAAGAACAAAGAACATAAACCATGTTACAATTTTCTTTGAATTAATAGGAAATAGAAATTAAAATTAAAATGGAACTTTCTATCAAATAATTATAATGCAAAGGAGAAATCAAGATAGTCAAGATATATATAAAATAGTTATGATTGAATTTTATCCAATTATGACAATAATAACTGAAAAATGACGTGCAGAAGATCCAAACATAATAAAACATATATTAAGATTACTTTTTCCGTAATGTAGAAATAAATAAGGTTTTTCTAAATTAAACTGTGTAAAACTATTAATTTCTAACATTTCAAATCTCAGTACTATATCTATCTTCAAAGAAGAGAAGAATGAATCTAATGTAGTAGTGAGATCCCAATATTAAAAAAATAGTTTTATACCGAAAAAAACTTACTCGAAATAAATATCTTTATCATATATCATTATAATTTTATTTTTAAAATTTACTATTGATTGGTTGGAAATAGAACAATAAAACCTGAACTAATAGATTTTAAGAAACCCTGATTTGACTTTTCTAATGAAATATTTTTCATTTCATAACGTATGAAATATGGCATGGTAATTATTTGTGATTGACTTGGGTCTAATCTCCATTTATCTCCAACATAAATATGAATAATATATTCAAGATATTCAACACTCTTCATATTTGGATTGTTTTCAAATCCCATCACAATTAGCACATGTTAAATATAGTCACTAAATTTAATTTGAGGCGAATCCTATGTCAGCCTTAATGTGAGGTGAATCCTATGTCAAGCCTACCTATAATGATAGAAATTCGATATGCAGAATTCAATCAAAATATTTATTCCATGTTTAATTTAAACAAATACCAAGCACAAGAATGTGTAAAATATGTCAACCAAAATTTCTGTCTAGTTTACATCAACCAAATCTTCTGTCTAGTTCAATGAAAAAAAATTCAAAGCACACTGCGGAGCAAAAGATGAATCATTTCAACATCATGTAGAGCATAATCTAGTGAAAAATAATAATCAATTCAAAGCATATTTAAAACTCAATTCATTGCAAAATTTAAATTATCTTAAAAGTCAGAGCATGCTGCAATTTGGATACCTAATCATCTTTTTTATTTTTTAATTAAATAAGTAAACAAAAGTTCTATTGGACTTCACCTTTACAAAATTGAATAATTTTGATTATATTGGTTGTCATATACTATCATGATTAACCAAAAAAAGAAACGTAGAAATAGAAGAGATGAAATGAATATATTAGAAGAAAATATAACAGTAAAGTGTAAGCAGAATACCATAATTGAATTATGTTTCTTCGTTGCGTGGGTAGTTATCCTAGAAGGTTTGCATCCTTCTTTAAGTACTCTCCAGTTATTTCGCGTGCATTGAGGACCTAAAAGTTTTATTGTGAAAAGGTTGCACAAATGTTATATTTGGCTCTTATATGTTCCATAAGAAGTGGTGGCTCCGTTAGAATTTCAGAATGGTTGGCCTGCCTGGCTGTCTCCCTTATGAATTTTCATATAGAATGTGCTGCCAAGACTCCCAATCAGGGACTTTTTTGATGCAGGGGCATCATTTTGTTTTAAATATGTTTTTTTATTTTTTCAGTCAGCTAATGCCATGTGAAGGAAGTAGTAGGAGTTTTAATTTTAAATTTTGTTTTATTTAGGACAGTAAACTACCTCTCGTGAGCTCATTTAATGAGCAACACAATGAAAGAAATGAAAAGGGAGAAACTAGGCGGGAGGTTTTGAACTCAAAACAGGGAGGTGGAGGAATTTATGAAGGGTTTTGAATGTTGCAGCAGTTTTAGGTGGGATTTTTGATGAATTTTTTGGGAGATGCTTTGAGATTTTTGGACAGTTTTAGAGAAGAATAGAACAGCAGAAAAACAGAGGAGAGTGGAGAAGAAGAAGAGGTTAGAACAGCAAAAACAGGGAAATAGAAGAGGATAACAGGGAATATTAGACGACAACAGAAGAGGGATGTTTTGAAGTAGTCAAAGAGGCCTGTAACAGACAGCTAGAGGACAAAAAGAAAGTAAGAGGAATGATAGAGGGAGTTCTATTCTACAAGTATTTATGTAAATGCATATATGTGTAAAAAAAATTGAACTTTAAAGTTAATATAATCTTTCTTTTTCATAGCTATTATCCCTCTGTGTGTGTGGTTATAAGAAATATTATATAAATTTGTTGTTCTAAAAATCTGGATTTGCATTTGCTAGTCTCAAGTCTTTTATGCAGCTAAAACTGCAAGTAGTCACCTAAACCATTGTTACAGTTACCAGCAGCAAAAGCCACTGTAAATAGTCACCTACAACCATTGTTGCAAGTACCCACAACAATAGTCTGTTTTTGGCAGCAACCTAGTATTGTGTCTCTGCAGTTGTTTTTATGCCTTCAAAACCATTTATTGGACCTAAAACACATGTGTAGACCTCTGTAAAGGTTGTTTGAGGTTACTTACAGTAACACAACCCCTCTTTTTCCACTTGTTTGGTCATTTTAGTGGGTTTATAAGCACCTACAAGGGGGTGGGTACCATCAACGTGGTATCATAGCACAATTACAGCTCTGGGAAGAAGGATAGTGAGTTGAGATTGGGTTTGAAAGAATCTTTTTGAGTTGGAACTGTGGGTGTGTCCCTACAACAAGAGATATTGTAGCTAGAAGATTGTAGTAAGAAGGAAAAGAAAAGAAATATGAGTTAGAGCAGCAGGATGCCACCAAGGACAAGGATGGTAGAGGTTGCAGCAGCAAAAGCAGTAGGAAGAATAGATGAGGTGTTGGAAACCCTAAGGGGAATGCAGGAAAAAATGAAAACAATAGAAGGTGGAATGAGAAGAGGCAGAGCACATGAAGAAATTGATAGTGAAGATGATGAAGGAGAAGCAAAGATAGCTAAACAAGAAGTTGACAATGCAGATGGAGATATGGATGCAGGTGAAAGAAGGATTATAAGAGTTATTTCCAATATTGAGAAAGGAACAAGGGTAGAGTTATCAAGCATCTCAAGAAGTCTAGAACTAGATGAACTAATTGATTAGATAACAGAGATGGACGAATACTTTGAGTATGATGAAGTAGAGGACCCCAAAAGAGTAAAGGTTGCTCAAACAAGATTGAAAGGTCATGCAACACTCTGGTGGAAAGAGGTGTAAACTGAGAGAAGAAGAAATGGTAGAGATAAGATTACTTAGTGGGATCGAATGGTGAGCAAGATGAAGGCTAAATTCCTACCTAGTGATTATTAGTTTAGACTTCTAAAGAAATTACATAATTTAAAGCAAAAGGAGTTGAGTATGAAGGCCTATATAGAGGAGTTTTATAAAATTTTCATTGGATCTGGTCAAATTGAATTAGACCATGAAAAAGTACCAAGGTTTGTTAATGGATTGAGATTTAACATTCAAGATGAATTAAATATTTTAATCCTATAAAATGTCGAAGAAGCATACCAATATGATTTAAAGGCTAAAGAGAAATTGGTAAGGAATGGAAAAATAAACAAAGGTAGAGGTGGATTTAGCAAAGGTAAAGTGCAGCAACAGAAAAGCTATAGCCATGGTAAGGAGGCCAGCCCATCAAAACGTCAAAAGGTGAAGGATGAAACAAGGTCAAGACCATTCCCCATGAGAGGTAGAGGTGGATATGGAAGAGGCCAAAGTAGAGGCTTCCAAGGCACATGTTTTAATTGTGGACAGTCAGGCCATAGATTTTATGAATGCCCACAATGCAGATTGGAAGGATCAAGGAAAACAGGGGCAGAAATTTGGGATAATGAATCTACAGGATCTATTAGTCAACAAAATAAACCTGAGAAAAGAGAAGCACTTATGATGAAGAGGACATTAGTGAAGCCAACCAAGAAAGAAGATGAACATGTCCAAAGGAAAAAATTATTTAGAACAATATGTAAATCAGGTGGAAAATGGTACAAAGTCATAATAGATAATGGCAACACTGATAACTTAGTTTTAGTTGAAATGGTGGATAATTTGGGGTTAAAAAGGACAGCTCACCCTACCCCTTACAAGCTGCCATGGTTACAAAAGAGCACCAAGTCTTGGTTGATCAACAATGCTTTTTAAATTTTTAAATATGCATGTATGAAGATGAGGTGTGGTGTGATATCATGCCCATGGATGTATGCCACTTAATCTTGGGGAAGCTATGGAAATTTTATAGAAAGTAAATTCATAATGGAAGAGAAAACACTTACACATTGGAGAAAAATGGAAGAAAACATACTTTTACGCCATTGGTAACTAAAGAAGAAGTGGAAAGTGGTCCAAGAACACTGCTAGTAAGAGGGAAACAATTCTTGAAAGAGATTCAAATAGAATAATAATGTTTTGCAATAGTTCCCAAGGAGCTACAAGTAGATGCAACAAAGGACAACAATGACATGCCTTTAGAAATAAAGGATCTGCTTGAAGAGTTTGATGAAATTGTGTCCAAAGATTTACTAGAAGGACTACCACCTATGAGGAGCATTAGCCATCATATTGATTTGATTTCAGGGGTAAGTTTACCCAACAAGGCTACCTATAGGTTGACACCAACAGAAAATGAAGAAGTGAACAAACAATTGCAGCAGCTACTAGAAAGAGGGCTGATTAGATAAAGCCTTAGCTCATGTGTAGTACCATCTATGTTAGCACCGAATAAGGATGGTGAATGGAGAATGTTCATAGACTCAAGAGCCATCAACAAAATAAAAATAAGGTATCATTTTCCTTTACCAAGAATGGATGATCTCATGGACTATTTTTCTATTAAAAAAAGATTAAAAAATATTTAAGTAGTTTTTTTGTTAAAGAAAAAAAGAAAACTGAAGTTTTTCCCTATAAGGATTGGATCCTATACTTTATTATTGTTCCTAAAAGGTTATTGATCTTATAAAATAGGGATTAAGTCCCTAAAATGTTAACTATATAAAATTTAATTGCTCTTTAAGAAAGAAACATGGTTTGAATTCCATTAGTATTAGGAACATGTGTCCTATCCTTCTCTTTATATTATTAGTATATTAGTTGCTATGGATGCATATACTTTTAAGTTGTCCCTTGAGAATATTAGAATTATCCCACATACATGGGAAATAGTAGTTGTTATAATAGATGTATTATTTAAGTAAGTGTTGAGTCCCAATGAAGGCATCCATGAATATTATTGTATTGAGCTTGCTCAAAGGAGGTTTCCCCCTCAAAGTAGCCTAGAATCTAAAGGTTATTGTGGGATATTTTCCAAAGTTAATTTGATTATTCATTTATTTTTTGTAGTCCATAAATCTATGCAGAAGTATTCTCACATATGGTATCAAATCACTTTCTCAGCTTGCAGGTAGATTTTAGAGAAATGTTTTTCAACAGTGGTTTTTCAGGAGCTACACAATTTACAAAAATATTTTTCCTTACATCTATTTTATACACATTCATTAAAATTTTGGATAAGGGAAAATACCCCTTCATATATATATGGTAAGTACTTTGTCATAATCCCTAAAACTCATTATGAGTACCATAGGAACCCAAAGTAGTTGTCCCATTAAGAGGACCTTCCATCCAAAAGGATAACAACCCCATCCCAATTGACTAGTTTCCACCCATGAGGTAAACCAAGAGTTGTCGCTTAATATTAAATCCATGGTTAAAACTTTTTTAAAGAGTGGTACTCATTCAAATAGGATTGGTAGCTAGAGAGACTCTTTAAAACCCTCTGTCAATTGAATAAACTTGGGTCCCATATCTAACATAACAGTTTCAGAAGAAAAACATCAAAGTGATCAAAGTTTAAAATAGTTGGTAACCATGCACTTGTAGATAGGATTTCGGTAGAAGAAACCAAATGGAAATCAACTTTTAAAAAAATAGTATATTTGGTATCCACCTGTGTAGGCATAAAGATCATGGAGGAAAAATCACAATATTAAAATCGTGGGTCACAGAGTTAACCAATATGATGCATGGACTAAATTAGTATAATAATTTTTTGCTCAATAAATTATAGGATTCTTATTTAGAGAATAGTTTCTCTTCTCCCCACACATCACATGGGCCCAAGCTAGACTTTCCACAATTCAATGGTACATATCCTATAGGATGGATCTATCGATCTGAGTAATTCTTCAACTTTCACAATATTTATTATATCAACAAAGTCCCAATTGCTTCATTCTACTTAGAACAAGAATCACTTCAATGGTATCGTTGGTATTTAAAGTTGAATGATGAACCCAATTAAAAAACCTTTGAATCCTTACTTCTTGGTAGGTTTTGTCCCTTGACATTTGAGTAATTTATATAAACTCTCACCAAACTATGCCAAATAAGCACCATTCATGATTATCTAATTGAATTTGAGAAACTATCTAATCACATTGAAGGGTTATCAGATGACTTCTTCAAGATTTTTTTTATTAATGGCCTCAAAGAACCAATCTGCTTAGAGGTGAAAATGTTTCATCCCAATAATATGATGAATGCCTTGGGTCTAGCTAAGTTATCAAAAGTCAAATTCCTTATTGAGGTAGAGATGTGGGCTCTTAAGGAGAAAGGATCATGTTATAATTGTGATGAAAAATGGGTTAAGGGTCATAGGTTCATCACACAAAATATCTACTTTCTATATGTGGAATCACCACCAAAGTAGGACAATGATCCCAATATCTAGGAATTCCATGATGTTGAAGCAAAACAAAGCCCCTCAGATGACTCAATGCTTCAGGAAACTCATATTGATATCTCTCTACATGCACCAGCAGGTGTTACCATCCCTCCAACCATGAAGTTTAAGGGGTTATTTAAAAAATATCCCTCTCACAATCCTAATTGACTCTAGCAACACTCACGATTTCATCAATCGCCACATTTCTAATCAGGTATATTGCTTTGTACACCCTTGTTCTAGTTTTGAGGTCATGTTTGTTAATGGGGGAACCTTGACATGTAAAGCGAAGTGTTGGAATGTACATATTGTGATAGGTAATCACACTATTTTCTCAAATATGTTTTCCCTACCATTAAGAGGATGTGATGTGGTCTTAGGGGCATAATGGCTCCATACATTAGGACCTATTCTATGGGACTTATCTGAGCTTTGGAGGCAGTTCAAAGATAGTGGCTAGCAACATACCTTAAAAGTGTTATTGCTCAGATCTACTCACATCATCAGTTCCCATCACATGGAAAAGGTTATAAAGAAAGGCTTGCATGGGGTCATTTCCCACCTCTACACCATTCAAATCCAACTCCCCACTACTATTAACTACCCTATTAATTTACAAGCCATCCTCCATAAGCATGTAACCATTTTTATAGAGCCAATGGTTTTTCCCCCTTCATGCCTTCAATATCATTGCATTTACTCCTTCCAAGAAGCACCCACCCAACATTCAACTATACCATTATCCCCATCTACAAAAGACTGATATTAAGAAACTAGTACAAGAACTCCTCAAGTCTAGAGTTATTCACCCCAACACCAACCCATACTCCTCCCAAGTGCTTCTTATCCACAAAAAGGATGGGTCATGGCACATTTGTATTGACTTGCATGCCCTTAGCCACCTCACTATCAAATATAAACTCCCAATTTTAGTCATCAATGAGCTTCTTGATGAGCTCCATGGGGAAAAAAAATCTCCAAATTGGATCTTCATTCAGGGTATCATTAGATCTGTGTGCAAGATGATTTAATTCCAAAGATAACCTTTCACACTCATGATGGTCAATATGAATTCTTGGTCATGCCATCTGTACATACAAATGTCCCTTCAACATTTTAGGCACTAATGAATAAAATCTTTCAGTATTTCCTCTGTTAATTTACTTCAGTTTTCTTTGATGATATTATAATCTACAACTGTACATGGGCTGAGCATCTCCAACATATTGATAGGGCATTAAAACTTATATAATATAATCAATTATGTGCCAAGCCATCAAATCATTCCTTTAGTTAAGAGGTATTTAAATATCTAAGGCAATTATTTTAGTTAATGGCATAGAAAAAATTGATGCCATATAGCATTGGCCTTGGCCAACAACCTTCAAGAGCCTTCATGGCTTCCTAGGCCTTATAGGATACTACTACAAGTTTTTCAAGGATTATGGAAAGATAGTGGCTCCATTGACTTTCTTATTTAATAAGGACACATTCACATGGGATGTCGTAGCTGACCAAGCATTCATGGCACTTAAAAATGTTATGTGTAGCACAGCAGTTTTTAGCCATGACAAACTTTGCCAAAACTTTCACCATCAAAATACATGCTTGTGGTAACATCTTGGGTGTTATTCTTCTCCAAGAGGGTCATCCCATTACATTCAATGACAAATCTCTTTCTAAACTAAATTTGGCTTTATCTACATATTAAAATAAAATGATGGCAATTATGCATGCCATATAAAAATTGCATGCATACTTACTTGGGAATCATTTTTGCATCAAAATTGATCACCATAATTTGAAATATTTCTTGGAACAATGGGTCTCATCATTGGCACAACATAAATGGGTCAAAAAACTCATGGGATATGATTATGAGATCACTTATAAAAAGGGTAAAAACAATGCCATGGTGGACAGTCTCCCACACAGATTCGAGGACCAGACTTCCTTTTTTGACATCTCCATGCCCATTCCAAATTGGTTGGAATTTATACACCAGAGATATGAAAATGATCCCTCCTTACACAACCTCATTCAACAATTGGCCACTAACCCCTCTAAAGTACCACATTATTCATGGGATGGTGCTTCTCTATGATATAAAGGTCATCTGGTGCTTCCCCATAGAATAAACCTTCATCAAGTCATATTCTATGAAATCCATTCCTCTCCATCAATAGGGTACTTAGGATTTCTCAAAACATATGAGCAAGCACATTGAAACTTCTTTTAGAAGGGGATGAAAGGGTAAATTAAATAGATGGTGGTTGAATGTGATACCTTCCAATGAAAAAAAGGTGAAACAAAAGTGATATATAGTTTTATTAATCCCTTTCCCATTCCTACTAGGATCTGGATAGATATTTTTATGTATTTCATTGAGGGGTTCACTAAATCTAGAGGGGAAAATAGTGATTCTAGTCATGGTAAACTACTTCTCCAAACATATTCATATTTTTTCCCTTAGCCATCCCTATACAACCTCCATGAATATTATTATATTGAGCTTTCTCAAAGGAGGTTGACCCCTCAAAGTGGCTTGCAATCTAAAGGCTAATTTGGGTTATTTTCCAATTTTCATTTCATTGTTCATTTATTTTCTGTAGTTCATAATTCTATGCAGAAGGATCCTCACAATTAGATTATTATGCAAATATGTATTGCTTATTATGTTAAGAAATAGGATATGACTTGAAAAACTCTCTTACTAAATTCCCAATTTTTAAGACAGCTTCCAAAATAAGAATCAATCCCATATGAATTTGTTATATTATTATATGGATTTTTATTGTAATTTTGGAACTAAGTCCTTGTGTTGAAACTCTCAATGCTTAATGCTTAAGTTATTTTCTTATACATTTTTTGAAAATGAAAACCAATCAGGTTATGTTGAAACCATAAAGCTCTTGTGTTTTGAAAGTATTGTATTAATATTTTTTATAATAGATAATTTAATTATAAATAAAATGCATGAGTATTATTTAAAAGGAAATAAATAATTACCAAAAAAAAAGTTGTTCGGAGATAAGCTCTTAGAAAAGTAAGTGCCCATATTCAAGCATTTTTAATAATTACAAAACTAACATATGGTCATAAAAATAGTATATGCTATGAATAAATGTGTTTATTTTCACTGTAGAGGATTCATCTGTACATTACCAAAAAAATTTAGAAAAACATAGTGTTATTAAAAAAGCTTGAGCATGTTTAATTTTTTTTATTGAAGAGTGTATCTATATATTAATAAAACAAGAATATAATACAATGCCAAAAAATGGGTGGAGAAGTCACACCCAACGAGAAAAGTCACGCCAAGTGAGAAAACACCTCAGGAAGAGTAAAAAAGGTGGTCAATAAATGACCACACAAAAAACATCACATCAATAGTGTAGAACAACTAAGCACAAAGATAAAAGGAGCATAAATCAATAAAGAGAACAATTAAGCAGTCGCAACAAATATGGAAGTCAGGGGAGGTGGTGGAGATGGTGGGTCTTAAGGATTATCACCCCATCCTCCTATAGTATTAATATCATCATCCATAGGTAAGGGTTTTCAACCATCAATTTATTTAGCTTCATCTGTGTACATTTCAAGAGAGATTCCCAGAATGAGTCATAAAAAATTATCTTGGAAGGAGGACTGCAACTTTTGTTTTCACCATCATCATTCATGGGAGGAGGGCCCTAGCCCATGCCATCACCTCTAGATCTAAAAGAGCCACTCAAGCCCCCATGTTTTGGGGAATATCATCGAGGTGGTGACTGATGAGGAGAATGTATCCTATGTCTAGTTTTTAAATAATATTAGTGTGTACCACATCCCAGCCCTTAGGGAGGCATAGGATAATGTGGTGGCTCAAGAGGTTCTCAACTAACCATGTATGGGGAATTCCCTGGTGTTTAATAAAACACTAGAGATAATTATGTTCCAAGTGAAATTTATCAGTCTGGCTTTGAATTTGAAGAGTAACATTAGATAGAATATTAACTTTGTTAGTAACAAAAAAATTATGTTCCAACTCTTCATGATTAAAACAAGCATAGTTTATAGTTTTCTATAATTGAAATAAAATATCAGCTTGAAATATCTAACAAAATTTATTGAGATGAGTCCCCTAAGAGAGCCATTTTATATGTAAAGAACTCAGGTCAGAAAAGCTAAAAGAGGGAATGAATCTAGTGCCACACAGATTGTGCATGAGAGAAAAATAAAAAAATGTTCTTAAATGTCTTAGGTTAGTGACAAGCCAAGAAGATAAGATTTAAAATCCACATATACTTGAGCCAGTCAGCCACATGCAAGCCTTGATAAATAAGACACTAGAGAAAATGAGCTTTTTTGGACTCAATGATAGTAGACCATATAGTGTTAAATCACTTAGCTCAAACCCCATGACTGGAATGGGTATTCCATCTGAGGTTGAGCATTTCATCTAGAATGTGTTGAGGGGATAAAAAATTATAACCTATCCGAGGAGAATACTAAGTGAAAGGAGTGGCCATAGGACAATGTCATTTCTTAAACCAAGGAACAAGGAAGTTGACCCCTAACTTGTGAAAATACTCATCAGGTATAAAGCCTTGAATTTTTTATATAGCTAATGCATCTGAGTTATTTGATTTAAATTAGTTCTGAATTTGCTACCACATGATCTAGGATTGATTCACCTTGCATAAAAGGTTGCCTATATTTTTCACACCTTTCTTAAACAGTCTTAACCCTTTAACCCAAAGGCAAAGGGAACATTATGAAAATTTAAGCATGGTGACCACCAAAGAGAATGGGAATTAATGGAAAGGTCATTCTTGAAACCCTCACCTATCCAAGTAAGATGGGGTTTAATCTTCTCCCATACCTTCTATAGACTTTGCACAACAAAATTCCCCTTAATTTAACTGCCACCAAGGTAATAACAAGGGAATTAATTCCCAGTCCTTGCCAAGCCTTCTTGCCACATGGCATCCCTTGATAAATACAATAGTGAATAATAATATTCTAGACTTCATCACCAACAAGACCTCTAATGATCTATTTAACACCAAGAGCAAGGCCTTGAATTTTTATATCCAAAAGACCCAAACCATCTACTTCCTTATGCTAGCAATGTATGTTCCAAGTAACTCTGTGAAAGCCCTTGTGACCTTTAGAATTAGCACATAGAAAATCTCTTATGAGTTTTTCTAGTTTACTATAAGTGGCATTATAAAACCCAATAAGAGGAGTAATAAACATGCATAGCTACCAAAACCTTGAAACAAATCTGAAATTTTCTAGATAAAGACAAAGGCTTTGTGATCCAAAAAAAATCTCCATCCTTTTCACCACTTAAGACCATAACTTAGATGGAGAAGCCAAAAAATCAAAAGGGATGCCAAGGAATATAAACTAAACCCCTAGAAGAAGCCACTACCATTGATATCCCTCCATCCAATTAGGTTTGGGACCCAAAGATTGGCGGTAACATTGAGTCTTTCTCCATTCAATAGATGATCCTGAATCCAAACAAAAAATATGAAGGCATTCCATAGTATTCTTAACTAACTCTTATTCCTATTGAAGAGTAAGAAAGGAATCATCTGCAAAATGGCCATTCAACAACTGTCAGTCAGACTAAGGGAGGGAAATTCCTTTCACCAAATCCTTGGAAGTGTAATTAGCTAACAGGTAGCTAAATCCCTCTACTACTATCACATATAATGAAGGAGATAAATGAAATCCTTGTTGAATATAAAAATGAATTTTATTTTAATACATTCCCTAACATCCTAGAAGATCATATTGACCATATGAACAAATTTGGGTCCAAAGTTAATGGTTTGTAGCATGGCTAAGATAGAGTTCCACTCAATACAGTCATAATCCTTTTCAAAATCAATTTTAACAAATAAGGATTTTTTATTAGAAATCCAAGCCCATTCCATACCTAACCAAATAGTAATTGCATTATCCATAATGAATCTATGATTAATAAACCCAGTTTGTTCACTTTTAACAATTAAAAGAAGAAGATGTTTTACCCTGAGGGTTAATGCCTTAGCTATAATATTATATGAGAAGCTGAGAAGAGTAATAGGTATCCAATTATCACTAATGGGTATGCAATTATCACTAATAGGTATCCAATTAGTGATAATTTTAGGGTCACCATCTTTGAGAATAAACTTAATATTACCCTGATTTATAATAAGTCCCAAAGAATTAGTTAAAATAGCTTCAGAATACACCTTATAAAGATTAGGACCTACAGTATCCTAAAAATCTTGGTAGAACTCAAACGAGAAATGGTCAATACCTGGGGCTTTGTTAACTTCCATCTACTTAACTTCCTCATGGAGATCACTAAGAGATAAGGGCATATCATAGACAATCCCTTAGGAATTGAAAACTTTGTAAGGAAAAACCTAAATACATTGATTGAGAGTTGTTTCTCATTCTAGAGAGGAGGCCTGAGCTGAAAATACTCCATGATAATGATGAACAAAAGCTTGCATAATGTTAGGAAGTTTGGTAAACCAAGTGTTTCTTTCCTTCAAAACTTTAATTTAATCATCAATTCTTTCGGAAGGGAGAAGGGAAAAGAAGTCTTTATAGACTTTATCTATTATTTTGAACCAATACATATGAGCTCTCATTTGAGTTCCTCTAGCCTTGTGGGTCTCCTCCACTTGAAGTTTGTGACACCAATGGACTACCTGAGTTTGAAGTTGAACATTAAAAAGACATAGTTCCAATTCCTATGAAAATTGGAGGTATTCATGGTTTGTAGCATTATGCAGATGATGCCATAAAGAGGAAGCTTGTTTACCATAGATCCAAAGAAAGTTATTAGTTCAATCTATATCATCTGACCACCACTAGATCCAACTAATGTCCCCTTTGGCCAAGGAACCAGATTCTAGGTTTTGATAAATGCCCCACTATTCTTTCATGTTTAAGATGAGTAGTATTGAGATAAAATTGAGTCAAGACAAGCTTCACTTGAGGTATGGACCACTCGATATTGAAATATATAGGGTGGTGGTATGATAAAAAGAATCAGGGATGACTGACACTAGTTGGTCATACACAGGGGTAAAAAAGAGATCCTATTCATCTAGCAAAGCTCACTCTATCGAGTGAAGCATCATGTCTTCTCCCTATCAAAAATTAGACGAAGTAAAATAGGGGGTATTTGATTTTTTCCTCTTAAATGATGATTGGAATTAAACACCCTGAGTTTGTTATGCATATAGAACTAAGCCTCTTGTTCACCAGTGCATGAGATGGTCCCCTTCCTTGTCCTCAACAAATTCTACCATGTTGAAGTCACCATAGAGGACCAAATTCACATTAGGAAGTAATTTATCTAGCCATCTCCAACTTGAGGCTCATTCCACATCATCATTAAAGTCATACAAGTTAGTAAGCCCAATGATGCTATTATCAAAGTCAAAAAGGGTCCAAACCACCTGATGGACAGGATTCAAAATCTAGTAAATAATGTTTTGAGAAAGATCTAGAGCCAATAAAGTGACAACCCCACCACACCCATCTTCATGCCCAATACCCTGACAAATAGCCCCAAGCCAAATTATTTGTGTTGCATTCTATAGTAAAAAGCTAGAAATCTTAACCTTTTGCAAGTAGATAATTTTCATACTGTTAAAAATTTGATAACTATTCCTGACCACATACTTACATGGATGATTAGTAATGCCCTAAACATTACAAGAGTAAACAATCATTGGGAACTGTCAAGGTGCATATCATTCTCCTATGTGAGATATTCAAGTACAGCAAACCGATTATACATTTAGATTTGAGAAAGAGACAATAAAATATATGAGGTTAAATATGTTAGGATTTAAGAGCACAATTGATTACCTTTGTATAAGCAACTAAACACAGAATTTAACTAGAAGTAATATGTAACTAGATTTTAGAAACAACACAGAATATGAGAGACAATACAACCTTGTATTAATACTCTTCCAGAAGGAAATACAATGAAGAAATCACACTCTTCCCACACCTCTTGGGTGTACCAGTAATTCTCCCTCAATATTTCTCTCTCTCACACAATCAATTACAACCACAACTCAACATTAAGTTGTTCCCTCCACCAGTTAGTAACAATACTGCCAGTCCACCAAGTACTCAAAGTACTCCAAGTAGATCTCCCTGATTTTGTACACCTACAAATCAACTAATCTTACTTACCATGTAGATCTCCCCTGATCTTGCTACCTGTAGATCAATTGATCTTACAATTGGAAGGATCTCTTCCTTATCCTTGATTACAATACAGTCCCATGGGTCTCTTAAATAGATCCCATACAAACAATAATTAGACTTCCTAATTACAATAATTAGAAATGCAGACTCAAGACTAAAATTATTCTTTTACATGCAAACTAACTGTCCATCTAAAATTAAATCAGTTCTAGAAGTGCATGCAAATGCACACACACACAGGTTGCCAACGTCAGTTCCTGTCTGATCGATGTTGACTGACCCATAGCCGATGTCGGTTACTACATACACTGAAGATGACCAACATCTGTTGATCAGACCAATGTCAGTTGCTCTGACACTCAGCAACCTCCTCCATTTGCATCAGTGAAGCTTTTAGCTCCACAACTTAACAATCTCCCACTTGGAGATAAATAGTTGCAACTGTACCTATACCTATACATCATCTAATTTTTTTTCTTGGCTTGTATCCCTCTTCAAGTTCAATCTTGAAGACCAACAAAATTTGAATGAAGATTCAACTTCTCCTTTGTTCCTAGCTTTGCTAAAATTTTCACAGGGTTCTTATCCTTGCTAGCCACCATGACTGCAACAACCTTCTACAACTCAGAAATCTAGTTAACCACCATACCACCAACAGTGAACACATATCCTATGGTGCTGCTCTTATCATCCAAGTCACTTGCCATATCTGAATCTACATACCCATGTAGAGAAGTGCTTGACCCTGCATAGCAGGAATCCTTGCTGCTGGTCCCTCTCAGATACCTGAGAATCCATTGAACTACTTTCAAGTGCTCCTTTTCTGAATTGGCCACAAACTTGTTGAAAACTCCCACTACTTGGGTAATATCAGGTCTAGTACACATGTACTCAACCTCATCATGTGATTTGGGACACTATTCTGTGAACTATCCATCCATAGGTGTATTAACTAGTTCTGCATCCTGCATATTGAACCTCTCCACTACCTTATTCACATAATTATCTGGAGACTAAATCAACATGTGACTTTCCCTGTCTCTAGAAATACTCATGCCAAAGAATTTCGTTGCTGCTTCCAAATCACTCATGGCAAACCTCTGAACTAACTTTACCTTTAGCTCAGCAATCTCCTGCATGTGTGACCCTACAACAAGCATATACACTACATACAATAACAGGATAATGTAGCTAATAGTATCCAACCTAGTAAAGTAAACACAATGGTCACATTGACATTGACTAAAGCCATGCTTTGTCATACACCTGTCAAACCTTAAACACCATTATCCTGCAGCCTACTCAAGACCATATAACTTGGCCTTCTATCTCACGTGTCCATTCTCTCCTTTCTTTAACTTGGGAATCCATTCATCTTTCAGTGCTTTCATCTTAGTTGGCAACTCTACCAAATCTTCCATTTGGTTCTTTCCCAAGGAATCAATTTCCTCATTCATGCCATGCTCCCACTATTTCCTGGATTCTACCTGCATTGCCTCTTCAAAACTTCCTGGTTCTTGACCATCAGTGAGAAAAAAGTAGTGTAAAGAAGGGAAATAATGAATTTGAGGCTTACTTACCCTTTCAGTCCTCCACATGGGCGTTTGAGACTCCTTGACAGCTTGCTATCCACCCAAAATCTATTCTAACAGTGACAGATCTCGGTCATCTCTCAGTCTGCACCTGACGAACGTCGGTTCCATGTGATCGACCTGACTACCGATGTCAGTTTCTTGATTGACATTAGTTTCCACCTGCCCAACACCACCGACTCTGGTCTACACATGACTGACGTCGATACCTGCCTGTTCGACATCGATAACTGTGTTTTCCTATGAGTGATGATATTTACCTGCAAGCTCACTTTGGATCATAACCTTGTCTAAACTACCCTTCTCAGAATTATTCAGCCCCTTGAGCTAATCTCTATCCATCATCTTCTCCTTGAAAACCAAGGCTTTCCTGTTCTTGTCAAAAACATCAGATTTCTTCTTTATGCAATAAACTCGATCCTTTCTTGTAGCATTAGTTTCAAGAAACCTCACTTTCTTCTGTTGCTTACAGAATTCTCGATCTATGCTCTTTGAATCTGAACTCTTACCTTTTGACTCAAGAACATGCATTTCCTTCTTATTCATGTGACCAAGCCTACAGAGCCACATCTTTGCATCTATATCTGAAGTAGATAAACTAGAAGGAGAATCAGTAATACAAGTAGATAGATAAAGAGTACCTACTTTCTTACCTCTTGCTAAAACAAGTGCACCCTTGAAAACTTTCCAAGATTCCGCTGTGAGAGTTACTATGCATCTCTCATCACCCAAATTTCCTATAGAAATTAAATTATGCTTCAGGTCTTGGACATGCATGACCTCCTTCAACACCCATGTGTTGCCTGTCTGCAATTTCAGCTACACTTTCCCTTTGCCAACCATTTGACAAGGCTTACCATCCCCTAAATAAACTTTTCCAAAGTCTCCATGGACATAATCATGAAAAAATTTCCTATTTGGGGTTACATGGAAAGAGGCACCAAAATCTAAAACCCAAGATTCTACTTTATCCAAGGAACATACAAGAGCATCCTATGCAACAATACCTGCAACATCTACTTCTTTGTTACCTTCATGCTGATCTTCTACCAACCAACAATCTTTTATTACATGCCCTTTCTTTCCACAATTCCAGCAGGTTACACTGCCATACCTGGATCTAAATCTCCTGCCTATCTTTGTCCTTAATTTCCCTTGCTCAATCTTCTCTCTTTACTTTCCCCTACTTTCAACACTTAAAGCTTTACCTGATGATTCCCCTATGTTTTTCCTGTGAATTTCTTAATTCAAGATTACACTAACAACATTATCAACTTTTAAGATATTTGAAGTAGATGTAGTATTACTTACTGCCATTACCAAGCTATCCCAACTTTCAGGTATAGAGCATAAGATTAAGAGAGCCTTAATTTCATCATCAAAAACTATTTTGATTGAATTTAACTGGTTTACCAAACCATGAAAATCACTAAGATAACTATACACAGATCCACCTTCCAGCATTTGCAAATTAAATAATTGCTTCATAAGAAATACTTTATTCGAAGCTGAGGGTTTTTCATATAAATTTGCCAAAGATTCCATTAATTTTACTATTGTCCTTGCCTGAGATAAGTTGGAAACCACATACGCTGACAAGGTGAGCCTTATAGCTCCAAGATCATTTATGTCAAGAACCTTCCATTCTTCATCTTGCATACATGTGGGCTTACTTGAAACCACACCCAACAGTAAACATAGATCTTTTTGATACAGATAGTCCTCTATCTGCATCTTCCATAATTGATAATTTTTGCCATTGAATTTCTCCATTCTTAACTTACTTTCTTCTGCCATTGCTTTACTCCCACTCAAACAGAAACCCCTGTGAGTGACCTATAATCAACAAACACTAACCTGCTCCGAACCAGAGTCTGATACCACTTGTGAGGATTTAAGAGCACAATTGATTACCATTGTATAAGCAATTAAATATGGAATTTAACCAGAAGTAATATGTAACTAGAATTCAGAAATAGCACAGAATATGAGAGACAATACAACCTTGTATTAATACTCTTCTAGAAGGAAATACAATGAAGAAATCACACTCTTCCCACACCTCTTGGGTGTACCAGTAATTCTCCCTCAATATTTCTCTCTCTCACACAATCAATTACAACCACAACTCAACACTGAGTTGTTCCCTCCACCAGTCAGTAACAATACTGCCAGTCCACCAAGTACTCAAAGTACTCTAAGTAAATCTCCCTGATTTTGTACACCTGCAAATCAAGTAATCTTACTTACCATGTAGATATTCCCTAATCTTGCTACCTACAGAACAATTGATCTTACAATTGGAAGGATCTCTTCCTTGTCCTTGATTACAATACAGCCCCATGGGTCTCTTAAATAGATCCCATACAAACAATAATTAGACTTCCTAATTACAATAATTAGAAACACAGACTCAAGACTAAAATTAGTCTTTTACATGCAAACTAATTGTCTGTCTAAAATTAGACCAGTTCTGGAAGTGCATGCAAACGCACAAAAACAGAGGTTGTCGATGTCGGTTCCTGTCTAACCGATGTCGGCCGACCCATAACCGATGTCGATTACTACGTACATTGAAGATGACCGATGTCGGTTGATCAGACTGACATCGGTTGCTCTGACACTCAGCAACCTCCTCCATTTGCATCAGTGAAGCTTTTAGCTCCACAACTTAACAAAATATATTCTTGAAAGAAATATCTTAAACAAATATCTTGAAATACATTTGAATGTATTCAATTACTTTAGGGAAAAAACCAAGGTGTAGAGGGGGCGGTCGTGGGGTACTCTCACCCCTCACAAAAATATTTATTTAATTTAATTAGTTGAGAGTAGCGAAGGGTATTTGACAATAGTCCCTGCACTATCCCTCCCCCGTTGCCTCCCCCCTCCATTGTGGTACCTAAGTGATAATTGCATTGATGTCCTCCAAATCAAGAATTAGTTGGCATAAATGTTACCCCTATCTATCACATAAAATAGTGGTAGTCAAGTGTGGAATCATTTTTTTCTATTTATTGATAAATCGGACTGAACATGACTCTCCATTCATATATATATATGTATGTATATTTAATATTTTTATTATTATATTTATTTCTTTAAAGTCTTGTGCTAATCCCAAGATAAATATTATTGTTCAACAATGGCAGCATGACTTTGTTATGATATAAAAGAACAATGCAATATATATGCATGTGCAACCATGTATTTCTATAAATGAAAATATGCATTTGACAACATGGATCATTAATATTAAATATTATAATATTTCATTAAAAAATATACACTTAACAAGGGTTGTAAATACCAAATTCTACCCAAATGATATGAATAAACTTTCAAATAGTCCTTCTAGCTTATATCTCTAAGCTTATACAAAATAAACACAAAGTTCACAAAAATAAATACAGGGCCTGTGAAAGAAATATAGAAGGATAATACTTATTACATGTCCTCTTGGTCTTACACAGAAAGAAAATAATTAAAACATAGCATAGATTCTCCCATAGGAAGGAAATATCGTGCAATACCGATGTAAACTTAGAAGAAAGGCTCCCATGAAAAGAAATCTTGTTCAAAAAGAAGAAGACCTGAGGCATGGCTTGGCCGCTCTCCTCTACTATTTCTTCACAACGTTAAAAAAAGAGGAAACTCTACATATGCATTTATAATAAATGTTCAAATAACCCTACTTTCTTGTGAGAGATATTTATATAAAACAATGCCATTAAGATTATGGTTAAAATAGGGTTCTAAACAAATGTAGGGCTTACATCAAGTTAATCGTAGAGTTGTGATATAATTCACTTTTAACTTTGTATTTTTATTTATTTTTAAAATTAAAAGTAAGTTTATTTGAAAGTGTTTGGATTTATTTAAATGTTTATTTTGCATTTATTTTATTTTTTTTAAGAAAATGGCAGTTTAGTTTATTGAATAGTGTATAAAAAGGTAAGGTTAAATTTATTTAAATTTTTATTTTTATTTAAAAAATAGTATTTTAAAAATAATATTTTAATTTGTTTAAATAATGTTAAGTATTTTTTATTTGTATCTATTAAGTTGGAAAATAAAATAGAGATTTAATTATTTTATATCATGGTAAAAGCTTTTTTAAGAATTAATTAATGAAATTATTCTATAGATTATAGTATTATAGTTTTATGTTATTATGTCGAGAGGCGTTTTACAAGAGGGATTGTGTAAAGAAAAATGATCGACATAATATTAAATAAAAAACTGACATAATCTTTTTAAAAAATTACAAAATATATAAAGCAAATCATCTATCACAATTGTAATACAAGTAAAATGTAGGATTGTACAATTTAATTAAAATTTTAATTCACAACTTAAAAAGAAGAAAAAATAAAAATAAAAAATTGTGTGATGTTGTGAATGTACATATTATTTTCTGCAACTATTTACCTTCAAATTTAATCCCTACTAATCACACAACCATAAAATATTGTTCCCAAACTAAGGAGCTACAAACCTGTTGTGCTGCTCAAAAGACCTTCACACTCATTTATTTTGTCTGCATTTGTTTGTGCTGGAAGCCAGGAAGGGACTGCATTGGAATTACACATTTGTTTAGTGGTCTTTTATGCTGGTCTTTTACTATTTTTCTTGGCACCATCCTCTTCAATACCGTTTCTTTTATTGACCAAATACCTTTAGCCTTTATTTTACGATTTTATTTTTTATTTTAAAATTTACTTACCAAAGCATGAACTTTGTGTTTTATTTCATTTTATATATTCTTTTTAAAATTTTATTACAAGACTTTACAACTATAGAGTTTTTTTTTTAATTTAATTAATAAAATTAGTGGTTTAATTAATATTTAATCCTGTGATATTATTATTAGTTTAGAGCTGTGGAGCGGCTTTAATTTTGGAATTATTTTTAATTAAATTTCTTGAAATGGCTTTTTTTATAGTACAAGATAATTAATAAAGTAGAAAATATTACTTATAGGTTTCAAGATAATTAATTTTTTTTATTGTTTTCATATTTTGTTATATTTGATATTAGAATTACAATTCATTTATTATGAAATGAAAAATTATATTAGAAAAAATTTAAAATTAAATTTTAATTATTATTTTTAGATTAATAAAAATATAAAACATTGAATAATAAGATTGTTATAATATATTATATTAAATTTGGAATTTTTATTTTAATATTAATTTAAATACATATTTTTATAATTATTATAATTATAAATTTAAATAAAATTTTAATATATATTTTTGTAATTATTAAGAATGGGTATTTTTAAACTATTAAAATATATAATTTTTTTGTGAAAATGATAGTTATTTAATATTTATTATGTTTTTGAGTGATATTTTTTATTAGTTATGATGAATGGATAATTTTATTAAAATATTGTGTTGATTGAAAAAATGATTTAAAATTAACAATGACCAAATGAAGTATTAATATTTTAAACAAGTTAAAAACTTTTTTTTGTGTGTAGATATGTCTTTACCAAAATTGGATTACAAATATGAAGAATAATGAAGAGAATATCAAAGAGGAAAATAGAGAGAATATCAAAGATGATATCACAAACAAAGACAACAACAAATGTAAATACGTAAAAATAGGAACAAAAAAAAAGATAAAATGATAATGATAGACAAAGATTTCACAAACGTAGGGTAGAATTGACAACTAAAAAAATAGATTCATAAAATAGATGACATGCAGATAAGATGAAAGACATTCGGGCACAAACATCTCAAGATGAACAATATGTATCAAGAACAAGATTACAAAAATAAATACATTCAGATGAATTAATTGAAGCATAAAGACAACATAAATAAGAACTTCATATCCCAAATCATACCTTACTCTTGAAGAGGTTCAAATTGGCCTCAAATGCCTCCTTGACTAAATCAATCAACTCTTCAAATGGTTAATTATATATGACATGACAAAATGGTTAATTTCACTCCAAATGACATCATATGAAATTTAAAGGAGGTTCATATGGCTCATTTTAACCCTAATTAGGGATTAGGGCATTAGTGCATAGGGTTTAGGGATTAGGGCATTAGGTCATAGGGCTTAAAATTTATGTTTTAAGTAACTTAGGGATTAGGGATTAGTGCATAGGGTTTAGATTTAAGGGTGTATATAAGGTCTAATCTCTCTATGCCATGTGAGCCTAATTCTTACTACAAAGGATGTTAATTGGGACTAAATCAATTGGTTAAAAGGGAAAGTTTATGGTTTATAATTTAGGGTATAATGTTTAGGGTTTAGGGCTTAGGGCATAGAATTTAATGTATATATAGTTTAGGGTGTACATAGGGTCCACTATATTTTTTGGCTCAATTATCCCCCACATAATAATAGATTGAGTCAATTCATTAATTAGGATAATGAGTAATATGATTCGAGCTAAATTACTTGTAATGTATATACCTAATTCTTACTCTAAATGATGTTAATTAGTGTTAAACTGATTGTTTTAGGGTTTAAAATATAGGTTATATGGTTTATGGTTTAGGGCTTAGGGTTTAAGACCTATAAGGTTTAGTGTTTAAGGTACACAGGGTCTAATCGTAAAGATAATTGATGACAATTTAAATCACTTGAACCTATTTGTGACTATAGAATATGTTTTTGGGTTGTCATTATACTCCATGTCATTGTTCAAATTGAGTAAATTAGTCAAATGGGGCAATAATTTATGTGATTTAGGTCAAATTGAGCCATGTGAACTTAATTCTTAGTCTAAATCATGTTAATTTGGGCTAAAATGATTGATTTATGGTTTAAAGAGTTTATATTTATGGTTTAGAGTTTAGGGATTAGAAAATTTAGGGATTGGGGCTTATGGTATAGGTTTTAGGGTATATAAGGTACAAACATGAAGGTAATTGAGGTAAATTTTAGCTCTTTGAACCTAGATCTATGAGTAAATAATATGATTTTGGGTTGTTTCAACCCCCACATCATCATAATTTAAGCTAATTAAGTCAATTATGGTAATCAGTGATGCAATCTTGACCAAGTTAATCCCTATGATCCTAATTATTACTATATAAAGGATGTTAATTGCAGATAAATTGACTTTTTTAGGGTTTAGGGTCTGTAATTTAAAGGGTTTTGGGTTTAGGGCTTATGGTTTAGGGTTTAATGTAAATGGTACAAGGTTTAGGGTTTCAGGTAAATGGTACAGTGTTTAGGGTTTAAGATGCGGATATAGGGTCCAATCATTAAGTTAATTGAAAAAAATTGAGCTACTTGTTCACCTATTTGTGGTAATTACCTTTATGTATGCATTTTTGATAAATGTAGGATCAGTTAAGCCGTACATGTTGCATAAATTAGGCAATTGATTCAGCCATAAATTTGGTTTTAGAACTCAATTTTTCCCAAATCACAACCCTAATTACACAAACTAAATAATTGGATCAATTCATGATAGAATCAAACTTAATTTTACCCCAAATCATATCTTGCTCTTAAAGGATTTCAAATTAGCCTTAAATGCCTCCTTAATTAAATGAATCAACTCTCTGGTTAATTATATATGACATGACATTAAAGTTAATTTCACTCTAAATCATATCATATATGATTTAAAATAGGTTCATGTGGCTTATTTTGACCCTAATTACCTCCACAATTGAACTAATCAATATTTGCATTCATTAGCTACTGACTTCAAGTTTATTGACCTCAAAACCACATTATATATGTGTAAAAATTACATACAAATAAATAATGGTTTTTTTACTTCAATCGAGCTAATGAAAATGGAGCTAATTAACCCCCAAAGATCACATTTTATAGTCATGCAATTAGGTTGAAGGGGTTTGAAATAACACTAATTTACTTCAGATGCACAACTAGATTAGTACTCCAAAGGCTATGTTTAGTCCATACATTTAAAAAATGCATTTTATGACATCCTGTGATAAAATCAATTATATCATAAAATGTCCAATGAATTACACCTTAAAACTAAGAAATTATAAGTAGTAAAGTCAACATATTAAAATGCTTATAAAGTTTTGGAAGTCTAATGTGATACCATGACACCTTATTTCACTATCTAAGGTTAGGGACCTTTCTCGTATCACATGAAAGAACACCACTATTAGGGAGCTCAATAACATATA
The DNA here is from genome assembly GCA_037957365.1 of Torreya grandis. Classification (NCBI taxonomy): domain Eukaryota; kingdom Viridiplantae; phylum Streptophyta; class Pinopsida; order Cupressales; family Taxaceae; genus Torreya; species Torreya grandis. Next base: position 3,358,925 of record JARHVA010000415.1, read on the forward strand.
AGAATGTATATAAAATTTGAGCTCAAGAGAAAACATGCATTTTTTAGGTGTTTTGAATATATATAACATGATAATGTTATTAACATGATTGTGTTATTAAACTGATCACATTATTAACTAACATGATTTTATTATTAATGGTGTTAATAATGCAATTGATATCACATTATTAACATGATCATGTTAATTAAAATTTAAATTCAAAAACTAAGCCTTTTGGTTTGGGAATGGTTTGGATTCTCGAGCCAAAGGCTTGGACCTATCAATCTACAATCAAGTCTGAGAGTATTGATAAAAAAATAATAAAATTGAACTTTGATCACCAAATACACTACAAATTTCAATGGTAAAATTCAAAAACTTAATACCATCATGACAATCACACTCTCCTCTTTCCAAAAATATGATTTTTATAATTTTTAGACTAATTTAAGGTTTCAAAATATGTTGGTTTTTAACTATAACTTTTTAGGCCACTACATGCTACAAACATACATACCTGTACATGTTCATGTAATTTTATTTTAGTTGATCCAAGTGCAAAACAAGTTATATGGTCACAAACTAGACCTAATTCTACACATATTAAAATTTAAAAAATGTGATTTTCATTTTTTTAGGTAGTTAGACATACCACACAGGTGGCTATCCACTTTTTTGTCATTTTTTTGGATCTATTTACTTCAAAAATTCATTAAAAATGTATTCATTGAAAAAAATAAAAAATATACGTCACAAACTATAATATCTTATCTAAATATTCATCAAATGTTTTCAAACAATATTAAACACTGCTCAAAAAGTGGTGTGCCTCACAACCTTCTATTCACTTAGTTTTCTTATAAAAAAAAGATTTCCTCTTCAAATTTTAGATGTTTGACCTAGTTATACTTAACCATTTTTTTAAAAATAGTGTTTTGGAAACTAGACTCAAAATGCTACATTTCATGTTCTTATACCATCTTCAAATTTGGAGTGTAAATATTTCAAATTATCTATAAAATCTCAAATTTTTGAAATTTTAGTAAAATCATGTCCATGGATAGTCCACTTTTTATCCCCCAACTTTGTGCACTTACCCTCATGGTTTTGTTTCTATCGAAACTATGTCTTATCTTTTTCATGTTTGTCTATATTTTAGGCTATATCTAACCTTAAGTGTTGTTTGAAGATGATGGGTATGTTTTTTAAACACTATAATTGCTAAAAATAATTTAGATTGATAATTTACCAAAAAACATATGTACAATTTATTTAACATCAATGAAAAAGGTACTTTTGGTATTGATTATATTTATTCCAACATTAGTTTATATTATTAACACATTAACCAAACCTTTTCATCCTTACATGCACATTAAGAATGTAAATATTTGTATAAGATACTTAACATTGATATAAAAGCTACCTTTGTCATTGATTTAATTTATTGATCACTCACCCTTTTTTAAGGTTAAAAATCTTGTTTAACTTTATAATCTTAAAATTATGTCTTCCATGTTGGGTGGGCTAGATTTATAATACTTCATTTTAAATAATGTAATACAAAAGGCTTGGTTTCTAAGTGGGATGGCTTGACTTTTTTTTTTGAATGAGGTATACTATTTTCTATACACCCAATAACCATATAATTGAAAATATCATGTTGCATTATGTATGATTATATTTATAGGATAGTGATGGTGAATGTAAATAATAAGGAATATAGCTAAAAAAATGCCTCTAGCAAGTGTGATCTAAGAGTAAAGTGATATTCTCCCATTATAAAAACTAGAAATTTTAGCTCTTAATTAAAGTCACATATGAAAGTTATTGCATTACATAAATCCATGTTTATTTTAAGCATGTTTTCATTGACTATTTATAACCTATTTATTTAATCATGGATAACCAAATATGATTTATATAATTATAGAGAGATGTTAATTATATTTTTATTTATTTTTGTTAAATATATTTTTTTATTGATGAAACATGGTAGTGATTTTTTGGGGGAACTTTTTGATATAGAGAGAAAATAAAGTTGTAGCATTACATTTCATTTTTAGTTTTTTTTACTATTTTTCTTTTGGTCCATGAAAAAATGGAAAGAAAACTTGTCATTGTTTGCACACATAATTCAATAGAAAAAACATTACATAAATGTTTTATAAAACTAAATTATTCTTGACATTGATGGCCATCCATTTGGCATTCTAAACATCTATGCTCTCAATGATGGTCCTAACTGCTCCCTACTTTGGCGATCTTTGACAAATAAATTACCTCCTACCACATGACTTGTGTGCGGTGACTTTAATATGATTTAACACCCCCAAGACAAAGTTGGGCCCCTTTCCATGCATTGGTGTGTTTTTGAATGCGAGGCTCAGTACTATTTCAAAAATAAATAGGGGATGGCCTCTTATGATAATATAGCCAAGCTTTTCCAAGATTTAATATGGGCTAATAATAACAAGGCTCAGGGTTTTCATCAAGTGACATAGGATATTTTTTGTGTTACTCGTGATAAAGGTGGAATGGGCATCATTGAAACCTATCATCAAAGTAACGCCTTATGTGTTAAATGGATTGTTCAAGCTATTGAGGGAAATGAATCTTGGAAAATCCTTCTCTAGACATTGTATATTTTCAGGTGCTTCCTATGGCAAAAATAATTGGAAAAATATTAGCTTTCAATCCCTCATCATCACTAATGATTTTATTAAGATTATAGGCTCCTTTGTATTCAAAAGTATCTAGAAGTCTTTTGAAGCAATCAAACCCCGCTTAAAGTGGGTAGGGGATGGATTTTGCACATTATCTTTTAATGATCATAGCTTATGATGGGATCTGACTTGCTACATGTCTACAAAGAAGCCTTAATTAATCAGTATCTTAGACCCATAATCAATCAAGGCAATATCAAATTTATTTCCAAAGCTGGAGATCCTAAACTTCTCACCAACTAAAGGTCAATAACCCTTCTCAATGTCCCTACAAGATTCTCTCTAAAGCCCTAGCCAACTACGTTCGCCTATTCCTACATGCCATTGTTAGACCAAAATGAACATGATTTATTAGAGAAATATATATTCTAGATAATCTTATTATGGTCTAGGAAGGCATGGCTTGGGCTTGTTCCTCTCTTCATAGAATTGTTTTTCTTAAATCAAGATTTGAAAATTCTTATGACAAGATTGAGTGGAATTTTATTCTTTCCATGTTCAAGGCTCTCGAATTTGGCCCTTATTTCATTTATGTAGTAAAAACTTTTCTTTATGATGTCTTCACCTACCTCACTATCAATGGGCATCAAACCTCTAGGATCAAGCTCTAGTGTTATATTCTCCAAGGTTATCCCCTTACTCTAGTGCTCTATGTTTTAGCCATTGAAGCCTTGGGTTAACTTTTTAATTATAAGGCTTCATAGGGGTTTGTTCATGGCATTGTGTTTCTCGACAACACCACTCAGATCATCAATGGCCACTCTGAAAATGACACCTTCCTCATGATTGAAGAGTAAGAGGCCATTTTTAATGAAGTTATGTAATGTCTAGATATATTTTATCTGGCTTTTGGATCCAACCTTCAATGGAAGAAAACCTAGTGTTTCCATCAAAGCATGATGCCTATGCCTAAGTGGCTTAGGAAATTTAATTAGAAGTGGATTACTCAGAGGGAACAATTCAACTTCTTGGGCATCCCCTTCACTTTTGATAGCTCATCATCTAAGCTTTGGCAATATGTCCTCAACAATATTGAAAGGAAGATTGAGTCTTAGATTACCAAGCCCGTTTCTATGGCAGGCAAGTTATAAATTTGCACCAAGATCTTGGCTGCCACTCATGTTTATTTTTCTTCTTGTTTGGCCCCCTCCAAAGCCTATTATGATAATATAACCAAGCTTCTATGAGATTTCCTTTGGGCCAATTCTAACAAGGATTGAGGTTTTCATCGGGTGGCCTGAGAAATTTGTTTTCTCCCTCATGATAAAGGTGGCATGGGCATCATTGACAAAGACAACATTTGATAGAATTCTAGAGAATATTATATGCTATATCACTTTAGATGATAAGTATTCACTTGTTCATCATTTCCATCTTCCTATCCTCAATTATTTTCATCATAATATTCCTCTCAGCCTTCCTTTTTACATACTACATTCCTTGGAATCTTTAATTTTTGAGCTTAAAATGGATAAGAAGAAGGATCCTCTTCACCATGTTGTCATTTTTATAATCCTTAAATTCCTCCAGGCTTCTTCCACCCTACCTCTTGTTCCCCCAAACCCATTCCCTTGTGTAATATTCCTCCTAGGTCCTCAAGAATATTGAGGAGTTATACAAATTCTAACCCCTCCTTCCCCATCGACATTACCAATGATGATAGGGATCAGGACTATTGTCCCCCTTCTAAACCTAAGCATTTGGCTAATTTTCTGAAACCTAGTTCTATTTTTAAACCTAAGAAAATGGCTCATCTTAAGAAATCTAGATCTGTGTCTAATCTTTCTATCTCAATCAACAAAAAAAGGAGTGTTGAATTATGTATCTCAATCTACCCCTGTTCTCAACCCCTTACCCAACCTTCCCTCCTCCCCCCTTCCTTTCATAATATTCCCCTTTCTCACTCCCCTACGATCCTCACCCCCCGCTCCCTCCCTCCACTCCTCCACCTCTACCTTGGAGGATAGCAAACTTGTAGACATGAAAATAGTTTAAATATGCTCAAAAAAAGTATCCTGTCTGCTCCCTCTCTTGACTCCCCCAAAACCTAATTCTACTCCCCTCCCTACTTTATCTTCCCATCCTTCTAAATTTAAGGAAATCTTAGAGAATCATAAGAAACTCTCAAGGTTGAGTAAGCTTGAAGATGAATTAAACCTACACAAATCCATCCTCTGATGGTGTATTAAGGATCAGAAAAGATTTAAAGATGAACTAAATAAACTAATCATTATTGATGGCATATATTGTACGAAAAATGATCTCACAGAAATCAGTTCTGAAGTTCACCAAATTAAGGGAGCACTCCACAATCTAGAAAATTCAAATGCCTCCCTCAATGAGAATCTAAGAACACTGATCGACTACAGAAAATTCATTGTGCTGAAGAGTCTTCAAAGTATGGATACTATGAACCCCTTGGCTAAAGGCAAAGATGAAAATGTTACATCTCATTCCAAGGATGGAAAACTGAAGGGCCTTGTTAGAATGTACATGCCTAAGATTACTCCTAGCATTATTTATTCTCTGGAACATCTCACTCAGAAGTGGGCTAAGATCTACAAATAATGGATGAATCATAAAAATTAGTTTGTTGCTTTTCTGCTATTTTTCTCATGTTTCTCTATTTTTACTTTTGTTCTCTCTTTATACTTGAATTATTTATATATGGGTTTTAGAGCTTATATTTGTAGGTCTATGTGTTTTAGGGTCCCCATTTAAGAAAACACGCCCTTACCTATACTAAAACATTTTCAAATAAATTATGTGTCTACTAATCCTTCACAAGGATTCCATGGATATCAATGCATATGTCAGTGAGATGAGAAGATAAATGACCCTAAAAGCTAATAAAATCACCCAATTAATTGACAACTATTAGAATTTGTTCTATATAATGTACATCTCCACTAGGAAGTATATTGCTAGTGGACAAAAGTTAATATCAACTGACAGTCCAAGAACTTGATTGAAGAATGGAAATAAAATGATAATAACATAATTTGAAGCCACAAATGTTGTTATCCAAGATAGTCTAAACAATTTAACATTATACAACCCAAGCAGAGGAATGGGTATGCCCTATTCATAATTAAATAATTGATTATTTGGCCACTTATTTTAAAAATAACCTTCAATAAATGTAATGAGGTGTTGGCAGATTACCTAAGATGTTATGGAAATGAGTTTTCATGTATGGAGAATCAAGCTTCAACAATTATAACTTTTGGTAAATGTTACTTAAATAAAATTAAGATAAGGGAAGAGTTTTAAAAATCTTACTTGGTGTGCTAGCATCAAGTGAAACATAATACATGCACTAGCAAAGTCAAACATCTAGTAAAGCTCCTAGAAACCAGATCCTATCAAGAGGTTTCTTGGGATTTATCTCCAAAAGCTACATACCCAAAGTAATTGTAGAGCATATAGAACAAAGTCATAGCTATTACAAAAAAGAGGGATGCTTCCTTCATAGTTATTTTTAGGAGGTTTTGATTTCAAAGTATCCTACACAATAAAATGATTAATCCATGATTACTTAACTGGATTAAATTAAAACTTACAATAAGGTTTTAACATATAGCTCAATGCAGTATTTTTTATAGATAACTCAATTTCTATGGCAAGCACATAATATGGATATGCAAAAGCAATGCCACCAATGGCTTGAAGGATCTACCAGATGTTCTGTGATGTGACCATTGTAGTACTTGTGCTGATTCCACCAATGCTTCCATTAAACTTTCCATTTTATATAATTCCCCCAAAAATAATCTCATAAAGACTGTACTCGGTAAGGAAAGATTAAAAATTTAGTGTTACATGCAATTTTTGAGTTGCATGGGAAAGGTTAAGGATTATAGTGAATTACATATATTTTAACATTCTTTGATCTAATCATATAGGTTGTAAAATAATAAGGGCACCCAAGACAACATTATTTTATAAAATTTAAAGAGAATAGGATACAAGAATATCAACTACTTTTGTAATGCCAAGATACCCTCCTATTGATGCATATATAAATGACATCATGGCTGCAACTACTGAAGGCCTAAAACATTATGAAAGTTTGGTATTGGAGAAAAGATAACTTATGTCAATCCAAAGAATATCATGATGGTGAACTCTGAGAAGTGGTAGTGATAGGCATCTTCATTATTGTGTTAGTAATCCAATTACATGATTGTGCTGCAATGTTAGTATCCAGCTATGTTAGGTGTAAAAAGCATGCAAACTTCCATAATAAATCAAAATAGTCAATCCTTTTTTAAAACTAAAATATCATTCAAATACAAAAAATGGCTACCGAAAAAGATATTTCATCAACTAACCAGCTCAGACCAAACAATGGGGTAGTCCATAATAACAACCACCTCTAGATAATAAACATGTGTATTGCCTCCATTAAAAAAATAGACTATAAAACCTTAGAAGGCTTAAATAATGACCATCAATTGTTGATTTATAAAGCCTTGAGTTGATTTCTCCAATATGCAAAGTAGTTACCATCTTAAAACTTGCATTGAAATTCATGTAAAAATTTTATAATATAAATTGATTATTTTGATCTTGTGACACTAAAGTCTAAAAAACTAATCCACTCTTATTAGGATGTTTATGTTGAAAACTCATATGTGGATAAATTATTCAATAGGTGGTACACAAAGAGTACCCTAGTCCATCTACCAGTGTCCAAGGGACTACACCTGATTGTAAAAGGGAACACTCAAGCCTTGCAAATGGTATAAGCCCAATAGTCTCATCTCTTCATACATATCAAAAAAGGATTTCTCAATTTTTGTCACTAGTAGTATTTGAGAAGAGTATGAGTTTCCTAGGTACTGAGGTAGTGGAAGAGGCTCTAGCTGACATTAAATGCAATAAGTGATTAAAACATCAAATAGATAGCTTTATTTATAGACTTTAACATCTTGTCATGGGAAAATACCTTAAGCTAGGAAATGCTTCATGCTAATGATGAAACTCCTACTCTTATCACTGTTATAACAATATGAGTTGTTGCAATCCATAATGTGCATGTACTTAAACTCAGTGTAAATTTGTTAAAAAAAGTGTTGGTATATTCCATGTCATTAGATTCTGTGAAGCATATATCTATAGTGATAAGATAAAGACAAATAAATTAAATAGACCATACTAGTCTATAGGACATAGTGCACCATGAGTTTGTATAAAACATAACTAAATGCTACAGTGTAAGGTAGAGACAGTCCTAAGTGATTTCTAAAAGGTTTCACTAGCTAGAGTGTTTTATTAAAATCAAATTCATGCCTCCAAAAATTGAATAAAATAAGAGGGGTGGGGAGGTTTTCATATACTATGCATGACATCAGTCATCCGCTCTTTAATAAGATTATATAATTTTAGGTAATTGAAATATAGATAATGGCACTTTATTTTATTGAATAGTGTATAAAAAATCAAGTGGGTTGTAGTTTAATGTAGAGGATGATGATGTAAATGGTGATGTCTATCCATTCATTTTAGGAAATAAAAAAGGAATGAGGTCAGGATTGTGCCCCAGGGGAATTTGTTGAAATGGATACCCCTCAGTATTTGACACCTAAACCAAAAAAAAAATTTGTACACCTAATCCGTGTAATCATTCAAAGTTTTAATCAAAAAATATATAAATTAATTATAGAAAACATTACAAATATTTTTATGTATAGAAAATAATGAGTTTTTATTAGTGGAAAAGAAGTATTTTAATCAAGTGTTAAACCAAATTTCTTCCTTTAATCAATATTGGGAACTAATAATTAATAGAAATTTATTTTTAAAACAAAATTGATAATTAAAGAAAGGACTAATCAGTATATATTTATTTATTTGAAATCGTACAATTTTTATTTTTATTTTAAGTCATACATTTTAACCTTGCCCTCACCCACTCTCGGTACCCTGCCACTAATGAGTAATTGAGAACCCTTGTGCTTTGGTAACTATCCTATACATGCACCTCACACCATGCCCACATGTGTTTCCATTTATTCCAATTATTATTTATAATATTTATTACAATTACTATGCATGACAAGAGGATTCACTGCGCAGAGTGATAAATCTATGCCTCAAAAAATTGAATGAAACAAGAGCAACAAAAAAATATGTATTGACTGCATTTATTTTTCGTGTACTGTGCATGATTTTAGTTGTCTGTTCTTTAATAAGATATATGTAATTTTAGCCAATTAAAATATTGATGATTGATTTTTCCCTTTTCTTTATTAACAAATGCATAAGTTAATTATAAAAAAATTATAAATATTTCTATATACATAAAATAATATTTTTTTATTGGTGGAAAATGGATAGTTTAATCAAGAGTTAAACCAAATTCATTTTGTTAATCACCTTTCTGAACTAATAATATGTCTAATTAATAGAAATTAAATTTTGGGAAAGAATTGTGTAAATTTTTTTCGAAACACTAATAATTGACACCTCGCGGCTCTATGTCATTGTGATTCAAAACTTCGATCAAAAATCTTTACACAATTTTTTCCCAAAATATAATTTCTTTTATTAATGAGCTATGAAAATATAAAATCTTTGATATATCTAATTTTAATTACAAGTGAAGTGGTAGTCACATTAAATAATAAGATTTCTAATCCACAAATTAGAAAAAAAAAAAATAATTGGTTACATTTATTAATTAAAATACAATAATAAGTTTGGATCGTATCATATAATTTATCGTGAGAATATAAAATAAACATTAAAAAATTATGTAATTTATCTTGATAATAATTCACAAAGCATGATTGAAATGTTGATAAAAAAATATCTGATATGTTTTTTTCTAAAATCTTCATCATTACAATATATATATATATATATATATATATATATATATATATATATATATATATATATATATAAGAGAAATATTGATATCAGACTAAGAGAAAGATTAATTGAGGATTTTTAAGTGAGAAGATTTATAAATCTATTTTATAGTTTTCTAGGATGATTTTCGTAGAAAACTACATGGACAAGTTATGTTCAAGGTTAATATCAAATCAAGGTAAGATTTATATATATACTTGTATGTCCTTTAAATAACACAAATAATTCTTCATGTTTCCATTATTTTATAGTATTCTATTGTTTAATACTATGAAATCATTGACTTCTTGATTTAAAAACTATGTTAATGTCTTTGTATGTTTCCTGAAACTAAATATATTTAGATTCATACTAAGATAATTTCTTTTACAATTGTCTAACTTGTAATTTTAACAAATTCATTGCATTGCACTCTTCTTGAAATAGTGATTCTTCACACCTTTTTTTTTATAACTAGATGTATTATTTATGGTCCTTTGTGCATGCTTAATACATATACAACATAAGGAATTCAATTTTTTTTTCTCAAAAAATTATGTAAAACTTTGTAAAGTCATGATTTTATTTTTTATAAAGCCTTGTTTATATTATTCTCTTGTTGACCTTCATTTTGAAATCTCTCCAAAATATCATAAGATTGTTATCAATCAAAAAACTCTTCTCAATTTAAACTTAAAATTTTAATTTTAGAAAATCTTATACATTAACCTTTATATTCTAATAAAACTTTATTTTTAATATTTTTATTCGTATCCACAAAGAAATAAAACTTACTTTTTAATTTTATTTAGATGACAATATGAAGTGTTTACGGTTCTCTCTCCCTACCCAATATATAACCAATTTAAGAAAGTTGTTCCTCCTTAAAATCCTCTTTCTAACTGTGTAACGTTGTGATTTCATTTCGAAAACATACTTCCTTTGTTTTTTAACGTTGCCTTAATTTTAAGAACTTTGGGAACACAACTCGTACGTTTGACTTCTAAAATCTTTTGATTCCTTTTCTCAAAGTTTTTTTTTAAATATTTTTATTTATGTTTATAAGGACGTGGCCATATGGAAATGGGTGTATAAAATTGTGCAACTTTCAAAAAAACCATTAACGAAAAAAATAATTTTAAATCATCATTTTTTTAATTTTTAAATTATATTAATCATTAATTAAATTTATTAGCGATGTGATATTTTAATTGGTGTATCCAATATTAAAAAACATATATATACTTAAATTATTCTTATAATATTATTTTTATGAGAATGAAAATTTAAAAAAGAAAATTATTCAAATAAAATATTAATTTATTTTTTTTAATTATTATTATTTTTTTCCTTAAAGAAAAAAATCAAAAATCGTTTATTTCTTTTTAGTTAATGGATTAATTCTTAAATTACTCATTGGTCGCATACAACAATCTTAGTATTGATGATTCAATTTGAATCATACACAAATGACATTGATACTTTTTCAATAAATGGTTAGTTAGTTAGTTATGAAAATAAATATTTGTTTTAATGTGCATGTAAAAATTTATATTCACTATTAAATTCTTTTCAGGGAGATAATGTTTTTCAATTTAATTTTAAGTATTTTGGGGATAAAATTTATATGTTGGCCTTTGAATTATTTTGAAGAATATTTTTAAATTTTTTTTGTGCTACTTTTATTTGTGTCAATAAGGACATATCCATATGGAAAGGCCTTTGACTATAGTTGTCTTCCAGTTGTTTATTAGTCTCATAGAACAAGAGGTAGGTCTCATTTTGTTTGTATGGACTAATTTTAATTATGCTCGATAAAATTTGAGTTGCACACTAGTAATATTAATACTTTTTCTAACAAGAGGTTTCTTCTACAAATAAATGTTATTAATTTTTTTTTGTAGAATCTTAATATACATGTAAGGATGTATGAATTTGTTTCATGTAATATTAACACATAAGAAACATTAATATATGACTCGTAAAAATGCATCAACCAAACATAATTCTATCCAATGCAATGATTACCAAACATTGTGAAAACATAATAAACACTACCTCATGGAATATAATTATTTTAAAGCATAAACCAAAAAAGGTTTAAAAATAACCCTCCTATTTTGAATTTAATTTGTAAAAACTGAGTTTATTCCTTGATCTAAGAGTATGAAAAATATTGGAATTCTTTGATTTGTGAATTTATGAAAAGAAATTTAATGTTAGTTTCAATGTTTTGGATGAGAAAATGTTGTAAATAATAAATTCAATTTAGTGAGAAATTATTTCTACCTACGAAATAGTCTTACATTTATGTATATGTGACAAAACTAACTTGATGAGATTATTTGTTTATTTTCTATGTACCCTAATTATTTTTAGGTTAAAGTTATGAATAATTGCCTTCTATCTAAGATTGCAACCTTGAAAAGGTTTTTTTACTTAATTTTTTATTTTATTTTGTATTAAAAAAAATTAATATCAATTTAATTCATAAATTTTTCATTTTAAATATCTAAACTTTTGTCACATTCCATTATCTTCACCCCCTTGCATCTTAAAATAGTTGTGGTTACTAATTTGTATACACAAATTTTCTTTTCAAATATATTTAGTCATAATATTTTCTTATCACTTAGGGTTTTGAAAAAAATTGTGATTGCTTCATTTACAATAATCGTGATAGTCATGATGGAATGTTGTGTTGAGAATCATTTTTTATGATATGTATCAAGGAAGTTTTATGCCATCATTTTTATGTGATTGTTCAACATTGAGAGCTATTCCTATTATAATTGATATATTTACATGTTTATTATATTAATTGATTTTCTTTTTCCAAGTAGTTTCTAGCATTCATTATTATAAATATAAATTATAATTGGTATTAGTTAATCATATTACAAATTTTATTATTTTTCTTTCTTTCTTTCTCACTTTCATTATTGTGATATGATTGAGATATACTCACATCTATTGAGGATTGAGATCTATATTTATGAATGGACATAAACTTATGTGAATGTGCTATGATTAGATTACATGGTTATATTATTCATACTTTTATGAAATATTATAATGATTATTAATGAACATGAATTATTCTAGTACATTTTATAATTTAGTATGGATTAAACATAGACACCTAAAATCAGACAACATGATTGTAAAGACTCTTCACATTCCAACCTTTTGAGATACAAAGGGAAAGACTCTTCACATTCTTAAAATACCTAATCATGCAAGTTACAAGGCCGAATACGTAAAAAAATTATACAAAAGATGAAATCATACATTTCACACATGTGTTTATCTTATACACTTCACGATTTTAGTAAGCTCTAATCTTCATCCAACACTTTCCTAGAATTAAATATTGATAGAATTACACACCACTGAGAGGGGGGGTGAATCAGTGTTTAAAAATAATGCAATTCAATTCTCAACTCTTCAATCTACTTAACCAATCACATCAATATGCAAGATAGATGAATCAAAGAACAAACACGAATGTAACCATTACATAAGATTTATGTGGAAAACCCTCATGGGGGAGAAAGCCCACTCTCAAATATGCAAAAAAATAGACTACAGTCCTATAATATGATCATAAACATGAGGCTCTAGTGAAGCACCCACTTCACAAGGAGCACCAGCCCCTAAAGATGACAAGCACCAACATGTCTAAGATGTTGAGCACCAACACAACACTTATCAAATGAACAATTATTGAACTCTAATTGCTTCTTAATCTGATAGAGAAACCCTACAATAACACTCTTCTCCAAGTCTAAAACTCCACATAAGTCATCAACACCAAGCTATCTCTTCAACACAAGCAATAATCCTTCACAAAATCTTTTGCTCATATACAAATATGAACTCATAAATATAGTAAAAATAATCAATAAAATCAAAAAATTGTGCTGAGTCTAATGATATTTTTCTCTTCTCAATCTCATACAAACATTGGTCACTAATACCCCTAGCAACCTTCACACAAGGTCTTTAAAAATATCAACACTTGTTTGTCTTAGCTTGATCCCCTCACCCACAAAGGTCATAAAACATCTTGTATATATACCATTCTCAATTATGGTCAGCCATATTTATTTAAAACATTTTAGAAATAATTATTTATGTCTCCCAAGGTCATCCATGATCCTCTGTACAATCTTTCTATACCATACCATGATCTCATGCCAAAAACACCTCACAAACGAAGCATAGCTCCACTTATAAGACTATGTTTGACCAATAGGAGATTGGTCAAACCCTCAAAATCACTAGAAAAGATACTAAAGAATTAATCAACATACTCTAACAGTTATAAACACTTTATCTAACCATCTACCCTACAAATGAACTCAATCATCCAAAATAGGTTCTTTTTGCTAGCAAAACCATCATGGTCAACTAAGAGTCAACCATTAAATCAACTCCAAATGACTAGGAATAATATGAATTGCATGAAAAAAGGTCATACATCTCTTACATCACCTCCAATATCTTATAACCATCCATACTACTCACTTATTAGGCCTTCCAATTTCACTTCTCATTCTGATTGGTCTTTTTCACTCATGGCATCCTTTCCTTCATATCGACTAGACAACTTTGAGGACATAGAAATTTGACACAGAGAAATGAATATTCCTAAATTATTCATTATTGTTTGATACTAGTCATAATATTCATCATACACCCATTTTTTCACTTGGTTACTTTCAAAAATCTCTGACAATATCAAAAACACTGTTAAGAAACACTTTTATGTGGGACCCACAAATAGTCAAGATTAACTAAACACATCCTCAAAAGCCTAGATGAATCCTATACAAACTCAAATAATAATCCTATCCATCTACCATATTTTTTATCACCTACAATCAAAATATATTCTAATCAGGTCTAAGACTAGGGTTTTTGCACATAAAAAACCTGCTTGCCTTCTTATCAATAGGTCATAAATAATAGGACCTTAATCCATGATACAATGCTTGGAAAACCTTATTAGGAACCTTACTAAAGTTTTTAAAAAGGATTATCTCCCCATGCAAGTTATACATGAGCTAATAAACATGAGAACTTTCCTCTCAAGCTCAAATTGCACCATTCAAGCACCCTCTGAAGAACATGAAGTCATTTTTGACTTTCTAAGTCATTTTCTAACCTATGACTTGGTCAATAAACTTGAAAACACCTCTCTAATTATATCTCATTAAAAAACAAACTTCACCAACCTGTAAACACCCTTTGACCCTTCACAAGGCCTCACAAGCCCACCTAGGCCAACTCGGCCAATGGACAAACTATCTTGCCAACCACTAGCCACCTCTTTCAAACCATCTATCTAACCTATTAGCATACTATACATGTAAAAAATTCATATTCCAAGCATATAAAGCTCCATACCATGGCATACAAGACATAGGACTCAAAAACCTATAAGTAACCATGCATGATCAAGCTTACAAGGCACAAACTGACTTGCATACCTCATGAAGGCCACATGAATTCAAACCTTAAGCATATAACACATCAAGAACAAGTAAAAAATAATAATACCAAGATCCATTCGGCCATACAAAATCCACTTAGGATACCGATGCACACCCTTGCAAGTATCACATTGCTCTAAGTACATTAGACCACCATGTTCCGTCACTCTAACCTATTAGACCACTTTTTCATCACTAATGCCACTTGACATAAATGAAAACACATCTAACATCAATATCCTAAAAAATATTTATCTCATCACAAGAAAAAATTGCAAGATGATCTGAACTAAACTAGAAAGATAAATCATAATCATAAGTTACAGTTATTGTGCTAAGTGTTATTTACTAGTTTTCACCCTTTTCACACTAATTAACCACCATTTTAGGTTTTCAAATAAGTATCATAATAGCCTACCACCCTTTTGGTTTTTCAATATACTATCATAGCTAGGTGGCCACCTTTTATAGGTTTTCAACCATCTTGGTCCCGCTCTTAATGTTTAGACTATCTTACAAAAAATTTAATCTGCTATAAGTCACAAAAGAGAAGTGCGTAAACCTTACTGCTATGGTTGAGAATTTGTTTTACTTGGGGATTTTAGAGGTTGTTGTTTCTAAGTAGTTGTTAGCCTAGTGACTCCTGATGTATCCACTGCCAAAGGTATATGTGAAGACTATGCCTTTGTATTTATCTCACTTTCCTTTATAATTTGTTGAATTTATTGTGGAGGAATGAACTAGGGCTAATTTTTATCTACACAATGGTCAGATCAACTTGATCCAGTACCTCCTTGAGCATTTTCTAGTCATTGAGTACTCTATGTACCATTACAAGTAGAATGTGTAATGGTACCTAGATTATCATCATGTTTTATAGGTTTTCATCTTCTATGATTGTAATTAATTTCTTAGAATTAGATTATTTATACTAAATGTCCAAGACAAGCTCATCTAATCTATGTGTTGTCCTCTAGGCTTGAATCGCTATAAAAGTGTTACACATTAGTTCATGATGCCATACTTATAGCTTTTATATAGCAACATCCCTAGAATCTAGCAATTATTTGAGTTCACCACTCATTTTCTCCATAGTTACCATTTGATCCTCCATCACAGCTTTATCTTTTTCAATAGTGGAAAATTTAGGCTTCACGATGGCCAATGATTGATTCAAATAATGTCTCAAGTTTTACATATCCTAGGCTATCTTTTTCTCCTTTGTTTTAGAAGTGTCTAGGACTTACTCGTACTCATCTCGAAGTTGATACATGACCTATGTTTTTGACCAAAGAGTGTGTCCTTGTGAGCGTAATGCCAAAAATTTCTATGTAGTTCGTTAGCTCTTTATAAGTTTTGTCAATAACATCATGAATTATTTATATTCTAACATAGCTTGATCACCTATTGATTGTGTAACTAAAGTGGGATATGAATCATTTATCAATTGCCTTGCATTCACCAAGCTCTCCTATACTTTAGCCTTTTCATGTAACCTTAGGAATTCTTGCTCCAAATCGAAGGCCTTCTACATAACTAATTCTTATAAGGTGATTGATCCTTCAATATGTTTA
Organism: Torreya grandis; assembly: GCA_037957365.1. NCBI lineage: Eukaryota > Viridiplantae > Streptophyta > Pinopsida > Cupressales > Taxaceae > Torreya > Torreya grandis. The sequence goes on from JARHVA010000415.1 coordinate 3,375,563, forward strand.
GAGAGTGAAATTTGGGCTACATATAATGATGTTTAAATCACAGTGGTGGCAAGTGACAAGGATGTAGTCATGGATATATCAAGAGCAAGTGTAAATTGACCAAGTGGAAGAAAGAAAGTAGTCCTCTAAGTTGATGTAGCAGGGACATCCCATATCCATTGACTAGAGATCTATGTTACTTCTTCACTGCCCTTAGTATGAGTGGTGGATGTTATCTATGCTTTTGTTTGTGCATCCTTGAGTTCCTTATCTTGGGTTATTTATTATACCTTAGCCTTAGTCTCAGATTCATATTTCACTTTAGCTTCCTCTTCAGCCTTAGCTTGAGCATTAGTTTGGGCTTTGATTTTAGCCTCTACCTCAGCCTTAGCTTTGGCTTCAGCTTTAGCCTTAACTTTGGTTACTTATTCATTTTATTTATTCTACACAGATTTCACCTCTTATTTTCACCTTTGTGCTTCCTCTTGGTGTTTCTTATTTTCCTCTGCTTCTTCATCCTCCTTGCACACATCTTTAGCTTCCTTAGATTTATTCTTTCTAGCTTTGGCTTCTACAGCTTGCTTTCATGTAGCCTCTACTTCATCAGTTTCCCTTTGTTATTCCATGGTTATGTCTAGTTGCTTCTATTGTAGACTCTGTACAACTTCTTGCTATGTTATTTATTAAACTATTGCTTATTCATCTATTTCCTTAGTCTTTTGTTATTCTTACCTTTCTTTAAGCTTAAGTGTGCCCTGCATAATTTATCGTTCCTCAACTTCCCTAGGCATAATTATATCCATGGGTTCCTCCTCTCCTTCAGCATCATTTTTAGATTTAATCTACTTAGGTTATTTTAATTCACCCAACTAATCTTTTTATACTAACTTATTTATCCTAGATTTCACTAGAGGCTTAAGTGTTTGTTTTTGTTCATTCACACATTGGGGTTTAGGTTGTGGTTGAGCCAACTAAGTCTGGTGTGCATTACTTTCTTCTGCATGTGCACTAAAAGAGACCATCATTTCCTACATTGTTTATGATGGCTTTATATTCAGATGCATGTGTCATCACCTGAACAAAGGTTGAGTAGGGATGTCTTCTACAAAATAAATTTGTTTCATATGCAACAAATGATACCATAGATGGTTCCCTTCAAAATATTTTGGGCTTTAACTTTTTTTAATTTCTTCCTATCCTACATTGTCAATAAGGATAGAAGGAGATGGTTGAGAGATATCAACCCAAAGGTATTATCTTACCTAATTTTTCACTTGGTAAGTGTATACTACTTTACAAACAAAATCCTTTTCCTCCTCTGCATTAGACACTCAGTTATGATGTATTTTATCATTGATTGGAGTACTTTCCATTCTTCCACCCACATCTCAGGTGAGTCACACTCAAAATCTATTCATAGAATCATGGGATGCTCAAGCCATGAATTCATTTATCCGGTTTCTTCCTTTGGTGGAGGTGGCAAGGCTCTATGTGTAGGTGCTTTCCTCTTTCCTTTCTCTTTTTGTGATGCATCTTGTTGTTGTGTTGGTTGGGCTTACGGCTAAGTGGGTTATTATGAAGGTATTTGCTCTTCTTTTTGTTGTTGTGCCTATGGAGGGATGACTTGCAATGGAGGTACAAACCTCACATCTAGGGATTTTTTCTAGTAGACTTCAAAGTTTACATTGACCATCAAAATTAAAAATGGCATTGGGGTGATAGTTGGGGTAGCCAAATCATGAACCTTAATCTATATGCTATTATGCAGTTTGGTAACTAAATAATGTTGACCTAGGTATTGCATTACATCCTAAGGAATCCTAGGGTGTGATTAAATTAATGCTAGGGCTTCCATCCACCATGGATTGAACCACCCCAATTCATAACATTGGCTTATTTTGGTCTATGTAATGTTTGTGAGGGCATTATCAGGCCAAAAATTGGTATTTATGTTTATCGTCCCTAGTGGATACTTCCAATATGTGAAACATAATAATAAAACTAAAAATGGGTATTGAAAGTTTTGGGTGGTTCCTTCAAGTACCTTTTCTATATTTTTGGTAAGCTTAGTTGCCAAAAATTTAGGCTAGTTGAAATCCTAATACAGCTTCATCATTCGATAGGTAATGTCAATGATGCCTCTTATTATTTGTTTTGTTTGATTTGTGGTTTTCTAGAATATCTTAGTAATACATTGCACCATTATGCGTAGTGAAGCATCCTCAATTGATTCAAAAAGATTTCATCATCTTGTCCTAGTGGTGTATTTTTCTCTGATATCTGAGTGAAGTGGTGGTGTTGTAGACTTATATGGCAACATATATTTACCATGATTGGGTAGGCCAATTGATCATGATATTGAGTGTGCATTAATCCAAATAATAATATCTTGATCTAAATAGATAGCTCATTGATTGTATCGACTCAATAATGTCATCTTAATCTATTTTATTCCATCTTGGTGAAATCCATCATTCATGCTCATGATCATCACAATGCGCAAAATAGGTACAATATATTCCATAGGCATTACTACCTCAAGGCCATATACCAATTAGAAGGGAGTGAACCTGATAATTCTCTTATAATGTGTGCAATAGTCCTATAAAATTATAGGAATTCGATCCTCCCAATCATTTGTTTGAACATTGAAATTTTTTATTAATATCTTGCCCAAAACTTTATTTAATGCTTTTGCTTATCCATTGGCCTGTGGATGGTAATTCATGATTTTATGGTGAGATATCATAAACTCATCTATGACAGTCTTAATAGTATTATTGATAAAGTGTGTGCCTATACCACTTACCAATATATTGGACATCTAAATCTCATGATAATTTTTTCATATAAAAATTTGGCAACATCCTTCGCATCGCAACTTGGAGTGGAAGTATCTTCCACCCATTTCATGAAATATTTAATCATAATGATAATGTATTTAGCATGACTAAACTTATTTTGGGGAGCTATATATTTGACAAAATCAATTCCCCATTGCTCAAAAGGTTGTTTTTCAATCATATGTACTAAATTCATTTCATTTTGTTGGTTGGGCTTGTCCATTCTTTGATAGATATTGCAGTGTTTAGTAACTCTGTGCACATCCTAAAAAAGTGTAAACCACCATAGACCACTCTGAAGTATTTTCCTGGTAGTGGATTCTCCTGCAAAGTGACCTCATATGATCCTTTGGTGATCTTATTGAAGTGTTTTTGGTCGCTCGTGCTCTAGAGCTACCCTGTGTAATACATCATCTTATCCTAACTTGTACAAGAATCCTTTAATAAGATTATATGGTATAGCTCTAGTAACCATTTGTTTCTTATCCCTATCTATATAATTTGTAAAAAAAATTCCTTGTTTAAATTTTTTTTAATGTCCTCCATGTTATCAGGAACTACAATAGTTCTAAATAAATACACATCAAGGGATTCATCATCGATTTCCTCTGGTTCTTCCCCATTATGAAGCTAATTGAGATGATTTGGTCCCACATTCTCCTATTCTAGATTCACATTGATCTAAAATTGGAATTCTTGAAAGAGAATCAACCACCTTGATATACATCGTCTTAGCATGGGTTTATTTACCAAGTATCGCAATGCCTAATGGTCCATGAAGAACTCAAAAGGAGTAGCCAATATTTAATTCTTAAAAATTTACAATGTAAACTCCATGGCTATTGCTTCTCTCTATGTGGTTGTGTAATTATTTTCCACAACTGAGATTTTTATACTATAATAATGTATCAGGTGGTCTAACCTGCATTCACCTAGATGCACTAAGACATCTCTTACTGCAATTCCCAAAATATTCGCATGTACATGGAATGGCTTCTCCCAATCAAGAAATACCAAGATGGTTACTATTACCAACCTCTACTTGAACTTAATGAATGATGTTTAACACTTTGGTGTCCATTCAAATTTGGTATCCTTGCATAGTATCCTCTCCATGGATGTTGATATAGTTTCATATCCTTTTATAAACTTCATATAATATCTTGTATGACCCAAAAAGGTGTGAACTTCATTTGAGTTGGTAGGAAGTGGCATTCCTATTTTAACAATTATTTTAGTTGGATCAACCAAAATTATGTCATTACACACAACATGACCCATCAAGACATCAAAAGGTGTAAATAATAGACACTTCTTTAAATTCAATGTGATGCACAAAGTCTGGCATCACTCTACATCAATCTTACCTTTGAAAAGTGTTCTAAATAAAGAGAATATTTACCAATCATTTAGATAGACTTCTAGAAAATCATGAATGAAGTCTTTGAATACATTTACCATAGCTCTAAAAAATACATTAAGTGCATTCTTTAAGACAAATGACATTACCTTGTATGTAAATGATCCCCATTCAATAGCGAAGGTGGTCCCGACCTTATCTTCTTTAACAATCAAAATTTGGTGATACCCACTGAAACCATATATAAATGACTAAAGCTCATGCCCAACCACATATTCAAGTACTTAATCAATAAAAGGGATAGGAAATGGATCATTGACACAAGTGTCATTGAGTGCACGGTAATCTCTACACACCTAAATTTCTCTTATATTCTTAGGTTGCACAACCATGAGACTCACCCACTCTGCGTTTTTAACTAGATGAATAATTTTATCTTCTTAAATTTGATCCAATTCGATCTTCACTTTCATTTTCATATTAGGATGGTATTATTTTTTGTTTAGATTTGCATAACCTAAACACACAAAATAATGAATTTGCATAATAAAATCAAATACACAAAATATAATTCAAATGGGATAATGTTATTCAAATTATTTGGGTATATTTATACACATGCTTGATACTAAGAAGAAGGATTCAAGTCTTATCTTTAATCTTCTAAATCTCTCTCCTGAAATCTTTCATATCTATATCTCATCCCTTTATTCTTGCACTAATCTATCTACATGAGTTGTGAGAACAACTCACTCACACAATATTATATTTTCTCACACATATAATATTTATAGCTTAATAAATATTCAAATGTAAATAATATTATTAAATCTAATTCCTAACATTCCCTTAGTTTTTACATGGTCCAAAAACATCCACACTCTCACCTGTAGTATCCTCACCCCGTGATATTCCCAACTATTTGGCTCATGACCTTGATCCAAACAAAGGCTCACCCCATCCATGGTTTTAAAAATGTTTACCACAAATGTTGACATAATTAAGAACTTCATCGACTATCCACCTCTAATGGTTTTCTATATCTACCACAAAGCTTTTCAAGATCCATGAACTATCTTACATTGGTACATTTTAGTCTTTCACTATATTTTTACATCAGCGAAATATATTTGGAATTGCTCACTAATTAAAATACTTAAACAAGTATGTACTTATGTTCTTATTTATATAAATAAAAAATATAACTAAAAAAATCCACAAATATATTATGTAGCCTCGTTGCTTGTGGCTGATGATAGGTTGATATTTGACCTCCTTCCTCTGTTGCCTCCTCCTCCATCTTTAGGAAGTTGCTTACTTAGTAAATTTGTCTTTGAGATGCTTTGATGAATCTCGTGGGTTATCTATATATATTTTATGACCCCCTCCCCCCCCCAATATGGATGTCACGTACAAGTGATAATGCATCCATTACAAGATGTGTAAAATTTTGACTTTTGACAATAGAAAACATATTTGACTTAGACCGACATGACCAAAGACACTATTTTTTTAATTTTTCTTTTGTGTTCGACACTTTATGACAAATAAGACTATGACTTAACATGACATTTATAAATAACCTAATAACACCTATTAAAGCTAAAATTTGACACAAGACACCTTTTTGACTTTATTTTTAATAAGACTCTTAGACATGGACTCCCGATTGATTGAACTCTAAACTAAAGACATGGACACAAGAATTATTAACCTAATATTTAAAGAGAATACCACTTTTTAATCAATAATAAACTATATAAAGGATATAGAAGACAATGAATGCCCAAAAAAAATAAAACATAAACATAAACTTTAATACTTAACCTAAAGTTGTGGGTGGTCCAAAAAGGCCAGTGGATTTAGTGGTTGGGAAAGACTCAAACTATGACCTTTTCATGTTTGATACTACATGCACAAATTTGAGGAACTTGAGCTGAGCTTGGTAACATGGTATGCGGTTGATAACAATGCAATGTCAAGCAAGTTGATCACGAGATTGTAAATAGATGGATTGTATGGTAAATGAAGCTAATGCAAATTTATTTTGGCCGAGTTCATTGTTGATGCAACTCACTTAAAATTAAAAGTATTTATTCAACCCTATTTATATCCTTGAGTGTGATTATGATTTCAAAGTAGAATGTGCAATCCTTTCAACTATTATTATGACAAACCAAAATGTTATTTTTATTCTGGAAGAATCTTAACTATGACTGACTAAATGGGTTTGAATATTGAAGATGTGTGGAAAATCTTCTAGTGATAGGATGCAAAACCAAGCTTCCTTTACATCTTATAAAAAATTCTTATCCATCCAATCATATTGAATATGGTTAACGTTTATTTCATGAGATGTATAAGAAACACTATGTGAAGCTTGAGGAATTAAATGCATATCATGACTGTGTATGGTGCACTTGTGGACAACACAATTGAAACATGGATAGGTTTGTTATCTTCATCAAGATCAATGATATAAAGGTCACCACTCAATATAGATGATGCCTTCAAACCAATATGGTTTAGAATTGCAATCTTGAATTTTATAGATGGGCAACCATGAGTTTGAAATGAAAAATCCCTCAATCACATATCAGAACCATAACATTTGATGATACACAATTAGATCATGAATTCAGAGACTCTCATCTTGGATTGAACAAATTTTATACTATATATTAGTGATGTTTTAGATTTGCATAACTGTTGACATGATGGATTGCACCCTAGGCAGGAGGCCAAGCTCTTGCCTTCCACACGCAATAATGGAAACTCCCCTCTCGCCTGCGGGACCAGCGAAGATAAGGGGAGAATCTCTAGATAAGGGCTAGCTCCCTCTAATGTATCTTTTAGGTCTTGGATTTCATACTACTAACAAATAAATGAAAATTGAGGGGGGGTATGAAAAGGGAGAAGGATGCTGAAAATTGAACCTAAACCTAAACTAAAAGGTGATACACCAAAAAGTTGATCCACTCAACCTGAACATATACTTTTCACCAAGAAGAAGCTCCCATACACTTCATCTGATGTGGGAGACTCTTCTATATCAGCGAGTCAGGGGTCCATAGAGATACAGGGAGGAAGAACTATCAAAGGTGTTCTGAGACACACTTTGGCAGCCTATTCACATGCGCATATATTCTTGCTGTAGATACTTTTGGTAGAATTGCAGAAGAAGAAACTTCACAATGCACTAAACATGTTGGAATCATTCTATGAAAAGCATAACAAAAAATGACTTAACACAAAAAGTAAACATAGACATATGCGTGATTGTAAGTCTAAATGGAGGTAAAAATGCTAAGTCTTGATTTAAGGTAAAATCCAGCAGAGTTCTGCCTTACAAGCTCGAGAGATTTTTGGGCAAAGCTTTGCCTTATGGGATCTAAGATGGATCAATCCCCCTATCAAAATGAGAAGTTTACAATATATAGAAAGAGGAGAAGAAGTAAAAGCGCCCCTTTGGAAAAGACTTTTGGTGCCCTTTGACAATTTGGCCCATGTGCGCTAAGATTATCGAGAAGAGGAAGTCACTATTTCTGATGTCATTCTTCTAGAAAAGGCCTGCTGGAACCATGCTGTGTAATCGCCAGTCTTGACTTTAGCATTCAAACATTAATGTGAAAGCATGGGCTGCACCTTTTTTTACAGACAAGACTATTCCTTCCAGATACTTGCATGGTTTTTCTGCTTATAAATGCAAAGTGGAGAAAATAGGGCACACCGCTTACTATTTGCACCATTTAATGACCACTTGGAAATAATTTTTATAACTATAAGAATAAATCCCTGATTTGACACCTCTTCTTTTCCACCTGGACTGTTTATTCGCTTCTGCACTTTGTCTCTTTGTAGTTTTGTCTCCTTCTAGCTCCCTCAGCCCTTGTGGCTATCTTATTGGTAGGTCGCTGAGTTCCTTGGGCTCTTTTTTAAGCTTTTCAAAATCAACAACTATTTTATGAGCCTTAAATTTGACATCTGCGCACCTGTCACCGCATTTGAGCTTCCAACGGCTAGTTTGCCATGCTTGATTTTGACATCTTTGGGCCCATCAACCCTTGGAATTTATTCAGCCTTTCCTTTCTTTCAGCTTCTTGTTTTGGACCCTCCCAAAGGGAAGGTGACCCTTCAGGTTTGGAGAAGTTCCCTTCATTCAATAACTGAGATTCCCCCGTAAGGGCACCTATCCTTTGGGGTCCTTCGGTGGCCTTTTCTCTTCAGCTAATTTCCTGCAGACATTTTCCCTGTGGACTAAAATTTTTCAAGAATAGTCTTCGACCACTTTTCTTGACCTTTCGGATTTTCTTTCAGGCTTTTCTCCCATGGCTATTTTCTTCTGAATTTCTTTAAACTTTTTGTCCGAAGGAATTCCTTTGGACAAAAGTCCAAAAGAAATCATTTTATGCCTTAGTCTTTCATAGCCCTTCTGAATTCATTCAGACTTTTTTTCTAAAGTAATTCCTTCAGACAGAAAGTTTAAAGGATTTCTTCCTTTGCTTCTTCAATTGCATTTGAAAAGTGCCCTTCAAAAAAATTGGAAACGACCCTTCTAAAGGGTACTTCCTTTGTCTTAAACAAATTTTTGAAGGAAACTTACCTTTTCGGCTTTTCTTTATGGCCTCTTTGAAAGTGTTTCTTGCCCTCTGAAAGGGCACTTGAGTCTTGAACTACCCTCAATGAGGGCACCTGAAATGGTCCATTTTGTGCCTAAGTGTTAGAAACTCGTCTCTACCTGTAGAGTTCATAGAAATGGACCTGCAGAGTCCATAGAAAAAATCCCTGTAGAATCTGTAGAAATCTTGTAGAGTCTGTACAAATTTCCAAGATTTGTGAAAAATAAAAAATGAACTGGCTTAGAATAGTAGGGAAAGAAGGGGACCGATTTTTGGCCTGTTGGACCAAAAATGGTCAACAAATTGGTGACTCCTAGGGGAAGCTTGACTGCTATGCTTAGATACCAATTGCCTTAAAGTCCATTGGGCATGGAGTAAGACCGTAGCTTTGAAGAAAGGATAACAATAGCCTTGAGATATCCTATAATCAATCATGAGCTTTTACCCCACACACAAAGGAAAACACACACAAGGCTAAAAACACTACTTGTGCAAGCAACACTTAGGGAAAACAAGAAAAAAAATTTAAAGCAAACTACTATATATAGCTAACCAGGGATATTTGCCTCCCTTCTGAATCAAAGGGAAAATTTCTTAAGTCCCCTCCCTGGCTAGGAAACTTATGGTGCCAGATAAGTGGTTGAATGGAATGGAGACTTGGTGACCTGCTCCTCTTGCCTGCCACCGAGATTGGCTTGCATCTGAGTGGATCAAAATCAAACATGCTCCCAACATATATGTACTTTTCTTGTCCTTAGAAGCTTTTCAAATGTTGGTCCTTCATGCTAGTGCATTTCACCAAGAAATCGATGGTTGTTGGCTCATCACCATAAGCCCTTTGATATGCAAAGTCCCCTTGTAGTGCATCATCGTTTGACCCATTTCCTTTTGCTTCATTGAAGACCCTGTCAAACTCATCTTCTACTTCTTCAAGGCTTTCTTGAAGAAGGGTGACTGTTGTGATGTCTAAAATGGAATCAAAAACTAATTGCTCATCCCACAGAACATCACCTTTTTATTCAAAACTCTCTTCTTCAACGTTTTCCTCAAGAGAGACCAGCCTCTCCTTTTCTTACTCAAGGATCAGGGTCTCTAGTTATTCAAAGACATTCTCCTGATCCTCCTCTAACTCTGGCGCCATGGCATAGTCATCCTCCTCATCGAAGCAACAAGGAAGTTCATCAAACAAGGAGGGAGAGAGCTCACCACGCTTACATTCCTCTTCGTATTGCTGGAATATCCATATGTATGCATGACCTATGTCTTCTCCATTGTTGATGATGTATTCAAAAGGAGCCTCCATGATGATTTCATCTTCTTTTTTTCTCATGATAGCCTCTTGTACAATCGCATATTGGATCTTCTGCTCCTCACTCAAATCCTACAAAACAGGTTCCTCCTTGAGAAGGGGTGAAGTGAAAAAACCATGTGGAAGAGGAGGTAGTCCTTGAGTTAGAATCAAATGATTCTCCTCTTTCCATTTGGCTAGAAATTCATCTATACCATGTGTGGCCTGATAGCTCTCTTGGAGGTGTGTAGATGGGGTGTGTTTAGACATGTCCATCACACATTGGCTAAGGAATCTCACTCTGGATTCCAACTCTACAATTCTCCTAGCTATATCTTCCTAGAAGAGCCTTTCTTGGAGGTCATAATCATCATCATGAGGAGTAGGAGCAGGTTCATTTTCTTCAAGGTTTTAAGCAAAACCTTTCCTCTTGCCCCATGATTCCACCATTTGCTTCCAAGTCATGACCTTGAAATTGGAATTTCCCCTTCTTATTGAAGAGCAACTAGGAGAGCTGCTTGGGGTGATTTCATAAAGATTTTGAGCTTGTTTAAAACTATATGAAGGAAAAAAGGGCCCATTATGCTGAGCAAAGTTATACATACAAAAATGTGATTTATTGATGGCACTAGAACTGCTTAACCAACTGATTCAACTCGGAGTCGCCATCGGTGTTGATGAAAAAAAGCCTCCAAAGGTTGGTTGGTTGAAGAACACACCAAAAATTCTTCAACTCTTTGGACCAAACTTGTCCTAGTTGGTCCCACCAGGTGTGCCAAAAATTATTGACATGATGGATTGCACCCTGGGCAGGAGGCCAAGCTCCTGCCTTCCACACGCAATAATGGAAACTCCCCTCTCACCTATGGGACCGGCGAAGCTGGGGGGAGAGTCTCTAGATAAGGGCTAGCTCCCTCTGATGTATCTTTTAAGTCCTAGATTTCTTACTACTAACAAATAAATGAAAAAAGGAGGGGATGAAAAGGGAGAAGGATGCTGAAAATAAAACCTAAACCTAAACTAAAAGGTGATACACCAAAAAGTTGATCCACTCAGCCCGAACATACAATTTTCACCAAGAAGAAGCTCCCATACACTTCATCTAATGTGGGAGACTCTTCTGTATCAGTGAGTCAGGGGTCCATAGAGATACAGGGAGGAAGAAATATCAAAGGTGTTCTGAGACACACTTTGGTAGCCTATTCACATGTGCCTATATTCCTGTTGTAGATACTTCTGGCAGACCTGCAGAAGAAGAAACTTCACAATGCACTAGACATGCTGGAATCATTCTGTGAAAAGCATAAAATAAAATGACTTAACACAAAAATAAAACATAGACATATGCGTGAGTGCAAGTCTAAATGGAGGTAAAAATGCTAAGTCTTGATTCAAGCTAAAATCTGGCAGAGTTCTACCTTACAAGCCCAAGAGATTTTTGGTCAGAGTTTTGCCTTACAGGCTTCGAGATGGATCGATCCCCCTCTCAAAATGAGAAGTTTACAATATATAGAAAGAGGAGAAGAAGTAAAATCGCCCCTTTGAAAAAGAATTTTGGCACCCTTTGACAAGTTGGCCCATGTGCGCTGAGAGCATTAAGAAGAGGAAGTCACTATTGCTGATGTCATTCTTCTAGAAAAGGCCTGCTAGAACCATGTTGTATAATCACCAGTCTTGACTTTGGCATTCAAACATTAATGTGAAAGCATGGGCCATGCCTCTTTTTTGTAGAGAAGACTGCTCTTTCCAGAGACTCGTGCAGTTTGTCTGCTTATAAATGCAAAGTGGAAAAAATAGGGCATGCCACTTACTATTTGTGTTATTTGATGACCACTTGGCAAGCACTGTTCTAACTACAAGAATAAATCCCTGAGTTAACACCTCTTCTTTTCCACCTAGACTATTTGTCTACTTCTACACTTTGTCTCTTTTTGGCTCCTTCGGCCCTCGAGGCTATCTTCTTGGTGGGTCACTGAGTTCTTTGGGCTCTTCTTTAAGATTTTAAAAATCAACGGCTATTTCACAGCCTTAAATTTGACGTCTGTGCACCTGTCACCGCATTTGAGCTTCCAAAGGCTAGTTCATCGTGCTTGATTTTAATGTCTTTGGGCCCATCACCCCTTGGAATTTCTTTGGCCTTTCCTTTCTTTCAGCTTCTTATTTTAGACCCTCCCGAAGGGAAGGTGACCCTTCAGCTTTGGAGAAGTGCCCTTCATTTGGCAATCGAGAGTCCCCCGCAAGGGCACCTATCCTTCGAAGTCATTCAGTGGCCTTTTCTCTTCGGCTAATTTCCCGTGGACATTTTCCCCGTAGACAAAAAGTCCACAAGAATTGTCTTCGACCACTTTGCTTGACCTTCAAGATTTTATTTTGGGCTTTTCTCCCACGGCTATTTTCTTTCAAATTTCTTCAAACTTTTTGTTTGAAGGAATTCCTTCAGACAAAAGTCTAAAATAAATCATTTTATGCCTTAGTCTTTCATAGCCCTTTTGAATTCCTTCAGACTTTTTGTCCGAAGGAATTCCTTCAGACAAAAAGTCTGAAGGATTTCTTCCTTTACTTCTTCGACTACCTTTGAAAAGTGTCCTTCAGAAAAATTAGAAATGACTCTTCCGAAGTGTACTTCCTTTGTCTTAAACAAATTTATGAATGAAACTTACCTTTTCGGCTTTTCTTTGTGGCCTCTTTGAAAGTGTTCCCTTCCCTCTGCAAGGGCACTTGAGTCCCAAACTACCCTCCATGAGGACACCTAAAATGGTCCATTTTGTGCCTAAGTGTCAGGAACTCATCTCTGCCTGTAAAATCCATAGAAATGGACCTGCAGAGTCCATAAAAAAAATCCTCGTAGAGTCTGTAAAAATCTTGTAGAGTCTGTAGAAATTTCAAAGACTTGTGCAAAATCAAAAATGAACTAGCTTAGAACAATAGGGAAAGAAGGGGACCAATTTTTGGCCTATTGGACCAAAAATGGTCAACAATAACCTAAACACACAAAATAATGAATTTTTATAATGAAATCAAATAAAATATATATAATTCAAATGGGATAATATTATTCAAATGATTGGAAGATATTTATACACATGCTTGATCCTAAGAATAAGGAGTCAAGTCTTATCTTTGATCCCCTTAATCTCTCTCCTAAAATTAGTCATATCTATCTCTCATCCCTTTATTCTTAAACTAATCTATCTAGTGAGTTGTGAGAACAACTCACTCACACAATATTATATTTTCTCACACATATAATATTTACCTCTCAATAAATATACAAATGTAAATACTAATGTAAAAACTAATTCTTAATAGATTGAGCCAGTAGGGTCACTTTTTAATTAGGCACACACATTCTTTTAACTCAATAGGCATTTCTCATAGAGATAGATTTATGCCTTTGACCTTTGAGAATTTGCTTGGAAACACATCCTAATAATCTCTCAACAAATACAGGGCTTCAAAGATTTGCTTCTGTTCTCAATAATCTTCCACTATTACAAGCTTAGGGGCCACTTCTGTCCCAATATTTCCTTGAGTATTTTACAAAGGTTCCTGATATATCTTGCTTGATCCACTAGGCATAGTATCTTGTGAATGCATTTGCCTTCTCATTGTATAATGTCATTATTATGCATTTTCTCCTCTTTTACTTTCTCTGTACTTTGCACTGGTTTAGACTCCTCTTCATACTATGGTTCAAATAACCCTTCTAAATCAATATCTCTATAACTATCACTATCATTAGATTCTATCAGATCATTATTTATTCTATTACACGGTTGAAACTAGAACTATTCTTTTTTATTAGCTTTGTAATTGTGTAGTGTAAGATCCAAGTCCTGCATAACTTCCTGATGAGTGGATGATTCAACATTTGTTAAATCCTCTGCGTATCCATGACATAGAAAAAATTTAATATTTGGAAAGGCATTATGTACTAATGGATTATCATCCTCAAACATAAAAGTTTGAATGAAATCATGTTGAAGTTGTGCCCATTGTCTAGTTTCCCTTCTATGTTCTTGATGCATGTACCAAGCTATTATAACAAGTGCAAAGGTATAACTGAATATGTGCACTTAATATCAAGGCTCTACTCCTTGTGGGTCCATATATCTACACACTTATGGATGTGCAGTTCTAAACATTGACCCTCTTAAAAGAAAGGCCATTCTTCTTTAATACTAGCTGGTAGTTGAAACCTTATACATAAAATTTCATAGGTGCCCTCCTAATGAATTTTTGAATTTATATGCATGGCCCACCATATTTTAGTAGTTCCTTTTAGTGCATAGTTGAGTGTGTTGACTCATTGTTCCACATCTAGTACATGGTGTTAAATCCTCAATATGAATGGATTGAGATCCTCTATCACAAAATATTGAGGTATTTGGCATTCTGCAATGAACGCCATGTGCAAAGGTCATAACTCATTATCTCTTTGGGACCAATTCAAGATTTTTGCATCTGAGTCACCACTTATAGATGATACATAATCCCATTGTAGAATTCCTTCAAGGTTAGATTCAGTGTAAAATCCATCATAGTTACATTATTATTATAAAAAAAATTTAACTCATATCTTATCAGTGAACATACTAAAGGGGAAACACATTATTTGATTTGAACCTATCTAACCCATGACTTTGTTATAACTAGTTTGAACACCAATAGTTATTCCTACTATGCAGTACTGGACTTACACTTTTGACATTCTACAGTCTACACCTCAGTTTGTCTTTCATCTGTCCCCACTTTAAACCAACTATTGTCCTCATAAGCATAAGGAGACTTTGGCTCTTTAGGAATAATATATGGCTTTTATTCATATTTTTTTATAGGTATGACTATTATTTTATCTTTTTGATGAGTTTATAACTAATTGTGCATAGTGTTAATATTCATTTGACTGTCGTAAGCCCATTTCTTACTGATTAAGGTAGGGTAATGGGTCTCTATTATCTTCATGTCAATAACCTCAAAATATCTTTGCAAGATAAGTTCAACCACTTTAATTTCAATATCCTCTAGCCGACCATTGGGTTTGACTCACTATAATCTACTAAGATTAATTTTATTGGACTGTAACTCAAAGTTGGTTGATGAATGGCTTCCCATGTTGAATGCATAATTATATTGACTATACTACCAAATTCAAATACTGCATTTGTAATTTTGTATCTAGCCAATTCAATATCTAGGCATGAATCCACATCCCAAAGATTATTAGTCTTGACATCCGAAACTACTTTATTGGCCCTTATTTGTCCTCACTACATATGCTTTAGGATATATTTTCATTGTGTAGGAGGTTCACGATATTCTAGGATATATTTTCATTGTTTAGTGTACTAAGTAGATTTATTAGATCCATAAAATTGGTTATAATGTCTACTTGTCACATTATTCAAATAATTTTCCCATATATTTAAGCATCAATAGCAGTGTTATCCTCATCACAAACTATTTTATGTTGTATTTCTTATAATACCTGCGTAACTTAATATATTAAATTCTTTTCTCTTATAGGGTCAGGATATTTATCCCTTTAAAATTTTATAATACCTTGATCTTGAGGCATTTCTAAGGGAGGTAAGCGATGTTAAGCTCTGTGTTGCCTTATGATGGCTTGTACAAATACATTTTCTTTTGGCTATGAATTAATCATGTTTACATTGCACACTAACTTCTCCTTTCTTTGTTTCTCTAGAACAGGGCAGTCTTCCTTTTGATGTTGAATTTTCACCCTAAAGTATACATATTAAACTTAGAGGATTTATGGGACAGTCCCTCACATAATGATTATATTATATGCATAGATAACATTTCATGGGAGGTCAAGTTTGTCGATTATCATTATTACAACCTCTTTGATATCCACCATGATATCTACCCCTATATCCTCCTTTGTAGCCTCCTCTATTCTGTTGATATCCTCACCCTTGGGATTGTTGTCCATTGTATCCTCCTTGTTGATTCATATGTCCCTCATATCCTCCATATTGATCTTGAGGGGAACTCATATACCAATTTACTTGTTGCATATTTATGTTGTTTTATGGTTGTGCATACTGGTGAAAATATTGATATGAGGGAGATGGTGTATTATTCTAGCTTGTTAGGCCTTGCATCTAAAACTACAGTGATAAATGCATATGATATTATGGTGACAAAGGCACCAATCCCAAATTGCCTTGAGTCACATTTATCATCTCCATGTCTGGTCCTGTAATTGCTTACTTTATAGTGGGTATTTGTTGGGCTGCAACTATGAACACATTTTTTGTTAAATCTTACTTTAAATCCTGCAAGGCTTGAAAAATTGCCTCATCATGATTTTTAGATTTTTAAAAATTACAATACATGTTGTGTGAATTTTGGATATATTTTTAGAGGAGATGGCACTTGGATGTAAGATGTCTAATTACCCTACAGATTTCACAAAATTATGTTTTAATTGTTAGGCAGTCATTCCTATGAAGGCTTTTCATTTTCATGCATCTCGTTTATCCTTCTCATAAAATCATCTAAATTAGCTTCTAATTTTGATCCCACCGATGGAAGATCCACATAGTATTCTATTTGTTCAACTCTGATGATAACATACCAAGCATCACCCTTGGTGAAGAACTAGGCTTGTGTAATAATAAACCTTATTCTTAGTCATAAGCCCTCTACAAACCAAGTAGCATTATCTTTATCTTCTATAATAAAATAAATTTTATTCATCACATCAAAGAACTTAAAATCATATTCCCCAACTGTTTCCCCTGATTTTTTAAAATTTTCTTTAGATCCTGAATCACTTGACTAGAAAAAAAAAATTACTTTAAATTTTACTATCATCAAATATTTAACTTGTGTGAAATCCATGGCATTGACATTTCTTTTAAAAATGAACTCCAAAACATGGCCTCCCAAATCCCCTACTAGTTTACATTTCTTCACATCATCTGATGTTACCCTTTTTATGACCCATTTCATCTCGCAAGTTACTAAGTATTGTTCAAGATCCCAAGATCCATCATATGGAATTAAAAGTACAAAATTACCTACATAAAATGGCATAGTTGGTAGATTACTATTTGTTGTTACAGATGTCTAAATACTAGTAACTATGATTGGTGGTGTCTATGCACTAGTCATTGTGTAGTTAAGTGAATATGCAATGGTTACTGTGAATATAGACTGCTTCACACTACTCTTTTTAGGAGTAATCAAAAATATTGCTTTTTTAAACTTCTTTATTTCTATCACCCTTTTGGTTTCTATACTGAGCCTTTTGAACTTGTTAATAAAGGAATTAAACCAAACTAAATCAACTTCCCTCTTTGTATTTTTCTACCTTTTATAACTAAAGTGGGCTTGGGGGATGCATACCCTTAAAATGAATGATGCTTATTTCTATCTTCTTTTTTCTTTGAAATTGAACATGTAATATTACTACCTTCAAATTTAACATTTTTCTAGGAACTTTCCTTCCCAATTCCAATGAAAAACCCTTCACTTAATTGCAACCTACCTCTACTTCCAAACTGATCTACCTCAATGTCACTACTTCTAGTATCCTATTTCTCATCAAGACCTTTCTCATATTATACATACCCTTCTCTTTCATCAGCTTCTGCACCTTCTCTCAACAACCTTTCTTCTCTAGAATCTTTCCCTTGTATATCTCCATCTCTAACAACTTCTTATTTACTCCTAGTCCTACTCACATTTACTTCAGGGTCATTTGTATTATGCCACCTTCTTTACTATCATAGCTCTCTTTCAAGTCCTAGAATTTTCTTTTCACTCATAGTATTTTTGCCTTCCATCTTATGGCATCAGGTTCAAGTTCATCTTACTGAACTCTTCAAAATCCACTTTATCTCAAATGCATCCCCATGGTTCTCGAATATACTATTCCATGTTGGCTGGAGTAGGCACCATGGTCTTTTCCACAACCAATATCTTGATCAGTAAAGGTAATCATTGCAAAAAATATCCTCTAATTCCTTAGACAAATCAGTCTTGTGCAATCTCAAAAGGTAAATATCCTTATACTATGAACTCTATGATATAGTCATTGATCATAGTCTTCATCTAATAATCTATTGATTGAGACCAGTCGATATCTAGGTTACTCAGTCTTTTTAATTTGTCCTTAGTCCAAATTATAAATAATATTTTCCTCAGAATAAATTAATAGTATTCTAATCTGGATAACCACACAACTAATAATCCAAGTAATTTGCACCAAAAATTTCCATAGATTTTAGCATAGAGGTGTTCTTAGATAATCTCCTCTGAAGTCTTTATGACTCTTCATGTTTCTTCCTCTACAAAATTCATGATTATCTCATTTAGACATCATTTTATGTCTCTCATCCTTGGAAACCATCTCAACATCTTTCATCTAATTAGGTTCTATGCTCACTACACCATTGTTAGCAGATGATCTTGGAATTACACTAGAACATGCTAATTATAAGGATAGCTATCATGGTGGAGAGTGAAAAAAGGTATTGAAGATACAAAAACAATATAAACCATTGACAATATTATAAAATAGATCAAAGAGCAATATGAAGCATATATAAAAAAAACATAACCATAACTAGTATCGCATTAGATAACAAAATAAAGTAAAATAGAGTACTCACTACGCATAACCCATATATAAAATAAGATAAGGAAAACCATAACAAGATAATTCTATTAATCTATATTAACACATCAAACAAGATTCTATTACCTCAAAGTGTTATTTATAGCCTTTGATAATCTTGTTATGTCTTCACATTCTAACATTTCAAGATATAGAAGGAAAGACTCTCTGTATTCTTCAAATACTCAAATAGGCTTACAAGACTAAATACAAACAAAATTTATACAAAAACAAAATCATATACTTTGCACATGTGTTTATTTTATATACTTCACAATTTTAACAAGCTCCATTCTTCATCCAACAAGAAACCATAAATTTGGAGTCCTTTAAATGGTTGCCATTGGGCATCTTGGCAAATTACTTCTCCATGGAAACCACAACTCTTCTTCTGGAGTAGAATTCCACAAGGAGCTGTACTATAAATGTTAAAGGCTCAGAGTCAAATATGCTAATGAAAGGATCTAGGGAGGGTAAAGGTTCAAGACACACATTCAAGGATAGATCTAGAGGGATGACATTTGAATATCCCTTCACCAGTGCCTTTAAAATTTCATGTAATTTTACATAACAAAATTCCAAATCTTGAAATACAGTCAGGGGGACCAGACCCAAACATTACATATGTAGAGTTCACCTATAAAAATTTGGTAAATGGAAGCATGGGAAAAAACACCTTTCCAAATTGTGTATGTAAGTAGCCAAAGATGAGTTATAGAGTTAAAAAATATCAAAGGATGAATAAAAGGAGTGTCGAAGAAAAATATTATGCATAATGTATGCGCGAAATACATAAACATGTGAGGGAGAAGTTAGATTAGATAAATCAATAGTATAAACAACACCCAAATAATAGATGTAAACATAAGAATTTATAGGTTGACAAGTTAGTGTTTGTGTATTTATGCAAGGAGAAATTCCTGTGCAGAGTGTATAACAAGTGAAATTGGAAGAAGTAAGAACATAGAGAGTATTGAGGAAGTGTTAGATAAATGCATATGAGATTGAGTTTCCTGAAAACATGGGTATATCTCTAATATTCAATATTGCATATTTATATAAGTTTCATGAGGGAAAAGGTATTGATGAAGAAGAATAATTAGGTTCTCAACTAGAGAGAGAAAATACCTAAGAAGGAGAAAGAAGAAATAAAGACAATTTTGGACTCTAAGATTGTTTAGAGGACACAAGAAAAATAGTATAAGAAATACATAATGAAATGGAAGGAACAAAAAAAAGAACGCTTTGCTTGGTTAGATCTTGTGAAGATTGGTCATTAAGGCCATACTCTTGAATATTTTAACCAATAATGAGTAAGAGCTCACTTTTTTTAGTTACTCAAGGTTGTCTGATGGAATAACATCCCTACCTTAATATAATATTTCATCACCAAATATATAAATGCCTTTTTTAATAAAGTTATAACATGATCCATGTTGTACGTAGGTGTATAGCTCTTTGGGTTGAAGGACCACATATGGGCACATGCACAAAACTGTAGTAGAATGGTTGTGTAGGGTGTTGGAATCATTCGAAGCAAGTTTTAGTGAGTTTTAACTCTAATAAAAGGTCTACATAGAGAGTTGCTATAGAGGGTTATCTAACATGCAAGAATTATTCATAAGAGAAGTGCATATGGATTTTAGAGCAAGAAATCAAAACTTGCATGGGAATGATCGAAGGAGTCAGTCACTTACTATGGCACTCAAGGGTTTGATTGTGTAAAAATTAATTTGATCAATGCATGCAGATGTTGTTGCATGCAAAGAAAAGGGTAATACAAGAAACAAGTTAGGACTAAGATGCACCAAACTTGTGTGCATGATGCATAGGTTGATGTAGGATGTCAAATAACTATGTAGAAGTATTGATGCACATGGATTTAGTAAGGCTAGCATGTAGATGGAATAATTTTCATGAAGGTTCAAAATATGATTGTTGACAACGAGACTCTTGGAGATAGATAGGAAGGAATGTGTTTGTTATATCTAAGTTAGAGTGAAAGACACAATTATCTTTGGGAAGTGTGGCAACTTGCATGAACATGCATGGATATGAAATGACATGTATCATTTGGGAAAGGCTATATAAATGCATATAAAGTTCAATGAGAGAGTGAAAAAAAGAAATCTAAGTAGAATTCATCGTAATAGCTAGTATAAGCTTGCATTTGATAGTTTTTAATGAAGCACAACATGTAGATTGTGTGATACAAAAATGTTTTAATATGTTATATGTATTATTACATAAATATTTGAGTTTCATTTTCTGTGTGTGTGTGTTTACTTGTTGTTGGGTTAGAGCTTTCCTTTGTTGTAAACCTTGTCTTTGTGACTGCATCAGAAAATGCCAGTAAGCTTATTTATGATGTATTAGTTAATAAAATGGATAACTCACATTATTTGAATCATATTTTCAAATCTTAATTGTTTGGAGAACATCATAAAATGATGTTAGCTCATGATCTTATGTAATATATGCCATTTTGAGAAATAAACAGTCTCATTTGTCTCCAATATTGGATCAACATGATTGGGATGAATTTGGTTCACTTGTTGCAAGGGAAGTAATGTTGTTCACTTCACACTATCCTTGAATGTTAGGAAATTTGTTGTGTACTATTCACATTTTTTACCATTTGATGTTGATTTGAGTGCTAGTTGGGTCCTAATTTAAATTCAATTCATTTGTAAATACATAAGGATTTTATTGCATTTAGATATAGCTAGAGATTATCTCAAAGAGTATTTTAACATTTATTATCACAACGATCTAATGAGAATTTACAAGGATTATGGATAAATTTAGCAGGTATTTATAGAACATTCATTGTAACACCAAAGTTCATAGTAATAACACATTGCATTACACTAATTTACTTGACTAAAAAACCATTGCATTAATTTCCATGTTGTTTTCAATATTGTACATTGTTGAGGAGCCTATAAAATATCGAGGATGCTTAGCTTCTTTTTGGTGTAATTTAGACCCCAAAATATATTGTTTTCTTTATCATTTCAAGTTTAGGTATCTAGTTAGGGTTTGGAAAAGAAGTGTAATTTACCAATAATTTCAAAATTTTAAATGAGATTTTTAGAGCCTTAAATATAGCGTTGATAATCGTTAAACAAATTTGCACCTCTGACAATTCTTAAAACCATACTCACTACACTTCTAGTGCTAAGAGATGAAACACAATTTGAAAATGTTCACTATATATATTTACAATTCTCGTTATCTCACTACGAAACCTTATTTTTTGCCATTAAATTTTAACATCTATTTTTAAATATCCTAAAAATAAAAATAAATCTTTTTAATCTTTTTTTATCATTTATTAAATAAAAATTAATTAAATCTAATTTAATATATATTTTTTGTGTACATTTAAACCAATGCACTTTTAATGGATATTTGCGTTGCAATTTAATTGAAATCCATTTATTGGTAATAGAGTACACTTTAAAAAGCATATAAATGTGTACGGGTAGATAACGTAAACCACACGTTTAATAGAAGAGGCGCGGAGGAGCGTAACTTGTATTCCAATCCAACGCAGTGGCTAGTTGATTTCACCGCCATAACATAACGTGGGATTATATAATGTTTTAGTTTGCCCTGCATTTAGTACGGAGCTATTTTCTAGTTAGACGTACTTGCATCTAGTACGGAGCTAATTTTTTGTCAGACGTACTTAGGGCGAAAGAGGAGGAGGAAAGGTTACGGCGCAGGGCATGGCAGGGCAACGGAATGCACAGCATTTTACCAGTACGTATAAACCGAAATCATTGCTAAAAATAGACGGCGTAGATTTATTTTTATATTTAAGATTTGGTTTTAGTTTTAGATTTCTGTTGATTTTATGTGTTAGGGTTTGTATGTTGATTTTGTGTGTTAGGGTTTGTATGTTTTATTAAACCCAAATCATTGTTAAAGGCAGACAGTGCAGGGCAGGGCAGGGCATGGCAAGACAAGTTTCTCATAGATTTGCTTTTTAATTTTTTTTAGGGTTAAAGCTATGGTAATGGTTTCTGTCACATCATATGCAGGTATTTTTCAGTTACGGCGAAAGAAAAGAGGGAATGGCGCAGGACAGATCAGTCAGGTGATTTCCAATTCAATCTTGTCAAAAGTTTGGTAATCATTTAAAAACTCTCTGTTGACAAAACCCTCGCCAGGCGGGGAATTAGAATTGGCGGAAAGAGCCGTGCGATTTGATTATGAAGAGCTTAGGGATGCAACTGAAAATTTTGATTCCAAGAATAAGATTGGTGAAGGGGGCTTCGGCCAGTTTATAAGGTACCCAGCAATTATATGCTCAGTTAACGTTAATGTAGCCCTCGCTTTAATTCGACTAAAGGCTGAAATATTCGAGAATTTTCAGGGAACACTGGTAGACGGGAGGGAAATAGCTGTTAAGAGGCTGTTTGCAAATGAGTCGAGTGGAGCCACGGCCGAATTCTTAACAGAAATGGAGCTTATCCGAGGTGTGAGTCATCCACATCTGGTTACGTTGCTTGGATGCTGCACGCTACAAGATCAAAGGCTCCCCGTGTTCGAATACATGGCAAATCGAAGCCTCCTCAAACATCTCTTTGGTTTGGGCAGGGCAAGACCAAGACATGGCAAACCAATGCAACACGCAGCAATTTACCAGGCAAAGGACAGCGTCAGGTGTCCTCATGTATGGTGTTCTCATTTGAAAAGCTGATGGAGATGCTAATAGATCCACTACGAATGGATATTGGGAAACTCCTGTGAACTGAAAACAGCAGAAATAAGATCTATGGAGTCACTCATTCCAATACGAATCGTAGGACCTCACTTCAAGTTCCCTCGGCTTTCTTGGGCGGAAACAATGAAGAAGACAGAGAAGTCGGTGTTCATCTGTGGAAAGCAGTAAACTTGCCATATGTCTCCTTCGGAAGCTTAGCCGTCCTCTCTTAAGAGGAGATACTCGAAATAGCCTTTTGGGCTGAATGCCAGCGGCTACATATAAACTCAAATAATGAAACTTGCTATTATTTTTATTTGCTTTTATATAATATTTTCAATTGATTATTTCGATTATTTTCGACATGTGGCGTTCAGTCTTCATTGTTGAAAAGACTCACAAATGTACTTGCGGCGGCGGCCGCCGTCGCCGCCGCTGCCACGAACAAGAAAGTACCTGCACGGATTAAAATTTAACCCGTCCCAGTCCCGCCGACTTCAACCAGGTAATTTTATTGAACTCATCGCTATATCTATTATTTACATTGGGTGTTATTTTAATAATTATTTAAACCATTAGATATTTAGTTGAATTTTATGAATAATAATTATTTTAATAATATTTTTTTGGTTTATTTTTTCATTTCATAAATAATAATTTTTTTAATTTTTTTGGGGTTTATTTTTTATTTTTAATAATTATAACTTAGAAAAAGAATGTTATAATTTATTCTTACTTTTTAATTTTTTGATTGGTAGTAATTGATTTATTGTATTTATATAATTTAAGTTTTTAATAGCAATATTTAATTAAGGTTTTAGGTTGAGAAGTTGGTTTTATTTTTAGTTTCAATTACTTTTTACATTTAAATAGGGTTTATGATGTCATCACAACTAAGAAATACATTGCACTCGCTTTACATAGAAATGATATTTCATTATTTGGATAGTCTCAATCACAACAAACATTACTATAACGATATGAGTTTAGGCGAAACATTAAGCTCAGCGAACTTGCTTTCTACTCTGCTTTTTATGACAGACTTATCTCAAATTACAAGTGGATATGTTTTTAGTACTTAAAAGTGTACTAAATACCTAAACATCCTAGGTTTTACTTCAAAATGCTCTTCTTCTGAGTGTTTAAACATAGATACAATCAAGACAATAAGAAGCTCAACAATACTAATAGCCACATACCTAAGAATACTAACAATATAATCTATTTCTTTCTTCCCTTTTTCGAAACCTAACTAGCAGAGAAAGTATATTTGTTTGGACCCATATATCAATAGGCACAATGTACATCTTTAAGAACTGCTACATTAATACTACCACCTATCTTTTGTTACCCATGAAAATTTGTACTGATTTACAACCTAAATAACATGCCCATTCAATGTTTCCATTGATGCATCAATTGTACAACCTGTTAGTCATATATGACATTCAAGTTATACGGTTAGTGGAGGGCAATTTTGTTTTCAACATATAAATGTTGTATGTATTTTAATACAAGATTTACATAGAAATATAAACATGAGAGTTCGAGCTCTACCTAATGAACTAGGAATCAACCATTGTATTTCATTTTATTTTTACTTATGTAAGATATGTCTGGTGTATAGGCTCAATTCAGCAGTTGTGTTCCCTAACGAATTAGATCTAGTAGGGAGAATTTTATATAATCTTATTCAGATATCAAGTAGAACTTTAGATATGTACAACTAGAGTTTGAACCATAATTAATTGGGGGAAAGGCTAGATAATTAGGCTCTAATATCAACCAATGTGAAACATAGTATCATGAAGCAAGAGAGAATAATAGAGTTTTTTAGAACCATATATGTTTTACATTATTCTTAAGCACTAGTAAATAGAATACAATAATAAAAAGATAGAATGTGAGAGGACATGACATGCCACTTGTTTAGAGGTGCATAACTATAATATGTGGCATGTGAGCATGCATGGTGAGAGAAGGTTTAAAAACTAAGTCTAGCATTAGTTAGCTAGGGAAAGATAGGTCTTACATGTAGTTAGAATGTCACTAAACAATTTTTTATAATTTTCAAATATAAATGTCAAATCATTTTGCTATTGACTATTAGTTTTCATTAATGAACTTTATAGAAATTAAATTGAAAGCAATTTTGCATTGTTTCCTTATGAAACTAATAGATAGTTTACCTTAAAGCATAAATTATACTAACACATGTTAGAATGACCATCATTGACACACATCTTGAGGAGAAACACCGAAAGATATATTTTGATGATTCATTTACTACACCTGGATCAGGGGTAGGCCTCTTATTTATTACACCATAGGGAGAACTAATCCCTAAATCATTTAGAATCAATTTTCTTTATACAAACAACATGGTTGAGTATGAAGCACTTGTCATAGGACTTTGACATGTAGTACATTGGAATATATCTCATCTCCAATTTTATGGTGATTCTCAGTTAATAATCAATTAGGTCATAGACCTTTTTCAAACCAAAGATGACAAGTTGGTTCCATATAAGGATATGGTCAATACCCTAAAACAAAAAATTGCAAATATCCAATTTGAGCATATACCAAGGGCTAGTAATAGAACTGTAAATACCATGGCTACTATTAGCTCTCTAATTCAACAAAGAGATAAAGCTAGAGAGTATCAGTTCCTCATCGAGAATTTGGTCACACCAACACATGAACCTTTAATTATGGAAATAATTTATGATATTGTTGGTCATAATTCTATCTAGTACTTAGACCTCTAAAACTACCTTCATGACCAATTTATACCACCTAACCTATCTCAAAAACAAACTAAATCCTTTATTCATCATTCTAATCATTATACTCCTACTTCGATCCACCCTTCACCACCACAGTTTTGATGGAAATGTACTTCATTGTTTAACTTTAGTAGAGTCTACACTAGCATTAAGAGAAGTTCACAAAGGAGTATGTGGAACTTACTCTAGCGGGGCAATCCTATCAAAAAATCTCTTATGTACTGGTTATTATTGGCCCATGATTGATGTAGATGCAATTGCACATGTAAATAAGAGTGAAAAATGTCAATAGCATGCTAATCTAATTCATGCCCC
Organism: Torreya grandis; assembly: GCA_037957365.1. Classification (NCBI taxonomy): domain Eukaryota; kingdom Viridiplantae; phylum Streptophyta; class Pinopsida; order Cupressales; family Taxaceae; genus Torreya; species Torreya grandis. The sequence goes on from JARHVA010000415.1 coordinate 3,402,120, forward strand.
AATACAAACTCTGAAACTAATGTTGACACCATGGCCATTTGCTACATGGGGACTCAAACTCATTGGGAAAATCAACCCACTTCATCTGATGACCATAAACATATCCTTACCACTACTAAATATTTCACTAAGTGGGTTGAAGCTATACCTCTCACTTACATGACTGAAAGAAAATTTCTAAGTTCATATTCAACCATCTCATTTTCCACTATGGTATCCTCTCTAATATTATACCTGATAATAGAGGATCATTCAAGAAAAAAGATGTTGACAAGCTATGTATTGAATACAACATCACACAACATTTTTATATGGTATATTACCCTCAAGGTAATGTCTAGGCTGAAGTATCGAATAAAACCATTATCAACATTCTCAAAAATATTGTCAATGATGTTGGTCATGATTGACACCTACAAATATTGTCTACCCTTTGGGCATATCATACCAATCATTGTACTCCCATAGGAGCCACTCCATACTCACTTATTTATGGTACTGAAGCCATCATTCCCATTGAGGTCAAACTACCTTCACTATGCATATCTTTCAAGTATGTCCTAGATGATCATGACTATCAAGTAGCTCACTTGTAGGTACTAGACTTGCTTGATGAAGAATGCATAGTTACACTCAACAATCTTCAAGTATATCAGAATCAACTCAAAAACCACTATAATTAGTGTGTCAAGTATAAAACATTTGAACTTAGTGATCTTGTTCTTAAAGAAAACCAAAAGAATACCATGGCTGAGAAGAAGCATAAAGGTAAATTTAAAGCAAATTAGATAGGACCTTTCATCATTACTACAAATTATGGATCAAGAGCATACATGCTTGCCACACTAGATGGAGATAAACTTCCTGAGCTGATCAATATTATTCACCTCAAGAAGTACTATACTTGAATTCTATGGTTTATTATCTGTAAGGACCATTTCAGTGGTGTCATTTTATCATTATTATTATTTATACAAATATAATTCTTATCTATCCTCTTAGCCATATTCACTTTACATTTCATATATGTCAACCAAATGTGTTCTAAATCTTAGCTCATTTGACCTTGGTTTTTGCCACTCATTAAACAATTTTAGCACCAAGGAATCTAATCACTTTCATCAAAATTTTCAAGTAATTCAGATAAAGATTGTATTTTAGAGTAGTATGATAGAAGTTTTGGTAGTTGCATCCTTCATTTGTTATTATTTTCTTATTATCGATCTTGCTACTAATTATAACTACCTTTGGGAAAATTAGTACCATTGATTCATCCCTTTGTGTCCTAGTTATAACCACCTATGGGAAAACTAGGGGCACCATTTATTTATTAAGCCTTAATGTACCAACTTGCCACTTCTTGTACCATATTATGTCTGTTTACAAACTATGCTTGTTTTGTTTAAATTGACTGCTACACTAATCAAATTCCTCCACTGTAGGGTAGAATTATAATGACTTGAGGTCCTACTCTAGTACTTTATAGGTAGCACTTGATACTTTTTAAGGTCAGCTCAGTCACCCTTTCCACCATGCTCGCACCATTTTGTGAGTAACCTAAGTTTGAACTCTCTCACCATTTTGTGAGCAACCTAAGTTTTAATGCTCTCATTATTTTGTCAGCACCTTAAGTTTGTATGCTCTCACTATTTTATGAGTAACCTAAGGTTGAACACTCTCATTTTTTTATGAGCTTGAACCATTTAGTGTCTTATCATTCTTTACCAATTTGAGATACTTCAAAAAATTCAAAAAACATTTTAAAAATTATTAGAAAAAAATACTGACCACTTCTTTTCCTTAAGGATTCTGGGAACCCTTACTAAGTTATAAGCAAATCACTTGTTTCTTAGTTTCCCCATCTTTTTTGGATTTTTTCTCTCATGAACTTACCATTTTTTAAGACCATTCCTATTATTCTATCACATATATTCTATTTGTTTTCATCAGTTATCACATTCTTCCCATTCCTTGAGAGAATTACATTTGGCCTGATGTTTTTTTATTAGATATTACATCCATGGAACTATGTAGGTAGCATCCACTTGCCTTGTGCATATAGAGACAGGTCGAATACCCCCTTCCATTTCTTCTATTCCCTCATTTTTTTCGTTTACTAAGTTATCACCTATTTTCTAGAGATAATATTTATATGGTTTTTATTGCATTGTTTGTTTGTTTGTTTATCTTTGCTTATTTTGTTTGTTTGTCTACCTATTTATTTACTTTCAGCATTGTTTCCTTGATTTGGTTTATGTGTGTTCATTAGGTGATTCCTTACCCACACTTATACTCAAATCCATCTATATTCATATGTTTATATTGTCATCATGGTTTCTATCATTGGTGCATTATTTTCTATTGAGTATTGATTGTAATAGGTAGTCCTTATGCATATTTTAGCCAAGTCCTCATGATCTTATACCATGATGCATACTGACACATGCTACAACAAACCTTAGCTTCAATAAGTCTATTCAGTAATGGTGGCATCAATATCTCTTCGACACTGATATCTTAATTCAATCCCAATCATATCCCAAATAGAGTAATTAACAATGAAAGAATTTCAACCTTTATTAGTTTGGATGTGCATCTCCCTACTAGTAGGTTATTTTAATTCATCATTACCCTTTGTGTTATGTTACGATCATCATTATCCAATCAATCATGTTTTCCATAATTGGGGTCCAATGCTTATAACCACCTTTGGGTAGACCATTGCATACTATCCCACCTGCATTTATCAATGGTTATAACCACCTTTAGGCAAATCATTGTGTTGTCATCACTTTAAATTTTCCACCCATATAAGGGCATGTTATTATCTTGTTTGTCTATTTTAACTGGGGCAGCTCCATCTTCTCAATGATTATAACACCTTTGGGCAAATCATTGTGTTATCATACCACGTTACTACTATTGGGGTACAATACTTATAACCATATTTGGCCAAACCATTTCACATCATCCCACTTCTATTTTCAATGATTTTGACTACTTTTTCAAAATCATTATGTTTTCACCCCATCATCTTTCCTTTCTTTGGTCCCACCATTTTGCTTCTTTCTTTTTGAAGGACCATTTGCCGACCCTTTTTTGTGCCAACCATTCCCTTGAGGGGGCATCATACAATTAGTTTATCATCATTGTAGTTATATGCATAAAATACCTTTTCATTCTTTTAGAAGATGTTACTATGCTTATAATTTTCAATGCCTTCTTAAATAAGGGCAAACTCTAGACACCTAAATCTAGCCACCAATGACCAACTAGGTTTTTGACCAATTTTCACCTAAAGTGCATAATTTGGCCTAAAAACATTAAAATGAATTAACTGATGTGAAATTGACATATTCAAGTGTCAATTTTGGCTAGATTATCATCAAATAGGGTAATGTAATTTATGGGCCAACTAACTTTGATCAAATCATTCTGAGTGAAAATGCTAATTTTGCACTTTTGTGCTTTAGATTGCTCTTTCATATAAAATATTTTGCACAAGACATGTTCCTTTGTCATTTTATGTTGGTAACATCCTAAATGAGATAACAAATCCAATTCATCTGACATTGACTTCCAATTTTAATCTAGTCAAATTTTGGACCAATAACAAGGCATTCTAATCAATTTGAGTAAATTATGCACAAAATACTTAATCATGCTTAAGATCTAGTTAAATCATGTTAGAGCCTAATTAATAATTCCATATAAACTTGTTGAATACTTATTTTTAGAAATAAATATTGAATATTTGCATCATTAGGTGACCTCATTTTTTGGGAAGACATCCCTAAGTCATAAATACCACAAATATCAAGATTCATACCTCCCTTGCCTCATTAATGCCCTTCATGCCTCTTAATTGATCTTTTATCCCAAATATTGATGATCATATTTGTCAATTTTAATTAAAAAATTGGACTAATCATTAGCCACACATCTCAATCTTAAGATGGATGGTTCAGGTTGATTCTACCCATTTACAAAAATTTATAAATAGGAGGCCTTACCACATGAATTAAAAAAAACTTAGTTTTTTAAAAGTTACCATGTCAAAGTGATTTCAAGAGCTCTCACATGACAAAGTTATGATGCCAAAATATTGATCGAAACCAACCCAAAGCCACAAGGTGCCAAGGAGAAGAGGATATAGCCAAGCCTCTTTTGATGAAGACGTCATGAGTACAAGTTGAGCAAGCCACTACAACATGCATTTAGAGCATGTAAGAAAGGTGAATGATTCTTATTTATTTTTTACTTTTTAATTGTGATTTTTATTTGTTTTTGTTATTAGGCTCACCCTAGTAACTAGGCCTAGAGATGTATTCTAGTTAGTGTGTCTATATCAATTTGTTTTCATTTGGGACTAACACAATATTAATCACCTCTCTTGAGTCAAATTCCTAGTTCATAATTACTAAGATATATATTTTATAAGATGTAGGTGTTTCTTCTATATTTATGTAATATCCATATTTGGATCATTAGAAATTATAAAAGTGAATACTTTAGTATATAAAAAAAACTATAAATATTGGTTTATATTTCTTTTGATTATGTTAATTTATTTGGTTGTTGTGATGCTAACCATACTATGATGAGTCTAATTTTGGATACGTGTTTATGTTTGGTGTAGGTTTTATCACTTGGATCACTTCATGTGAAAGTTTCTAAAAAAGCTTTATGGTTATGAAAGATGATATAAGAACATCATGTGAAAGTTATTCATTATACCAATATTCTTGGTGATAGTCAAAATTATATAATTTTAGTGGAAAATCTAATGCAACATTAATGAATTAGAACCTATTTAAGTTCATTCAATCTTCGGCCTATTGAATCTACCATTGAAGGGGAGTGTGTATGACAATGTCACTTTTTAAAAGCCTTATGGGTCATCTATTTCCTTATATCTCTCTATACTTCTTCCCATTATAAATCATTTTAATGTATCACTTTATGTTATTTTGGTAAACTTCATATGTAAGTCTACATTATACCTAACACATATTAGTATGGATGTCTTTATGTTATAAAAGACTCCAATATATTTGGTTGATTATTCATGAGAAATTATGAGATGTATTTTCACTATGAGATATAGTCTCATGATCATGCTAGCCTAAACTCACTCTAAATGATTTAGGGTAACAGAACGTAATTATTTTAAAGATGCCTATGGGGACATAGTGCAAAATTTTTAGGTATTTATGGGTGTATAGTGTAATTCCTTTAAAGGTGATTATGTGATTATAGTTACATAGTGTAATACCTTTGGGTATATATAGTTGTATAGTGTAATTCCTTTAAAGGTGACTATGTGATTGCAGTTACATAATGTAATACCTTTGGGTGTCTATAGTTAAATAGTGTAACACCTTTGGGTGACTATGTTTACATAGGATAATTCCTTTAAAGGTGGCTATGGCATGATGAATGATGTTTCCTTCAATTATTACCTCCTAAAACTCATCATGTGGATGGTTCATGGAGTGTAAGTTTGTTATGTTATTACCTCTTAAAAATCACCATGTATCTTCACTTAACATTAAGGGAGAGTATTAGAATAATTAATGGTTAATTAGTGTTATTTATGTACCCTTAATACATTAAATTACATTGGTTAAATAATAATATATTTTATTATTTATCATGATTTTATCCTCATGTAAATAAATAATAAAATATATGAAATGACCTTTGAAGAGGTTGGATCCATTAATGTTATGGTTGGAAAAACTCATTTATAATGGACAAATTACCTTGCCTATATAATAAAGAGTTTATATTGTAAGATATAATGAAAAAAAGAAGTGAGAGGAAGAAAGATTGTATTGGGCACTTGTTAGTTTCCCATAATATGAATAATCTTTGTGGGTATTTTACCTCTTCATGAGATTTTTACATATTATATATATGTTATAGTGTGTTCGACTTTTCTCTAATTATTCCATGGTCAATGTTTTTGCTATTGGTCTCACATATAGATCTGGTGTTCATTTATAATCATATTACTTGTTATTTTAGGGTTTTGGGTTTAAGGGTTTTAGATTTAAGTGTTTTAGAGTTTATGATTTACAACTTAGGTTTTAGGGGTTAGGATTATAGGTTATGGGTAAGGATTAGGGGTAGAGAGTAGGGGTTGTGGGTCATAGTTTACGGTTTACTATTTTGGTTTTTGATTTTTAGGGTTTAAAGCTTATCATTTATATTTTTAGGGTTTAAAGGTCTAAGATTTAGGATTTAGGCTTGGGGATTAAAATTAAGTTTATGGTTTAGGTTTAGGGGTTAAGATTTTATGGTTTTTGGGATTTAGGGTTTAGGTTTATAGGGTGTAGGGTTTAGCGATTTAGGGTTTAGATTTTGTTCAAGGTTTTGATATTTTAGATTTTGGGTTCAAATTGCATTTGGAGTTTTGTGGTTTAGGGTTTATTTTATAATATCATTTCATTCTACTTTTAGTCTATTACTTTCCTGTTCCTCACACTTTGTAGGGTGCCACTTTATTTATAAAATGGGTTCTCATTATTGGTAATTATATGATAATAAGGCCTTGTCTATATTTCTATAGATTGAGGGTGCCACTTTATTTGTAAATTGGGTTCTCATTATTTGTAATTATTTGATAATAAGGTCTTGTCTATATTTCTATAGATTGAGACTTCTTTACCCATTGGGGAACCATAAGATCCCCTAATTTGACTTGTTGAAAGCTATCTTTAGAGGTATAAGGTGGATTGAAAACTAGGATTCCCATTGAGGAATTTATTTGGATAGGAAAGTGGAGAGGGGGTTGAGCAAAACTTATAATGCTTGCATCATTCCTCTATTGTGTGGTATCCACCATGTATTTTGTTTATCCTAAATTTATTGAAATGGTCATAATGGAGGAATGAATAGGATCAGGTTGTGGAATTGACATTACTAGTTAAGGGGATGACCTTGAAAGGGATCACCCAATCTAAGAGTTAAGCTAATACTAGATGTATCCATCAATAGAAAATATTAGTGGGAAACTTTGTTCCCCATATTTATGGGTCATTAAAGGATATGGATTGAAATTCATTAAGAGTCTAGATCTATAGTAAAGTGAATCACTAGATATATAGATAGATGGTCACCAACATCTATAACCATGTATAATCTAGATAATATAATCCAACATCTAATCACGGTACCCATTATACGTAAGAATGGTTTTTATGGATTGGAAATAATGATACTTGGACATAATTCATTACAAGGGGAAATTATACTTTCACTATGATAATACAGTTATATGTGAAATGGTTCTTAATATATATTTATTATTTGTGAACCCTAATAAGCTAAGATGTTTAAAAAAATACTACCTATTATCCTAGTAATAGGTGGTGTTTAGGGGTTCCCTTGTGCATATAGGCCCTATTATTTTTTAAAATTTACAAGAACCTTAACCCTAAACCCTAAACCCTAAATCCTAAATCCTAACCCTAACCTTAACCCCTAAAATTTAAACCATAAACTAATAAACCTATAAACCCCAAAAATATAAATTCAAAACACCAAACATAAAACCATAAATCCCAAAATATTAAAACCCAAAACCCCAAAACCCCAAACCCAAACCTATAAACCCTAAACACTACACACTAGACCCTAAACCCTAGACCAAGACACAAGACATAATACCCAAGACCTAAGATTAAAGACCTTACACCCTAAACCCTTAAACATTTAAACCTTAATCATTAACCCTAAACACCCTAAACCACAAACCCTAAAAAACCTAAAATATAAGTTCCATAAACCAAAAAAATAAAAATCTAAAACCCTACAACCCTAAAATCCTAAATCATAAATTTTAAATCCTAAACCCTAAACTCTAAACCCCTTAAAATATAAACCTAAGATCCTAACCTCATACCCTAAATACATATACTAAACCCCAAACCCTAAACCCCATAAACCTAAGAGATTAAACCCTAAAACCCTTAAATGATAAAACCAAAAAAATCTAAACCCTAAAAACACAAACCCCAAACCATAAACCCCTTATCCCAAAAAATACAAAACCTTTAACCCTTAAATCATAGACCTTATATCATAGACTACTCTAAAACCTAAATTCCAAACCCTGAAACCCATAAACCATATATGATAATACTAAATCACAAACCCTAAAACCCTAAAACACTAAACCCTAAACCTTAAAAATTAAATCCATAAATGTGAAACCTTAAAACTTACCCTAAACTCCTAAACTATAAAACCTTAAAACATAATAATACAAACACTAAACTTCAAACCCCTAACCCATAAAACCTTAAAAATTTATCGTACAACCCTAAAATCCTTTACCCTAAAACCCAAACCCTCAAAAGTAAAACCCAAAAACTTAAACCCTCACCATAAAAAACTAAAATATTTTACCCTTAAAATTAAAACCCAAAACCTTAACCCCTCACCATAAAATACTAAAATCTTTAACCCTTAAAACCCAAACCCTTAAAAATATTTAGGGTTTTGGATTTAGTGTTTGAGGCTCAGGGTTTAGAAATTGGCTATACTATTTATGGTTTAGAGGTGAAACCTAGCTTATCAACCAGTGCCTATTGCTAAGTTATTTGATTTATATTTGGGTTACAAATGTTGAGCAAAAGGGTAAGATCATTTAGATATTCTCATGTTTGTGAGTTATTCTTAAGGAATGTTTTGGGCTGTGAGTATACATTATTAGTGTTTATGATGCTAAATTTAATCTAGAACATTTGATCCTTTGTTTAACTCTTTGTCTCTGTGTGGGAATTATGATGGAATGTGTGATTTGTCTCCCCTTCCACTATGATGATTTCATTTGTAATTTTCTCTAAAACTTGGTTGCTAGTATGTTTAGGTTGAGTGTGAATGTTGATATATTAGATCACACATCTCATAGAGGATTCCAAGTATATGTTTGATTGATGTGCTGATGCTAATAATGGCTCAAAATGATAGAGTGGTTTAGGGTTTAGGTTTTAGTGTTTGGGATTTAGGATTTAGTGATTAGGTATGATGAGGATTGATGGGGAAGTTATTAGGGATGATGAGAGATAATGAGAGAATGACTAGATATGAACAAGAATGATGAGGTTAGATGAGGGTATGATTAGGGACACTAATGGCCATTGAGGGAGTGATTATGGATGATGAGGGAGTTTAAGGTTTGGTTTTTAGGGTTTAATAATTAGAAATGATGATATATGATGATGGAATGACTAGGTATAATGGGGGACTAATTAAGGATGATGAGGGATGATGAGCATTGATTAAGGATAATGAGGGTCTATGATGGAGTGATTAGGGATGATTAGAGATAATGAGGGAGTGATTATTGATTATTAGGAATAATTATGTTTGATAAACATATGATTAGGGTGTGGATTTTAATGATCAAGAGTTAGGGTTTAAGGTTTATGGTTTGGTGTTTATGGCTTATAGATTTGGGTTTAGGGTTTAATTTTTAAACATGTTAAGGATTAATATTTAGGTTTTAGAATTTATTTTTAGGTCTAAGGGTTTAGGGTTTAGGGATTAGGGTTTTGGGTTTACAATTTAGGTATTAGGGCTTAGGATTTTGAATTGTGGGTTGGATTTTAGGATTTAGGGTTATCATTTTTGTGTTTGATGCTTATATGTTAGGTTTTAGGGTTTAAGGTTTATGTTTTAGGTTTTATAAGTTAAAGATTTCATGTTAGGGGTTTGACATTTCAGGTTTAAAGTTTAAGGTTTAGGGTTTATAGTTTAGGTTTTGGTGTTTAAGGTTTACGGTTTAGGTTTTATAGTTTATGGTTTAAGGTTTGAGGTTTAGACTTTATAAATTTAAGGTTTAGGATTAATAGTTAAAATTTCATAGTTTAGATTTTAAGGATTAAGGTTTAGGGTTCAATTTTTAGTGTTATGGATTAGGGATTAGAATTTAGGGCTTACAATGTAGATTTTATGCTTTAAGGTTTGGGATATATGGTTTGTGGCATAAGGTTTAGGGTTTAGGGGTTTGAGTTTTGTGGTTAGGGTTAGGGGTTTTGTGATTAGGGTTTAATGTTATAGTTTTAAACTTTTAGGGTCATATTTTAGTGTTTGGGGTTAGGATTTTTGGTTTCACACTTAAGGTTTAGGGTTTTGGTCTTGGTGCATGGTTGAGGGTTTGGAGTTTATAACTTAGTTTTTATTATTTAGGGTTTTAGATTTAGTGTTTAGGGAGTAGGGATTAGGGCTTATAATTTAGGTTTTAGAGTTTAGGGTTTGGGGTTTATGGTTTCAAGTTATGGTTTTAGGTTAAAGGTTAATGGGTTAAGGATTTACACTTAGTGTATAAAGTTTAGGGTTTGGGTTTAGAATTTGGGTTTTAGGAATTAATGTTTAGTTTTTATGACTTATAGTTTGTGGTTTTATTCTTGGGGTTAAGAGTTTAAGGATTAAGTGTTAGGGTTTAGGTTTGGAGATTAGGATTTAATATTTAGAGTTTAGGGTTTATATTTTGGAATTTAAGGTTAAGGGCTAAGTTTTAAGGATTATTTTTTGGGGTTTTGGGTTTATGGTTAAGGGTGTAAGGCCTAGGTTTCATAATTTAGGGTATATTATTCAAGGTTTGGGATTTACATCTTATGATTTAGGGTTTTGGATTTGGTATCAAGTTTTAGTGTTTAGGGTTTAGGATTGTATGGATTGGGGCTTAGAGTTTATGGTTTGGGATCTAGGTTAAAAGGTTTAAGATTTAGGGTTTAGATTTTAGGTTTAGTTTTCTTTGTTTAAGTTTCGATTTTTAGGGTTTGGGGTGAAGGGTTTAAGTTTCAAAGTTTAAATTTTAGTGTTTTTAATGAAATTACTTAGATGACTCACAATAATAGAATTATATATCACAGAATTAAGAGAAGAATAAATAGATCCACAATAATAATTTCCAAAAGAGAAAAATAAATAAATATTATGATTTAGCTAATTTGATGGGGTAACTTCCACAATAATGTAATAAGAACATAATTTATAATATGATGATCAAATAATAAACACTACCTCCTTTCTATACTCTATGTAGCAAAGGTTATTCCATACACTGAACATACTAAGAACTTAGAGAAATACAAAAAAATAATATGAAGGTGTATAAGACACAAGTCAGCTACACATATTCATAAACACACTATAGGTTAAGAGAATAATAGTGTTTTGGGTTAGTTGTTTGGGTTCTAGTGTTCATGTTTTAAGGTTTAGGGTTTATGATTTTAGTATTCAAGGTTTATGGTTTTGGGTTTGAGGTCTTATGGTTCTAGGTTTATGGTTTAACTTTCAAGGTTTAGGGTTTAGTCCTTAGGGTTTTGGGATTAGGGTTTAGGGGTCAAGGTTTTGGGTTCAGTGTTTAAGGTTTAAGGTTTATGATTTTGAATGTTGTGTTTAATGTTTAAGATTGAGGGTATAGGGTTAAGGTTTTATGGTTTAGTGTTTAGGATTTTAGGTTTAGGGTTTAGGGTTTGGGGTTAAGGGTTTAGAATTTAGGTTTTACAGTTGAGGGTATAGGTATAAAGTCTAGGGTTTAAGGTTTTAATGTTCTATGTTTAGGGTCTAGGGTTTAAGGTTTATGTATTATTGTTTTGGGTTTATGGATAATGTATTAGGGCTAAGGGTTCAAGGTTTAGGGCTTAGGGTTTAGGTTTTATGTATATTATTTAGTGTTCATGGTTCTAAGTTAATGCCTTAGGGTTTGGGGCTTAGGATTTAGGGTTCAATGTTCAGGGTTTAAGGTTTAATTCTTAGGGTTTAGGGTTAATGGGTTAGTTATAAATGGAGTGTAATAAAGTGATTTGCATGCATGTATATTATGTACTATATCATGACTATAATAAGATGTCATGTATGAGTGATCATATACCTACATGTAGTACTAGGTATATGTAGATGTAATGTATGAATGACTTGTCATTATTAAATATGTGATATAGGTTGCATGCTACAAGATAGTAATTTATGCATATTGATATACCCATTGATTAAAATACCCATATATTATTTAGGAATTATATCTGAATCTACCTTCAATCCTTTTATACGAATGTCCCTAATCACTCATTTCTCTCTTTATTTATGAGAATGCCACATATCCTTTGCCCCCTTTCCTTTCAAATTGTGGTGCAACCAATGCCCCCTTTACTTTATCTATATAGGTGATAATTCCCCCTTTCATAATTTTCAAGAATCCCTTGATAATAACCCCTCTCATTTATCCCTTGATCCAATAATTCCCCATTTAATGAATTTCAAGCATGATAATGCCCACCTCCTTTCAAGATTTGACTCGGGTATTTCATTGGGTATTGAGTATTCAAGATATGGCTTAGGTAAAATAGATAAAATAAGGATTAGATATGGGCATTCAAGATCAAGATATGGCTCAATTATTGAATCAAGTAGGGAATACTAAATTAGGTGAGGAATACTCAAGTAGGCATGGCAACAAAGATAGATAGGTAAGAAATACTCAAGTAGAAAAAGTAGGTAGGGAATACTCAAGTATAACAAGGTAAGTAAGGAATAGTTAATATCAAGATATGGATCAGGTATTTAGGTATGGAATACTCAATATCAAGATATGGCTCTAGTATTGAATTAGGTATGGCATGTACTGAAGTAGGTAAAGTATGAAAGGCATAATCAAGTAGTTAAATTAGGTAGGGCGTACTTAAGTACAATAAAGTAGGTATGAAATAGTCAAGATGAAGATATGTCTTGGGTATTTAGGTAGGGAATACTCATTAAGATCAAGATATGGATTGATTATTCAATTACGTAGGTCATGCTTAGTTAAATAAATTAGTTAGGGAATACTCAAGTAGGTAAAGTAGGCATGTAATATTCAATGGTATAGATTTATTACATATATAACATTATTTTAAACTTCATTTATCATTCTATCCTCCAGTCCCCAAATTCTAAAAACTAAGTATTGACCAAAATGGATTTTGAAAAACTAAATTCTAAATGGTAACTCCTATAGCTCTGTAATAATTTTTAAAAAACACAAAATGGCCTTAATTTGTTATATTTAGTAAAATAAATTTAAAGTATATGAATATAAAATGTATTATAAAACTAAATCTAAAATTATACTAAATATTTACCTAAATATATAGACTTCAAACTCACCAAATAAAGTAATAACCTATTGTAACTGAAAAGGCATACACCCTTTGAACTGCGAAAGGTGTATGCCAATTAGGCTCAGGACTAACCTGGATAATATTTGAAATAGTTTTTTTTTTAAATGACATATGACATTTTGAAAAGGGTGTATGACCTTTACAAAAAAAAATTCATTTTGTCACCCAACATTGTGCATCCACCCAAATGGTCAAACATGAAATCCACCTAAATTTCAAATTCTATCAAATAATCAAGTTGTCTTAATAGCTTACATGATAACCAAATAGTAAGAGATTGTAAATGAAACTTATCTCCAAAGGAACAAAAGAACCTTATACTATTATAAATAAAAAATATATTAAATATTCACTATTTATTTTGAAAGAACTTAATTATTTGATTTGGTTAAAACACATTCAATATCTACTAATTATTGTTATAAACACATGTAGGATGGAAATGTTCCTCTTCATTAACATTTTCGATACATGTATACATGAATTTAGTATTTTGAAATGTATATTAAAAAATTGACTCTATAATAACATCACTAAGCTCATATAAACTATGTTTTTGATTAAACATATTACTCTGTTTTTAACCTTGCAATACTTGAAAAGCATAAAGAATATGTAAAATGAGAAAAAAATTGAAACATTTTTTTCATGAACTATTTTTGTAACTTAATGTAAGCTTATCATTGCATAAATATGAAAATATTTATCTTACATCATGTTACTTATTAAACATAAATTCACACCAATAAAAAATCCAATAGTCATTTAAAAAAAAATTAGCTCCAATTTTTTTATTTTTCATTATTTAATTATGTGTAGGTATCTAAATTTTATTAAAATGCCTTTAAGAAAATTTTAATTTATAGATCTAAAATTTAAAACTAAGTAATTAGTGGCACTTCACTTTTATCTTTTGATTGTTTGTATGATTCTATTTGGTTATATGACACCTATGTCTGAATATTTTTTTAATTGAATTTCCAAATTATAGAGATATTAATCCCGTGCATTAATTTTGTATTTTTTATGCCTTGGGTCAGATTCACAATTTATGCTTAGTATCAACTATCAATATTGGCCTGAGATGATAGAAGTGACCTAAGAACATTTAAAATCTATTTTAGGCACATTTCACTTTATGACCATTTTTTGAGAATGGTTGTGTTTATTTTGGAAAGAGTATTTGCACCACTAAGTCCTTAATTCAAAATTAAAGGATCATATATAAAAATTCACTATAAGTTATTTTACGATAAACACTTTGCATTATCAAGATATAGACAAGATTACATAGTGCACATAGTAAATTAATAGAGTTTAATTTGAAGTTTACAAACTATAATTTATATTTTCATTCTTATACCAAGGGCAAGACATGACAAAGATATATTAGACCTTCATCTAAAATTACACACATACACATTAATAGAAGAACCACATTTGATTTTAAACCCTATTAAGAATATTGTAAATATAGTTCAGTGTTTGGTAAATCAAGGGAGATTGACCAAGATTAGTCCAAATCAATCCTTTTCAACCCATTTGATATCAAATTTATTATGTATAACTAGGGTTTGATCATACAAGCGTATCAATATGATTCCAAAGGTGATAAAATGTATAAATAGGCATTATAGACATAGGTGCATCTTCCCAAAATAAAATATGATATTTTTGTGTGTAGGTAATAATAAACAATGCAAGTCAGCATTGATTATTGACACTAAACTAACCTTTCAGAATTTATTAGAAGATAATGATCTAGAATGATCCATACAAAAATCATTCACATATTCCAATGATGTAAAATTTAGACAATGAAAATTTAAAACAATGTGATAATCAATCTAAGAGCCTTCTTACATATTTTTATACATTCATTATTATATTTAGTTTGTGCACTTTATCATAGTTTAAATCAATTTTAATGAATGATTATGTATATTTTACAAATATAAATTAATTATTAGTCTAATAGTTTCTATCTAATTAGGGGTTTTTTGAAATAAATTAGGGTAATTCATATTGTTGAACCTGTACACAAATCGATCTATATCAAAATATTAGATCTCGATTAGGGTTTCATCCTTCTAGGGTTTTATATTTTAGCCACATGGTTTTATTTTTAGACTTGTATTTTGATTATTCTAGAACCATAGTATCTCCATGCTTGCTTACATATTTTGATTAAGCCTTTTATATATCTCAATATTTTTTATGACCTAATAATTTTGAAATGGAGATTCAATTAGAAATCCACAGTAGCTCTAATTAGGTGGATTTATTATTATTTATCAACTCCATCCCTTATGTTTATGATAATTAATGGATAAATAGCAAAAAAATGTGTGATTAATGATGCTAGTTATGTAGATGAGGAATACACTTATAGTGAATATTATTATGATTATGGATATGCTTATAATTATTAAAATTTAAAAGATTTTTACAATAGTGAAGAATAAAATAAACACATTGATAATGAATTATAATAGCCTACCTTCCATACTTATTATATGTATTCTTATCTAAAACATACACTAGAATAGGAAGAATAAAATAATAATAAAATTCAAGTTCCTAACATGTCAAATAGGAACTTCATGATAATACTTACACATGGTCTAATAGAATATTTGGAGAAGACCTTATTCAAGTTAGGCTTGATAGAGCCCTTATTTCTATGGATTGGATTTTGAGTTAGAATTTCCATCTTTCCTCTCAACCTATAATTGGTTCAAATCATAAACCTATTATGATCTCAATTTTTGGTCCTTTTAACCCTGGTCATACTTCATTCAAGTTCCAAAAAATGTGGTTAGATCATCCTAAGTTGAAATATAGGATACAAGATTGGTGGAAATTAGAGGTTGAGGGAACAACCTAGTTCTATTTCATCCAATAACATAAAAACATCAATAAAAATATCAAAATCTAGAATATGAATGTTTTTGGAGACATCTTAAAAAAGAAACAACTGATTAAAGAGGACTTAGTCTCTTTGGATTAAAAATTAGCTACCACAAGTATGAATTTTGAAGATTTGCAATTGGAAAAATATCTTCTCTCTGATCTCCATAATATTTATGCTCATGAAGAATCATTTTGGATACATAAATCTAGGGCATTATGGATTAAGGAAGGTGACCATAATACTAATTTTTTTTGTTTGAATACCCTTCACCATAGAGCTGATAATAGAATCTCTAAGGTCTCTTTTGGAGATGGATCTGTCACTTCAGACCTAAATATTATTAAAAAAGAGTCTTCATCTTTTTACAAAAAATGTTTAATAACAATACCCATTTTGCTGAGGAGGCTACTATTTCATTGTTGGATTCAATTCCCAATAACTTTCTCTCAGAAGAATATTTTCTTAGCATTACTAAACCTACTACTCTTGAAGATTTACAAAAGGCTATTTTATCCATGAAAGGAGACAAATCACTAGGTCTTGATGGATTTTTGGCCTTCTTTTATCATCACTTTTGGGACATATGATCTAATGATCTTCTAAAAGCCAGTAATGAATTTCTCAGAATGGGTAACCTTATTAAGGAGATCAACAACACTTTCATAGTGTTAACTCCTAATAAAATTGGTGCCAAACATTTTAAAGACTTTAGACCCATTAGTCTCACCAATGTACTATATACAATCCTGACTAAGGTCTTGGATTTAAGATTGTAACCCATATTATCAGTCCTCATTTCCAAACAACAAGGAGGCTTCATCAAAGGTAGACTCATTCAAGATGGGGTAGTGGTGGTTCATAAGACTATCCACTCTATGGAAAAAAGCAAAAAGGTAGGAATGTTATTCAAATTAGACATGAATAAAGCCTTTGATAGAGTGTCTTGGGTGTTTCTTGATAGAGTCATAGAGAAATTTGGTTTTCCTTCACATTTTAGGAAGATCATTAATTATTGCATTTCTACTCCCAATTTTTTTGTCATCATTAAAGCTCTCTAATGGGATTTTTATCAAGTAACAGAGGTATCAGATACGGGTCTCCCATCTTTTCCTTTTTATTCATTACTATGTTGGGCATTCTTAATCATTCCATATCTAGAGCCACTTCTATAGGGATCTTAATGGCTTTAAGGCCACCTCTTTAGATCTTACTTTTCCCATCAGCAATTTACTGATGATATAATTCTTCTCCTACTAACTACCATTATGGAAACTAAAATATTAACACTTATCCTTAAATTTTATGAAGAAGCTTCAAGTCAATAAATCAACTATGAGAAGAGTTATTTATTTTTCTTCAACACTCCAAATAGGCAAAGGAAGATTGTTTAAGTTCTTGGCTGTATGATTAAATCTCTACCTACTACTTATTTAGGGCTTCCTTTAGGTATGAGGAAAGTTTATATGATACTTTGGAACACTGTTATTTATAGATTTTAGAATAAAATTACTAGTTAGAAAGGGGCTATTCTCTCTAATGTGGATAAGTGTTTTCTTATTAAGAGTACTCTACAAAATCTTCCCATTTATATCATGTCCATGTTATTTATTCCTTTAGTTGTGTATGATAGAATTGAAAAGATTTAAAAAAACTTTTTATGGAATGGCACTGAGTATAAGAATATATTTCATTTAATAGTTTGGGATAAGGCATGTTCCCAAAATAAAATGGGAGGCTTGGGAGTTAAAAACATTAGGGTGAGTGTGGTTCTTATCTCTAAAATGGGTTGGGGACTTATAAAGGATGATTAACCTTAGATCAATATTATTAGAGCAAAGTATCTAGGTCATCAATGTTCTCAAAACTTTCTTTTTGAGGAGAATCTTCCAAATGGTTTTGTTTTTTGGAAAAACCTCATCAAAATTAGGGGATGCATTGGGAAGGGCTCTAAATGGAAACTTGGGAATGAAAAGGATATTATTTTCTAGAAATATAAATGGGATAATTTTCATAATTTTAAATAAAATAACTCTTGGTCTTAGTTAGAAACCCTTTTCTCTTCCCATACAGGTGTCAAAGTGAGCGATTACATTTGCTACGGTAATGGAAAGTTCCAATGGAAGGACCTATCTATTATTTCAAATTGTAACAGGCCTGACTTGAAATATATGGTGACCTCTATTCAAGAGATTCTTAAGACTATTCAAATCATCTAGCTTTATCCTAAGGATGAATTTATTTGGGTTAACTCATTTGATGGTTCTTATTCTATTAAGACTGGATATTAGATTTTGTCTAATGAGATTCTTACTGATTCTGACTGGAGTTGGATTTGGTTTAAGGAGCTCACCCCCAAGACTAATCATTATTTATGTTTGGTAATCAATAAAATGATTCTCATCAATGATAACCTTATTAAAAAAGGTTTCATTTTTCCTAGCATGTGTTGCTTATGTAAAAAGATGCTGAAAACATTCATCATCTTTTCTTGCATTGTTCTTATGCTAACAAGTTATGGGGCATTATTTTATTGAGATTTGGTGTTTCTTGGTTCTTTCTAGAGGATATTTTATAGGTTTGAGAGCAATTACATACTCCTTTTAGACATAGCATTCTTATAATATTATGGAGACTTATCTTCCCTCACACACTTTATAGGATTTGGAAGGCAAGGAATGTAGTTGTTTTCAGGGATTACAAGATTTCCTATAAAAACCTTATCATATATATATATATATATATATATATATATATATATATATATATATATATATATATATATATATATATATATTGATGTAAAAGATAATGTTATTAAGTTAAATCCTCATAAAAATCATATTTTCCCTAAAGATGAGGAGAAAATACTCTCTTGTTGGAACATCATTATCGGAGATATTCAAATTAGAACTCCCTCTATTGATAGATATATTATTCAATGGATCCCTTCTCCAACAAATTGGTGCAAAATAAAATTTGATGGCATGTCTAAAGGTAATCTAGGAGTAACAAGAGGATATGGGATCAGTAGGGATCACTTAGGTAGTCTAATTTTTTCCTATATAGGTCTTATTGGTATTTAATCCAACCACTATGCTGAGGCACACGCTACTCTATGGGGGATCAGGTTGGTAAGATACTATCATATAAAATATATTATCATTAAACGGGATTATTTAAATATTATTAATCACCTTAAAGGTTCTCATCCAGCTAGTTGGACTGTCAAAGACTTTATTCAGGAGGCTATTAACATTTTTGAGGTCTTTTCAATTCATAAGATTTATCATATGTATAGAGAGGGTAACCATGTGGTAGACTCTTTTTTTAACATGGGGGTGTATAATAATCATCTTCAATTTTGGTATGCTCATGATTGAATTACTCATAATACTAAAGAAATCATTATTAAAGAAGGGGCAATCGGTTACGTCTAGCTAGAGTAAAGATGATTTGATCTCTCATTTGAAGGATAATCATTCTTTAGATCACACTTACTCTCATAAATATTTTATTTATTATCAGTTTTGGGTTGAGTAGAGTTGGTGTGGGGGTGATCTGTTAGCTTATCTTTATGTGACCTTGACCCAAAATCCTACTGTTATCATCATGGATGGATCTCCTTGTAATGTTGAGCCAATCTATGACTTAAATTGGTGGGTAAATGAAGAGCTTTGGAAGATTTTAAATGTGGGAGGATTATCCAATTTCATTCAAAGGATCAAGGGTCATGACAATCAAATTTTGATCAAGTTTATGAACAACCAGAAGAATATGAAATTCATTTATAGAGGTAATAATCTCTCTATCATGGAAGAGCTCATTGCCTGTGTTATAGGTCGCAATAGGGATGGTATAAAATTTTATAGAAACAAATTTAATAAGGCTACAGAGGAGAAAAGGATCTTGGAGGGTTCCTTGATTAATGCCTTGGAATTTGTTAAATATGACATTGTTCATTCCTCTCTCCCCACTCCTTTTGATGAGGTGGCTTGCATGCTAGTTAGGTTTGTCACATTGAAAGGTAGGTTAAAAATAATGTTGCTTCATCACCTTGTCCTCTTGAACCATTTACATAAAGGCCCTAGATTTAGTTTTCCTAATTACATCTTCTGATATTTGGAGGCTTTAATTCTTGATTTTTAGGCTCACAAGTGTGCCCTGCCCCTTCATGAAGGGGTTATCTTTCTCTTACATCATCATTGCAACATTATCATTGCCAATAGTTTTATTCCCCTTCCCCTATCTGAGCCGTCCTTATTAGATTAGGGTTAGGTATAATAACCCCCTCCTTCATTCTTTACCTCCTCCCTCTCCAAAGAGGGTTCTCAGGAGTAGAAACAAAGATAAGGGTTCAAAGCATAATTCTCATAGGGGTAAATAAATTGACATAGTTGAGAGTCTTCTTCACATGAGACAGGATGATATGGACTTTGGTCCCTCTCATCCCAAGGATCTTGGGCACAATGGTCAAATTATATATCTTGAGGAATAAATTAGTGATCTCAAGAAGGAAATCACTTAGATAAACAAATTTAGTGGAAAGGGAAAGAAGAAAATGGACAACTCCTCCCTATTCAAGACCAAAATAGAAGACATTCTCAAGAGAATGAAATACATGAAGGACACCATGAACAAGATTAGGATCAGTCAAATGGATCATTTAGCCATTCACTGAGCCTTTCTAGATTTTATTGAGTTTTAAGTGAAATAAGTGTGCACCATCATCACCTTACATTTGGGTTTGTGTAAGGGAGGCAAAAAAAGACTTTAGATTTGGCCACCATTGACAAGATAGACCCTTCTCAAATCACTAAACTCAATATATTTAACACTTTGGAGGGATTGAAGAATAGCTTTAATAAGTTCAGTAAGTGATTTAGCGCATTCTAACTCCTTGTTTTGGATGATCTATTGCTGATCGAGCACTGATTTGGTTTTATGGAGTTGTTGAATTGCTGCTTTGGTACCCTTCACTGACAAGTTGCTACCTTCTATTATTATCTTTTGTTTCTTCTAGTTTTTGGAATTTTTAAAATAAGGAAGTTGTTCTCTCTTTTATTTATGTCCTAGATTATACTCTTTCTTTATGTAGATTTTGAGCCTTCTTTTGTCTTGAAGCTTCCTTTTTTTTCTATCTCTTGAGCCTCTTTTTCTAGGTATGGTCCCTTCAAAACCATTTACCAATAATAATAAAAAAAACATGTCAAATAGGATAAAATATGAGGAATATGCCTTTAGAACATCTCATTTGTCTCTAACATTTTCCACTACATTTAATCTCATTAGCCGTTGTAAAATACAAAGGCATAATCCCTACATAGAAATGGAAAAATAACATGAAATTACTTCTCTCTCTACAAATAGAAAAACAATGTGATATTACTTCTATATCTAAACATAAAAAAGGAATGTGAAGATAATTCTCTCTATAAATTAAAAATGAATGTGAAATTATTTCTCTATAGGAATGATAAGAATGTGAAATTACTTCTCTAAAAATGCTAAACGATACAAACACATATGGTGATTATTTTTTCTCTCTTAGAATACAAGGTCAAAATATTTGTTCAATTGAGATTTTTCTTGAAACAAAATGTGATGAATCTCCATGTAATGAAAATGCCATTATTAACAATGATACATATTTAGGATGTGAATCTAGGGTAGACAATATTAAACTTCAATATGATGACTCTTTTCAACCTATTATTAGTATAAAAAATATTATTTCTATACCATTTTCACCCATTCCTAATATTGTACCTATAGATACTTATAATATTAAGATGAAACCATTGAACAAACCTATTAAGGATATCAATATGAATTCCCAAGAATTCATCTCTTTAATGCATCCTATGGGTGATTTTCAACACAAAATGCACCTCCTAACCTTAGAAATAAAATCATATCATGTTTAGGTTGATTATAATGTTATATATGGGAACCCAGTTATACATAATATTCTAAATTCACCATTACCTATAAACTTCCTCATGTCAAAAATTTGTATGTTTTATGAAATTATTTAATGTTATTTACATCTCAAATACTTCAGGTATTGTATGGAAAATTATGATAGTTTTTTACTTCAAATGTTTGCAAAAAGTGTGATTGGAAATGCTTTGGATTGGTTTTTATCTCCACTTAGTGTGTCTTTACACTCCTATAATAAGTTATAATAGATATTTTTAATGTCCTTTATTTAAAATAAAAGACTAAGGGTTACATATGAACATTTACCCTTTGGTCCTCAAGGAAAATCAAAGCCAATTTGTAATTATATTTTATGATTCATGACTTGTATTCACTGAGTAACATATCAACCAATGGATTTGGAAAAATAATATATATTTTATAGGGACCTCATTTATACTCTCAAAGTAAATCTACTTTATTAAACGTGTGATTCATTTCAAGTTCTTTGATATAATACTCTTACAATAGATAAGGAATTGTTTCTTTATCCAAATCCTAAGAATACAAATGAAGACATTAATTTACAACAAGATTTCCCATACAAATAATCCAAATCAACTATTCCACTTCCTAAGTCAAAGATTCTAATCAAGGAAAATCAACTTAATGTCCTAAATAAAAGGAAATTATTAGTTTAAAAATAACACCCAAAATAAATAAGCCTAACTTCAATAAGTGGTAGCCACTCAATTTTGATAGTTTTAGATATAAACCACATGATATTATACATATGTTATTGTATAAAAAGTTAAACACTCTAGCTACTAATTACTATCATTATCCTCATCTTATTAAAAAATAGAAATGGAGACCATTTTATGTTTATCATAGTGTTAATGGGAATTGAGACAATTATTGTTATGCATTATGATAAAATATTACACAACTCATTGATAAATGGGTTGTTATATTTGGAAAAGTTGACATATGATTAACAAGGTTACAGTCTCTATCTTCTTCTACTACTCATTCAATGACAATTAGGACGTCACAAGATGTTTCTACAAAGGAACCAATGGCATATCAGACATATAAGGATATTATTTCTAGGAGAGAATATTCTTTTAGTTCATATTATACCATGACTGATATATTCCATGATGTTCTCATTATATAAC
Organism: Torreya grandis; assembly: GCA_037957365.1. Classification (NCBI taxonomy): domain Eukaryota; kingdom Viridiplantae; phylum Streptophyta; class Pinopsida; order Cupressales; family Taxaceae; genus Torreya; species Torreya grandis. The sequence goes on from JARHVA010000415.1 coordinate 3,425,309, forward strand.
TCGTCACTGCTTTTCTTATTAGATAAGATCGTAGAGAATGCATAGTAGTGAATGATAAATAATGGCATAATGCAAACACATGTATATATTCTCCTAAACATGTATACCAAATGTGAATCATGTTGACATAAAATCTAAAGCTTTGACTATGTATGTTTTATTCTATTCGAGTTAACTCTAGTTAAAATTAATGTGATGCAGATGTTAGTATTAAGTAAAATCATTTATATTTTTCATTCATAAACATAAATAAGTAGGTGTGATTATTCACAGTAATCAATAAATAATACATAGTAATTCCTTCTCTAACTTCTCTTTATTTATATCAATATAATAACAAATGATTATAGGTTTAGCATATCTCTTTATTATATACTGCCATATTACTTACTCTATTTCCATGATTTACTATGCTATTACAAATATCATTATGCTTTGTAACTCCTTAATTCATTTATCTATTACACTTCAACTCTTCTAAGCTATATATATAATTTCCATGGTATATATAATAACTATATAATTCCATAATCATGTCTATGTTGGACATGCATTTTATTCAATAAAGTTGTCTTGTCTTACTATAAGGATTAATATTTACCATGTTGCCAAGGTCAATACAATCCTCTGTCTTATCAAGCTAGAGATGTGTTCATCTACTGTAGTAAAGTTCAAAAGTATGTTGTAGAATGGTTTGGCCCTAAACTATTGAATAATACTACCGACATTTTCCCAACTTTTATAACTTTTTCCCTTCCCTAAGGTAACTTCTAAAAATATTGATAGGTACCAAAAAAATTGCCTAATTTAATATCAAAATTAAATTTTAAAAATTTGGGTTCATGGTGTCGATTACCCTTCCTTGGGTAAAATTTTTCAATATTTTTTCATAATTTCCTTAGCAAAAGTTTCTCAGTTCAAAATTATTTCCTTTGCCACTACAATTTGATTGTCGATTGCCACACTTTCTTTGGATACCATCACTATTTATTTCAAATTTGGAGAGTTCTCTAGTATTTGTAGGTATGCTTCATGTACCTTGATTTGGACTTCCATTTTATCCATCTAAGCATTCAACCTTGTTCCATAATCCTCCATGTCCTCATGTATAAGTATGCATTGAGATTAATTTTATTTTTATTGTCATACAAAATTATCATTTTGGCCCATTCTAATTTAGAGGGAATTATTTGAGATCTAAAACTATTAGAGGCAATAATTCATTTTTATTTATATGTCTTCAAAATCCTTCTTTGTGTCTTGGTTTCATAGGGGTAAGCTAATTGAGTAGACAAAAAAATTAGTTGTATCTTCCATTGCTTCTTGAAGTTTCCCCACCTACTCTTTGTATTCCATCCTTTTAACTTGATTTTATACTAATAGTGACCCCAACGGTTCCTCCTCATATTTTGATCTAGTGTTAAGTTTGATTAGGGTCTTGTACATTGTATCGCATGCATGATTGATGAAAAATTCCATAGTTTTATCCAACTATTTCTTTATTGTCTAAGTTGTGTCTAAATCATACTGCAACCTAGTGGTGCTTAAATAAGTTAAGCATTTTTTTATACATTCTTCCAATTTTACACACCATATCAGCCAATCTACCATAACACTCTGATTAAAAGTTTATCCAATGGTTTAGTTCTCTATTATGTCAATTTCTATATGGATACTAGAATCTATCCTTCTATATAAAGTTGAATGAAACTTGGTGGAACCATGATTGTGGATTTTGTATATTTATGTCTTTCTAACTCTACTATTATTCACTTCAATGTATCCATAGAATTATCTATACTACTTTGAACTAAGCCTACATCTCCTTGGGTGATCGACAATGATTTTTATTAGTGACCCCTTTTCTTACAAACCTAGTAGAAGGGATGCTAACCTCCTTGCCCTTCCCCTTTCTTCCTATTGTGAATTTTATTTTTATTCCTTCATTTTATTTTTTGTTTCCTCTTCCTTTCTCTTATCTCCCCCATTTATCTTTTTCTTCTTCCTATTTATTTCTCTCTTCTTCCTTTGTTTTTCTCTTTTATTCCTTGTATTTCTTTTTATCCTCCTATTCTATTTTATTTTTCTTTTCCTCTTCTTCTCTCCTTTTTCCTATATTTTTACTCTATTTTACTCCTTTATTTATTTTCTACTCTTCTTTGGTTTTTATTTTATTTTCCTCATCCTCCCTCCTTTTTTCTTAGTTCTATTTCTTTAATTGTTTTTCTTATTCATCTTTTTCTAACTTATTCTTTTCTAGGATTTGTATATCTTATTGGGTAGCTATCTCTACAATCTCATTTATTTTTATTTATTCCTCAACTAGTTAATTCTAGTTATATCCTTTTTGGGGTTGCAACGTCTTCTAGTTCTTTCAAAATTTGGAATTGTCTTTGTTTTTCAGTGTTAGCTACTAAATCAATTTTTTATTTAGTATTAAGCTTGGTCTATTGGAGTTGTCTCAACCTCTATGTATTAGTAGGAGACATAGTTGATTCCTCACTACATTTTTTGAGGGCCTACTCTTGGTATTTATCCACTATCATCTAATCTTATTTACTTTTTCCTTTTGTTTTTATTATTTTTTCTTGTAGATAGGTAGGGTGTCCTACTAGTGTTTCAACTAAAGTGAATGGATTGAGTTATATATTATTTATAATTTTTATAATTATTCTATGTTGACCCTCCACATTTGCATCCTTACAAAAATTTCATAAGCTAGGTATGGTTCCTTTATTTGTGCACATTCCAATTAGTATGTTCATATGAGGAAATTCTACTGTGGTGTCTTTTTCTATACTAATATGCATTTATTCATTTTATTATTCCTTAGATTATTTTGTTTCTTTATATGTTACGAATGTTTCTTATAAACCCTTTTATTTTACCATCTTTTGATTTTTCTTTCCTTTCTATGGTGAAGAATAACATTTGTCCCATTGGTAGATATGTTGTGGGAGAGGCTTATTGTTATTCTTACACATAAATTTTTATTTTAGATTTTTTTAGAAGTCCCCTCCCCCATTTTAGATATATTTTATCTCAAATAATATGAGGGAGTACTCTTAGCTACCATTTATTCTTATCCCAAGACCTCACTAGTAGTAAAATCCATGACTAAAAGTGGTAGTCTCCTCCTTTTGTTCCTAAACTAGTTATTCCAACCCTAGAATTTATTTTTTTAGATGTGATGATCTAAATAGTGTAAGGTTTATCTATTGTGTTCTTGTATATCCTTGAAATGGTATTGGCTTTGATTCAGGGGTTACCTCTTTTTCCATATACTGAGAACTAGCCCTACTTCAGTCATGAATTATGCCAATCTAGGGTCCTTTGATAATCCTTGAGTTCTAATAAACACTACCTTAATATGCTTGTCACCAAACTCATAAAGAAGTGGTGGAAATGGTGTAACTTTCCTAGTGAATTTTTCTATGTAAAAATTCTTGGTATCCACTACAACTTTGACTTCTATGAAATATTTATGAATAATTTATTTAGAGATTTGAGATCTATTAACTACTATGTTTCTAATTGGTGTCTTCCATGAAATAAAGTGTCCTAACCCATCCTATATTGTAGGCATAACTTATAATGCATTTTTTAATTTGTGATTTTATTGGGTTATTAAGGTCCTAATGACCTAATCCTTGATGGAATAGAATTTTTTACATGAAATATATGGATAAAACTAGTAAGAGTGAGCCATAGTAGAAATCATGTTACCTTTTTAAATCTTATGAAGGTTATCTTATTACTGCTCACACATTTTGATGGCCAAGTCATATTGGATCCCAATGATAACCATATCCCAAGTAATTTTCACACTCTTTGAAATCACTAAATCATGCATATTTGTATAATACACTTTCTATGCAATTGTTTTTTTATCATATCATATTTTAGGTTATTATATATATTTTTAATTAAGAGGGCTTGTAGATTAAATTTGTGCTTGTGACCTTGTCCATTGATTTTGTGATAGCATTTTTCTTCCCATCATTATTGTAAGTGTCATTCCATGAATTCATCAACCTAGTCATAATAAGGTTGACACCTAGTGTTATATGGTAGGGTCAATCTAGATACATGAAATCATCATGTTCCCTAATTAGTAATACATTTGTAGTGCTTGTCATTATTGGACCCATAATTTTAACTAAGTATTTTATCTTTTAGCGTAGAACTAGCATGGTGTAGGAAGACCGTGGCATGGAAGACAATGGTGCATAATACCATAATGAGAGAAGACCCAGTCAAAGAAGAAGCATAACAAACATGAAACCCAATGATGTAGGAGTATCACTACCAATGTAAATAAGTGATCTAGCTACATGTTTTAAGTCTTTGGGAGGTGGTCAAGGTTATATAAGGTTTTTAGGAGTATTTCAAAATTCCAGTTTTGGTGTTAATAAATTTATAACATGCATACATGGAATCATATAAAGAGTCACCTTAGTGGGTAGTTAGGTATTTTTGCAACATATAAAAGAAGTTGAGAGTCAGTTATGTCAATTTCTTGGGTTTTATTTTAGATATACGTACTTTATGTGAAAATTAAATTCAAGTTATGAGAATATAGAGAAGATTAGGGATTGGATTCAAAAATAAAAATGTAAATACACCCCATGAATTTGAATATACATTTATTTTTTAGATAGTCTATTGGTAGAAATTCGTAAGGTTTGTGCATGCTATAACTATGAATGAACATAGTTATCTAATGTGATGGTAAGTTGTTTTAGTATATTGGTTAAGTTCATTATTTTATGTTTAATGAGTGTTTCACTTATGATTGAGAGAACTTGATTTAGACCTTCATATGCTTTGTATTTATTGACACTATATTTTCAAATATGAAGTATTCAAAGAGGAGTTTGTATTTGTAGAAACATTGAAGAACATATTAAATAGTAGCAAAATATGATATTTAAGTGATTTACACAATGGTATTCAACTATTTTGTTAATAAAATTCTAAATTATTCCTCATAGACCCTGTATCTCTGTGTAAATGTTATTTGATTTGACTGTAAAAGAATAAACACATATTGGATGACAATAAGATTGGTGATACTTATGAATTTAATGAGTGAATGTTTTGTGTTCTTAAGGTGATTCATATATTTGGAACTTCAGCTTCATAATTTTTGATTTAGTTCAAAGAAACTTACTTGCATTCCTAGTTTTGTTAGTATTCTATGAAGACTGAGAAAGAATATTGCTAAGAAGAAATGTTGGTGAGTTATTTGAAGTTTTAAACACAATAAGGATTTGAGTGGTAATTTGTTATTTATTCTTTAAAAATATTGAGATAACTCATATATTTTAATTCATATATTATTCCTTGGTAATGAACTCAATTCCATAGGTGACTGTGTAACAAAACGCAATCTGTAGGAAATTGAATGTAAAGTGAGTTGAAGTTGTCAATAAAATCTTGAAATGGTTGGAGAAGGTGTTGATGATTTTTGAAGGCATTAATAAACTCTCAGATCATTTTGGAATAACCTTTTTGGAATGAAATACAACTAAGAGTCCCTTGAAAACTTGTCACTAAGTATACAATAGATATAAAACTTAAAGTCACCGAACATTAGTAACCACAAAGTGAAATATCCTATTTTGGAAAGTTTCATGGGAGGTAGTTAGATAGTGAAGATCAATTAAAGTGACATGAAATCCATTATATAAATCACAATCACAAAATGATCCCTTTCGAGCCACTCAAGTAGCTTGTAACTCAGTTTAGGGTTTATATATTGAAATGGAGTTTTTATGAATTTCAGCCACTAGAAGTTATGAATTTTGGTGACAAACTTGAAATTAATATAACTAGGTGACTCTAGGGTTTTAAAGTCATTTTCATATGAAAAGGTATGGTTTTGAATAGAGTGTTTATAAATAGGGCATTGAAAGAGCACATAGGCCTAACCTAAGGCCTTCAGGAGAAGAGAAAGGTGGTTTAGGGACAAAATCATCGAATGAAAATTTGTAGAGTTAAAGATGGTAGAAGGTAAATGTAAAGTGGAGTTCCATAGGTTTTCAAAATAATGATTCTAAGAGTTTTAATTAATTTGTATGAACTCTTGAATTTTCAAATCATATTTAAGGAACTTTATATGAGCATAATAGACATGAACCAAATTTAAGCCAAGTCTTTATAGCTATAAATCAAGTGAAGAGGTGAGAATATGCAAAGTAACAAGTTAGAAAAAAGAATTGGAAAGAAAAGACAAAAAAGGAAGCTGTTATACATATGTAAGATAAGAGGTAATGAATTTATTCTTGTTTTCATACAATCAAGACAAATACCAGAAGCCATTTGCATCATCCAAGAGTAAAGGACTCAGTATATCAACGAAAGACTTGGGGAATGCAAATGAAGTGGGAAATGAGTGAGGATAAATTCTCAAGGACATAATAGACTTTAGTCATACACATGTTTTGCACTAGCTCATATGAAGGAGGACATTTAAAAATAAGGATCTAGTACCGAATGAGAATACAGGGGCACTAAGGCTTGGGCCCTTAGAAAAACAAAAACAAATGACTACCATGACTCTAGTCTACTGAAGATCATTGGCTAGTCACCAAAGTGTCATAAATAATGTAATAACTTGGTTGGGAAAAACAAGTATAAATACCTCTGTGTAGATATCTGAATAATGTTGAACATTGGTATTATGTAATGAGTGATTGTGGTTATAGAAAAATTATAAAATTACTATTAGTTTTGATGTTACGCTACAATTGTTAATTACGTTTTAAAATTCAGTTATCAGTATGTTTTTAATGTAATATTTGGTTTGTGTTTGACTATAATAAATAAAATCTGCATTATATGAACTTGCATAATCAACACTTTAAATCTCATGGTTGTTATATTCATAATAATGTTTTATACATAGTTAAAACAAAGTCCACAGTTGTGTATTTTATTTTTTATGTAATCAATAATTGGATATATGAATGAAAACCATTATATGATAAGTGTGTTACTACACAACATAACCCACAAGAATTGGTTTCCTATTATATGCTTCAGATGAGCATGCAAGATTTCATTCTTGCATGAAATGTCATCACGTTAGCTTATTGGGAACTAGACACTTCAGCACCCTAATTAAAATTTGATATAAAACCAAACATTTTGGTTTCATTATCAGGGCCCTTAGCGCTTTTTTTATAATAATAGAAAATGCTCAAATGGTTATCCCTTAATAATAGTGAATAATGGATTACCATGGTCAAGGATAATTTTATAATTCCCTATATTAAACTAAGAGTTTTTGCATGTGCATGGGCTAAAAAACATTTCTACATCTCTTTATATGAATCTTTCTTTGTCAAAATCCCTATTCATTTACATGTTTGGCTCTCAACCTATGCTCAAGATGGGTCATAAAATTTTGGGAGGAGGTAATCTTAGATGATAGAGTGCTCGAAAGATTTAACACATTTGGGAGCACCATGGACATGAGATATTAATATTTGGTGGAGGGGTGTTGAATAGCTATATCTTGGAGTATGTTATAGTAACTTACTCTTATCTTGAAGAAACAAAGTTTTAGTTTCTTCAAAAACCATGTGGTTAGTATATTAGACATTTACCAGTATAAGTAAAGAAAATGTTTATTGATTATGGAATTGAAACTCTATGTATGGAGGGATAAACCCATACTTGCATGAGTAACATAGTTAGGAGGGGAATGTAAGGGTGTTGGTGAAGGACTGTTGGTTCATAAGGTAGCTAGTCAGTGGGAGTTGTAAAATTTTAAATATGATGAAGCTCAATAAAAGATTAAAATGGATGCAGAGTATGAAGGGGACATGAGGACTTAGGAAGTGATGTTAGGATCCATAAATATGACTCACCAACTTTTAGACCATGACCAACATCAACTTTGTTATATGTGGGATAAATTAATTAAATAGTGGAGACTGAAAAACCATATTTAAACCAACCTAATTTACCAACCATAGTATGAGATCATGCTTTTGAGATAGATGATTTAATTATACACAGATAGGATACAAATAGTATAAAGTTAGAGACTAACCTCATAAATGAACCTATTTCTAAGCAAGTCTTAACTCATAGTGAATTGACACTTTATTTTCCTCTTCAAATTAATTTCATAGCCCAACTTGACATGCCTGGTGGACCCAACATCATTAGTGGGTAGAGCACTATTACAATAATTATAAATCAATCTACTACCATGCCCAATATCTCAAGTATTGCTTCTTAAGGAATGGGAGGTGGACTAAGAGGCAGAGCAAGAGGAAGTGGTGGGCTTCCACTCCCAAGAATAAGACTTGAAATTTTTCAAAAACCTTAATTATAAGTACATAAAATACTAACTATGTATTATTAAATGATGCTTCATTTAATATTTGGGTATGGAGAATCCTATAGAGCATGTTCATAAATGTGAACTCATCTGGAGGGCACATGGTATAATTTCTTCAGAGAGAAAATCAACACAGTTTGCAACCACACTTTTAGAAAGAGCACACAAGTGGTATATGAAGTATGAACCTCAATGAGTATTAATTGACTAGGAATATATTAAGAAAACATTTCTTCAAGAGTTTGATATTCTAGAATTTGAGCAATAACATATTATTATGCTAAAAAATATAAAATAAGAGATAACTAAAAGTATATGAGAGTAAGATGCATATTTTAAAACACTCTTGTCTAAGATCTCATTTGACATTAATGCTACTCAACATGCCCAATGGTTTATGGGAGGATTCTTTCTTCCCTTTATATGAATGCTATCTTAAAGGAACTTTACCAGCCCATGTGAGGCCCTAAAAGCTACCCTCCATGCTGAATTTATTGGTAGCATCAACACTAGAATCAATCATTTTATGGAATATCAATTAGATTTAATGGAAACATAATTAAATAAGTTGACTAAAAACATTGCTTATGACACTCGTAGTAGTCTTTAGTGTACCAATTACAAATCTAAAGGTCACATTAGAAGCCACTTCCCTCAAAAGAGCATCCACACTATATTAAAGCATTCTTAAGAAATTTTCCATGATGAGCATGATGTCTTCTCTTATCCTCTATTACAATGGGATACACATTATAAAGTGTCTAATTACTATAATATATCTGATGCATATACCCATGACACAAATTATTATTGCTTGATCAATGATATACATGAGGCATGCACACATGGTACACATCAAACCTTTGTCTCAAACAATAAAAATCATGGTGGATATCATGGACAAGGCTATAGACAAGGTTGAAGAGGTGAAATTTTCCCACCATGAACATGTTATAAGTGTGGATCTCTGAATCACTATCATCAAGATTGTCCAATCTATTTAACATTTGATTTTTTATAAAAAAGGAGCATTGATTGGAGGAATGCCCTGATTTATACATAACCATCACAATATAAATAAATGAAAAAGGTGATAGTATGATTTGCATTGATAAATCACAGTGGCAATTACACTCTAGTACTTGACGACCCAATAGGTTATTATCACCACATGTAATGGAGGATAGTCCCAGTCTATGTCTATTTTAAATATTAAGAAGATACAATGTAAAGAGTCCCATGTAATGAAGTATCCTAATACACAACAATATTAATACATGCCTCAAGATACTATGACCTAGGTATAGGAAATCTAAGGGGAAAATTATTTTCTTAAGGACCGAGAAGCTACCCAACATGTTGATGTAAAAAAAGCCAATAAAACTCAAAATATGATGCAAGAATATTTCCAAGAACTTTGCAAGTGTTGTTAGAAGAAGATATTGTCCCATAATTGAGTAATTAGGTTAAACATTAGGCACCAAGGCCAACTAAAGATCATCAATTGAACCATGCTCAATGAAAAGATAATCATGTTCCTCCTAGCTGTCAAGAGGACAAGGAAATATTGGTGAAGGTTGGCATTGATGGTTGGGTGATTTGAGACATTCTAGTCTATACTAATGCTGAGGTCAATATACTCATAAAGGATGCTTAGAAAAAATGTCTAGCCCAACATTAAAACCATCACCTCACATGCTATTTATGGCAAATAAAACTAGTTCTCTAATAATTGGCATTATTAAAAATACAACTATCAATATCCTTGGGGTACCTTTCAAGGCTAAATTTGAAGTTGCTGAATTGGTTGAAGTTGATGATTTTATAGCCCTATTAGGTCATCCTTGGTTCTATTAAAATAATGCATATTTAAGATTTAAAAATTGATATATTAGTTTTGAAAATATTGATAAATGAATCATGATCCCATTGGATCAACCACATGGTCCCCCATATTCATAAATTGTAATGTATATGAGGATATTACTCATGTCTACAACATCACAAAAAGAGACGATGAGCATCATGATCCTATTCCTAATAGCATTCTCTGATGGATGGATACATAGTCCATTTTTGATAATACAAGTAATGCTTGTAATTGATGGGACTACAATGACTATGACCTCATTGGAAGAGTGTGTGGTTCCATTATCAATTATGAAGGCATTCTATGCTACTACCACAAGCACCATATATTTATTCATCTTATTACTAGACAAGTCATGTGATTACTAATTATGGCTATACCACTATAAATTATTGATGAAGCTTCATGGTTTTAGGGGTAAATGGAAGTCTACAACTTCATTCAGTGACCAAAGCCTTCTATGACTTTGATACTAATCGTATGCATTCAATGGTTCACCTTTTTAATGGCTTGGTTGTAAGATGGTGGTAAATTCATAACGATCAACTACTTCATTAAGACCAAGTACGCTCAACTTTACATCACTATTTTCATCATTACAACTATGTTTGGGGTAAAATCAACTATAATAGAGTCTAAGCACAAGAACCACACCTAGAAGCTAGTGAAACCATGTGGTTAGATGAAAAATCCTTCTTGCTAGAGTACCTGTGGGTACATGATTTTTATGTGACTTTATGCACTTGGGCTATAACATTGTATGTTTATGAAGAACAACATTTAGTTACCCATTTATGACAATTGTTGAAAAATAACATGGTATCAAATTTGTCTTACTCATCCCCAAGGATGGACTTGTGACTTACACTCTAAGTCATGGATCAAGCAATTGTTGGTGACCCTAGTCCTGTCAATGATTGCCTATGACATATACAAGGTGTACTAGAAGAAAGCTTGGTTATTTTTAATGATCCATCTATCTAATCCTTGCCCATACCAAAACCTATCCTCAATTAGGAACATCATGAATAAATTCACAAAGGAAAGTAAAAAAAAGTGTTTCATATTGATGAATGTGAAAGATCCAAACAACTTGACCCATTGACAAATCATTTTGATGGCCCCATAGACTATGACACTCAAACTACTCATGATACTAGTCCTGATATAGACCACCCATACTCAAAACCTCTTTAAACCATCCAACACAACATTGGCATGGAGGAATCACCAAAGATATCTACTATGGGTAACTACTAGTCTAATATTGAGATTTCTAAAGTGTTGTAGTTTCTAAAAGAGTACCAAGATGTTTTTCCAAGGAATTATAGTGAAATGAAATTTGTTCATTCATTTTTATGCAAAATGCATATCAAACTAGTTGAAGGTGCTTGTCTAGTCAAGAAACAACTATATAGGATGAATCATAGGTAAAATAGGAAATTAAAAGTATGTTATGCACTAGAGTTACAATTCCAATTGATGAGTTTGAGTGGTTCAACCCCATGGTAATAAACACAAAGAAATATGGCCACATTAATAAAATTTGTGTTGATTACTGAATACTTAACACATTTTGTGTTACTAATCTTTTTTTGATGTAATTTATGAAATAAATTATCTAAGGTGTTATAGGGTGTGAAAATTTCAATTTCATAGATGGATTTTTTAGGTACCATCAGGTCCAAATCATAAAGGAGGATCGACCTAAGATTATAGTTTATACTAAGTTGGAGTCTTTCACATATACCATCATACCATTTGGGTTAAAAAATACACCCATTGTATTCTCTTGTATAGTTGTTGAGGCCTTTAAATGCTTCATACATAAATTCCTTTAGGTTTATTTATATGATTGGATAGTTTACTACCTGATGAAATACCATTATTCTAATCTAAGGCTTAGGCTTGAGCATTGCCAAGTGTTTCAAATTTCACTTATTTAAATAAATTTATTTTTAATACACCATTAGACATTCTCCTTGGTCACATTATATGCCAAGATGAACTTCTGGTAGACCCCACTAAAGTTGGTATTATCCTACATCTACTAGTGCCAACATCACAACATGTTGTTCGTAACTTTTTAGGTCATACTGGGTAATATCAAAAATTTATCCAAGGTTATGCAAGAATTACCACACCATTAAGAGAACTCTTAAAACACAATGAACACTTTATTTGGACCTAATCTTGCTAGGAAGCCTTTGAAGCCTTGAAAGACAAACTTTTCACTGCACCGATTCTCTAATTCCTTAATTGGACGAAACCATTCCATGTATATGTTGATGCTTTTAGTATGGCCATCATTACGATACTTGTATAGCCTAGAGAATGTCAGCTTGATCACCCCATTTACTCTACAAGTAAAAAGCTTACTCTGGCTGAGAGAAATTATAACACAATAGAGCACAAAACACATTCCATGGTTTATGCTTTACAAAAGTTTTGATAGTATTTATTGGTGACTCCTTTTGTATTCTATACAAACCATGAAGTTTTGAAATATCTAGTTAATAAACCTAGTTAAATAGCTACATCTACCATTGGATTGTGTTATCCCAAGAATTCCAATTCTCTATCATGGTCAAACCAGGGAAGAATAATTATAGCCCTGACCATTTCTCTAGAATTGAGTTTGTTGAATTGACATGAGCTATTAAGGATAACTTACTTGATTCACAACTATTTTATGTTTCATGTGTTCCTAAGTATTTAGAAGATATAATTTTTTTTAACTATTTGCATAGTTTTAGATCATTTGAGTCTATAGGATAAGAAATAACTAGCTATCCATACTACATCATTCCAACTCATTGGAGGGGACCTATACAAGTTTGGACAAGATATTTTGACATTGTGTCATGAAACACGATCATCCTGAAGTACTCCATGAAGTTCATGAGGGAATTACCGACATAAAATATGTTGGTAAGGCTAATGTGCACAAAGTTTTGTTTACTAGACTATGGTGGCCTATGCTTTTCTAAGATGCCAAGCTGCATGTCAAAAAATGTGATATTTACTAGCATATGGGGAAAATGAACTATTAAGATGCCATGACATTACATCCTATTCTATCCCAAAAACCATTTTAGATATGGGTCATTGATTTTTTCATCCCTATCAACCTAGTTAGATAGTATACAGGTTCCCGCTATATCACAATAACTAACTATCTCACACACTAGGCTTAGGCCACATCAACAAGGGATTATACTGTAACAACCATCATGTGATTCATATGGGAGAATATTGTAACATAATTTGGTTATCCATTAAATTCTATTAGTGATCATGGTACACATTTCCTCAATGAGACTATCTGTGTATTATTCATTGAATTCATGATTTCCCATCACAAAACAACATTGTATCATCCCTCGACTAATGGCATTGTTGAAGCATTCAAAAAAATATTGGGTAAAACACTTAATTTTTTTTAAAATTAGATGCATCGACTAGGATGATTAGGTTTCTACATTATTTTGGGCTTACTAGATAACTTACAATCACCTCAACAAAAATACACCCTTCAATCTAGTGTTTGGAATCGATGCAACTTTTTCAATTGAATTCTTGGTACCTTTTCTTTGCATTGCATGAATTAGATAATTAGATGATGAATATTCATTGAAAGCATGTTTGGATGCTTTTTTAATATTGGATGAATCACGTTTCCTTACTCATTGGAGTCAAGATGTGGAGAAATGCAAATAAAAGGCATTGTATAATCACCACCTTAAGCATAAGACATTTACCCTAGGAATGCAAGTTTTACTCTTTAACTACAAGTTTGTGTGCCACTCTGGAAAGATTTGTGTTCATTGGGATGGTCCTTTTATTTTTCATAGTATTAAAACTACCAAATCATATCATTTAAAAAGATTGGATGGCCAATTTCTTCTTGGTTATTACAATGGTATCCATCTATGACCGTATTTCTCCACTTAAAGTTTAGTTTCAACTATATCAATAAGGCGTATGCCATTAGTTTAGGATTTCTTGTCTTCAATAAAGTGTTGACTTAGTTGCATGCCCCTTTTTATTATTTAATTTATTTTTGTAATTTAGTACTTATGTTTTCATGGAGGACCATGATGCACATTTAGTGTGGGGTAAGCGGTGTTACATGTGTTAATAAATGGTCCATAGGAATGTGTGTGCAAGAAAAGATGTCTTAGGATAGAGATTCCCACCAAATGGTATGAATATTCAAATGGTTTTATAGTTATCATGCAACTTGAAAAAAGTGTGGGATAAGATGTACCATTAATATAAATAAATAGTGGTTAGGATTAAAATGTCAATATCGTGTCATGATGATACCATTAATTGCATTTATGGTAAGAAGTGATATTCAAAGAAAGGAGACCATTAAATTTCATTGATTGTGAGAAGTGATGGTCGAAGAGAGGTGGGGTAGCAAATGCAAGTTGCCTCCTTGAATCTATAAAATGACATTTGGGGGATCATATAAACTTTACCTTTGCTTTGAAAGTGATTTTATAGAGATGAAGAGTGAGCAACTAAGTTTAAATGATTATAGGACAAAGTGGAGAGTATCTATTTACCATTAGTTAATTATTAATAAGGGTATTATTTGAGTGATCAAGAAGAAGATAACTAAACTAAAAACTTGTAGAAGAAATTTAGTGATTATAGGTTGTAGAGGTCAACATTATCCATTAATGGGCATTGAAGTAGGAGAGTCAAGGTACTTCCATAATAAACATTTATTACTTTGGGAATATTGGATGGCCATGCCCTAACCTTTAGGATCCATAAAGGGTGATATGGCTTAAGAAAAATTCCTACAGAAGTGAGTCACTACCAACCATTCCAAAGGAAGAGGATCTAAGTATTGGGGGAAATAGTATTAATCAAAGAGGAAACACTCAAGGAATAAAGTGAGCACATAGAAGGTGAAGGATCAGGAATGGCACAAAAAACTAAGAAAACAGCATGAGTGTTTCCACCTCCACTTTTGATGATAGAGGAGAACTAGTACCTAAAAGCAGTGCTATGCATGGAGAATTGGGTATCAAATGTACCCACCTATACCATTTTCAACTATAACCACTGCCAATCCATAAATGAGGTTGAGCTTTAGAATGATTACTAATTCAAGTGCCAAAACACCAAGAGTGAACTAGTGTATGATTTTAAAAAAAATAGTGGCTTAAATTTTGCAAGGCTCTTTTAGCTTTTTAACCTCCCATATTTTGTAAAATTGGTAGAGGTAACAAAATTTATACTTTCACAGATCCATAAGGACTATATCTATTTTTATGGGCACCACATGAATATTACATCTAAAATAATCAACAAGGTGTCAGGGTTGTAATGCTCCAATATAAACCTTGAATTTGATTTTGAGGACTTAGATGAAATAGATAAGACTACAATGGTACTTTAATAATGGAAGCAAGACCATGCCATGAACATTAAGAACTTACAAGACCCTACCCTTAGAGTAGCAACACACATCATTATGACCAAAGTTAGAAGTATTGATCGATGGAAAGAGGTGGATATGGCCCACATATATATCACCAACTAGGTAATTGACGATCTAAAGTACAACTAGGCAATGTATTTTGCCAACAAAATTATAATAGATGTGGTGAGGACCCATCAGATACCTAACCATAGGTTCCTATAGATTGTATTTATTTTATTGACGGTGTTTGATGAAATTGGTGTACTTGATTACATGTATGAATAACATAAGTGGTTGTACTCACCAGAGCACAAGTTCGTTGTGGAGCACTCAAGGTGTTCACATGCCCTAGTTATATCACTCCAACTTTTAAAATCAATATGAATCCATGGTATGATGGGATAAAGGAAGCCTTTGGAAATTAATGGTGCATTCTAAAGGACTTACCTATCTAGGTTGGAAAATAAGCCAAATTTACCATCAAGAAACATTTTTATCTGATATGTATTAAGATGTCCCCCTTTGAATATCTCTTTACTTGGTTAAAGCTACCCTATGCTGTCATAGTGTTGTATTTTGTCAAATTGGTGAACTATATTTATGACATGCAAACCCTCACCCTAGAATTAGAATGAATTAACTCAAAGATTCAAACTCTCCACAAAATGTATGGTTATCCTAGAAAGAAACCATATAGATAAAAGCATGAGATCAAAAGAACTGACATCAAGGTTTGCCAAACCATGGTTGGGAAAACAATTAATAATTTATTCTATATAGTGTGGCTTTAGAACAAATCTTTAGGAAGAACATAGAATGAAAGAGAAAATATTCCTCTAGTACCACCAATTGATAAGAATAAGTGTATCGAGTATGATGTCAACACAAGTTTGCAATCAAAACCACTAAAAAGGCAAAATACTACCCAAACACCACCACTAAGGGTTTCACCACCAAGAGCATACCCATAAAATAAATCACCATCAAAGGCTTCACCCAAAAAAATTGATAAGATAATTGGAGTGTTAAACACAATGACCATGAACCACTCCATTAGAATAAGAAGAACTTGAGGGTGATAAGGAAGAAATGGAGGAGTCAAATTATAAATAAATACCCTCCCCTATGAAATAGGAGGATAAAACCCTTAAAGAGTCATAATTGAACATGGAAAATCCACATGGAAAAGAGAAGGAGGGTTTTGATGAAAAATAAATAACATGGACATGGAAAACAATTCATTGGTACCTGATATGGATGTCGAGATCCTTGAGTGGGATCCCCTCAAAGGGAAGTAACCAAATAAATATAAATTTAAACCACCTTTGGTCAATATAACCACCAAATTTCGCACCCAATACTAGATAAGTTTTCTTGATAAGTTACTGTATTTATACTCCCATTTCATCCAAATGATGCAACTATAGACACCAGGCATTAGATGTCATTTTTATTGGACATGTACAATGAAGAATCCCATTTTAAAATACCACTGATAACATAGTTTTGGATTCTAAAGCAATGACACTACCCACTCCTATTTATGTTGATCCCTAACATATTTTTCCTCTATAAACTAGCAATGTATTTTTGAAAATGGCCTTTGAAGTTGCACGATAAAAGGTTATTTTAGATTAGGATACCCACACTACAAATAAAAACATGGCCAAATGGTGGAGATGTATGATAAATAAGTTGCTACACAAAAGACACTTGAAGAGGAAGTGGTCATGCTAAAACAACAATTAGAAGAAGCCAAAATAACCAAAGTTAAAACTTCAAATTTATGTAAAGCTATATTGGGATAGGAATGAACATTGGTAGATGGGGTCCCTTTAGAGGGAGAAGATGTTGATAAATTGGAGATCCTTGTAAATCTCCTATTAATTTAGTATAAAGAGTAGCTCATGCTTAGAAATGAAATATTATGGGTGATTTAATAGTTTGCCAAAGTAGTGCAAGTAAATGGGCATGCCTTATAATGGGTTGGGGAAGTTATCCCCATTTTGGATGTTATTTTTGAGAAATTGGCATGGCCAATAAAATTTTAGAGGCTCAACTCCACGCAGAGGAGTCACAATGACATTAATTGGTGGATGCCACCCTATTAATAAAATACTACATTGATTGTACTAAGTCATTCAAGGATGTCAAAACTATGGAAGAAATAATAAATTCATATCAGTAAAAGATAAATTCCAACTTTGTAGTGCTATGAGGATAGGTTGTGAATCAGGTCACTACACTTGAATAGGTCCAAAAAGATACTTCCACATCCCTAGGCCAATTGGTCAATAAGGTAAGTGAGTGTCCTGATCAACCTAAAGAGACTAAAAAGTTGAAAATGGTGATAAGAGAAATAACAACTAAGCTACTCGACACCTTGTCACATTAGGAAGGCATCAAGAACAAGATTAAATAGGTTAACCTTGAATTTTTGGTTGAGGCTCGGACTAGTGCTTAGTTTGAGATGGACAAATAGCGTAGTGTGGGGTGATGTTGGAACCATAATTTTGACTAAGTATTTTGGATTTTAGTATAGAACCAACACGGTGTAGGAAGACCATGACATAGAACAAACTTGGTATGAGAAGACCATGATGTGGAAGATAATGGCATAGAGTACCATGGCACAAGAAGACCCCATTAAATAAGAGTCATAATAAATGGGGGACTCGAGAGTGAAGGAATTGGTATATCAATGAAAGACTTGGGGAGCACAAAGGAATCAGGGAATGGTTGAGAAATTATCAAGGATAGAATAGGATAAGTGCACAAAGTTGGGGTACAAAAAGTGGCCTACCCATGGACATGTTTTTTCTAAAATTTTAGAAATCTAAACTTTTGTAGATAATTTGAGATATCTACACTCCAAATTTGAAGATGGTGTAAGAACATGGAATTTAACATTTTGAGTCTAGTTTCTAAAACATTGTTTTGTAAAAAATGGTTAAGTATTGCTAGGTAAAACATCTAAAATTTGAAGATGAACTCCTATTATTGTCCAAAAAAAACATAATAGATAGATGGCCATGCTGCACACTATTTTTTGAGTAGAGTTTAATATTATTTGAAACCCTTAGGGGAAAATTTAGATAAGATTTTGTAGTAGGTCACCTATAAATTTTTTAAATGAATACTTTTTTATGAATTTTGCAAGTAAACAGATCCTAAAAATTGACATAAAATGGATAGTCATCCATGTGACATGCCTAACTACCTAAAAAAAATCAGCTTTTTTTTTGAATGTGTGTAGAATTAGGCCTAGTTGGTTACCATATGACTTTTTTTTCACTTGGATCAATGAAAGACAAATGACATGAGCATGTATAGAAATGCATGCTTATGGCATGTGGTGGCATAAAAAATTCATAGTTAAAAATAAACATAGTTTTAAACCTTAAATTAGTCCAAAAATCATAAATATCATATTTTTAGAAAGAGGAGAGAATGCTCGTCAAGACAGTATCAAGTTTTTGAATTTTCATGTTGAAATTCTTAGTGTATTTGGAAATCAAAGTTGAAATTTATTATTTATTTTAATACCTTTCAAAAATTGATTATACATTGACAATCCAAGCCTTTGGCTTAGGAATCCAACCCATTCCTAAGCTAAAAGGTGCAAGAATTAACTTCAAATTCAAATATCATGATCACATTAATAACACAATCATGTTAATAATGTGATCACATTAATAACACAATCATGATAATAATGTGATCATACTAATAACACAATCACATTAATAATGCAATCACATTAATAATGTGATCACATTATTAACTACGTTATTAACTCAATAACATTACTTAATAACATGATCACTTTATATAATCTCAACACGTTAAAACCCAAATACGAGCCATTAGGCCTAGTTTTAAGATCAAATATTAGTTTATTAAGATTTTTGATTGGGACCAATGTTCTTGTCAAGAATTGATAGCATTGAATGATAATTGGAGATGTATTAACCTATGATTCAATTTATTGTTCCTTTGGTCCCAATATGGTGTGTAATTGGTCCAATAGATCCCAAATTGACATTAGATGGACATTATTTCCTTGGATGGATCTTGGTTGGCCCCAATTACATATCAAACTAAACTAAATACTTGGTTTTATATAATATGGTGTGCAATTAGAGACCCAATTGACATCATATGGATATAATTCCTTTCTCAGGGCTCATTTAAACCTGATTATGTATTCGATTGAACTAAATATTCAATTATTTTAATATGGTGTGCTATCAAAGCCCTAATTGACATTATATTGAAGGAATTCCTTACACGGGGACCAATTACTCTTAGTTATAGATTATACTAAAGAAAATACTTGATTGGTTAAATATGATGTGCAATTAGGGAAAAATATTCATAATGGACATTAGATGGACACAATTCCTTGCATGAGGTGAAAATTTCTCAATTGATATTCTAGCTAGAATCAGTTAATTACATAGGACTTGGTTGTCCCCAATTATGTATAGTATTGAAAAAAATATCAATTGATTTAACATGGTGTAATTAGAGCCCCAAATGACATTAGATGGATGCAATTATTTATTTGGGGATTGAGTGGCTCCAATTGCATATCATATTGAACCTAAATACTCAATTGGTTCAATATGGTGTGCAATCGAGGCTAATGCAACCCAACCAACATTATATGGGCAAAATTACTTTCATGGGTCTTAGTTGGCCCCAATTAGGTATAAGATAAAACCAAATACATGATTAGATAGATATAGTCTACAATCGGGGCCAATGAAGTTGTAATTGACATTAGATGTATTTAGTTACTTGAATGAGCCTTGGTTGGCCATAATTGCATATTTAACTAAACTAAATAATTGGTTGATGCAATATTTTATGTATTTGGGACCAATAGAGCCCCCTATTGAGAGTAAAAGGATAAAATTTCATACACAAGGCTTGTTTGGACTAAATTTCATATCATGATGAACCAAATATTCTTTCAATTGAATTTGGTGCACAATCAAAATCCAAATTATTATTAGATGGATGTAATTCCTTATAGAGGGTTTAATTGGTCCTGATTTCATATTGGATTGAATCAAACACTCAATTATTTGAATAAGGTATGTAATTAGGGCCCTAATTAAAATTATGTTACCACAATTCCTTGGGAAATCCTTGATTGGCCCCAATTATGTATCATCTAGAACTGAATACTTGATTGGTTCAATATGGTATGTAATTAGGGCCAATTAAGCTCCAATTTCCATTATACATGAATGTAATTCCTTGCACATAACTCTTTTGGACAGTAATTGCATATCAAATTGAAAAAATACTTATTTTTTTTAATATGGTGAGCACTTGCATCCGCAATTGATATCATATGGACGAAATTCCTTACATTGAGGGTCAGTAGGCCCTAGGATCAATATATCCCCAATTAACATCATTTATATATAGTAAGAATTAGGTTCAAAGGGATGAACTTGGTTAAAATTACATCACTCATTACCATAATTGACTTTGTAGGCTCAATCTATAATGATGTGTGGGATAATTGATCCCAAATTCACATTCTAAAACCTATACACTAAGCCCTAATCCCTAAACTCTAAACCATAAATATAAACTCTTTAAACTTTGAATGAATCATTTTAGCTCACATTAACATCATTTAGACTAAGAATTAAGTTCACATGGCTCAATTTGGCCTAAATCACATCTTTAACATCATTTAGACTAAGAATTAAGCCCAAATTTACCAATTACAATTTAGTCCCAATTAACATCCTTTGTAGTAAGAATTCGGTTTGAACATGGCAAAGAGTGATTAGACATTAATATATAGGTCCTTAAACCTAAAACCTATGCCCTAATCCCTAAAACATAAATTGTAAATGCTATGCCCTAATGCCAACTACATGCCACAAACTTACATACCTTACGATATAACTAATTTTATCATGAGATGTCATAAAATGCACTTTTTAAACCTAAGGCCGAAACTTAGAGTTGGGAGTACCAATCTAGCTATGCATCTAAATTAAATTAGGGCTATTTCGAGCCCCTTCAACCTAGTTAACCAAAGAGGAGGAGCTAGTTTATTTTTTAATTGATGACACATTTGAGGCCAATTTAAACCCCTTCAATAGTAAGATATGATTTAGGATAAAATCAAAAGATCGATCTTCTATCATGGATTGATCTAATTAATCAATTTCTGTAATTCCCTATGTGATTTAGGAAACATTGGGCCCCTAAGCCAAATTTATGGCTCAATAAATAGTATAGCATGTATGCAACATGTACATGGCATAATTGACCCTAATTTTATCAGAAATGCAAACATGAAGGTAATTAAGTCATAAATAGGTGAACAAGTAGCTCAAATGTTCTTCAATTACCTTAACACGATTGGACTCTATATTTGAAATCTTAAACCCTAAACCATGTATAATTTAACTTTAAACATAAAACCTATACCATTTACATTACACCCTAAGCCATAAGCCCTAAGCCCCAAACCCTTTAAATTATAGACTCTAAACCCTAAACCAATAAATTTAGCCCTAATTAATATCCTTTATATATATATATATATATATATATATATATATATATATATATATATATATATATATATATAGTAAGAATTATGTTCACAAGGATGAACTTGGTTAAAATTGAATCACTCATTACCATAATTAAATTCATAGGCTCAAATTTTGATGATGTGGGGGATAATTGATCCCAAATTCACATTCTTTACTCAAAAATATAAGTTCAAGGCTCCCAAATTTACCCTAATTACCTACACTATTGTACCTTACATACCCTAAAACCTATACCCTAAGCCCTAATCCTTAAAGTTACTAATCCCTAAACTCTAAACCATAAATATAAACTCTTTAAACCTTGAACCAATCATTTTAACCCAAATTAACATCATTTAGACTAAGAATTAAGTTCACAGGGCTCAGTTTGGCCTAAATTACATGACTAATTACTTTATTTGACTAATTCACTCAATCTACACGATGGCATTTAGGGTATAATGACAACCCAAAAACATATTTTATAGTCACAAATGGGTTGAATTGATTTAAATTATCCTCAATTATATTTATGATTGACCTTATGTACCCTAAACCATATGTACATTAAAACCTAATACTTCAACCATAACCTCTAAACACTATACCCTAAATTGTAAACCATAAGCTTTCCCTATTTACTAATCGATTTAGTCCCAATTAACTTCTTCTGTAGTAAGAATTAGGTTCACATGGCATAGAGAGATTAGAAAAATTATATATAGGTCTTTAAAACTAAACCCCATGCCATAATCCCTAATCCCTAAAACATAAATTGTTATCCCTATGTCCTAATGCCCACTACATGCTGCAAACATACATGCCTTATGATATAACTAATTTTATCATGAGATGTCATAAAATGTATTTTTTAAACCTATGCCCAAAACTTATCCTTTAGAGTACCAATCTACATGTGTATCTTAAGTAAATTGGGGCTATTTCAAGCCCCTTCAACCTAATTTTGTGATTATAAAATGTTGTTTGGGGGTTGATCAAATCCAAATTACCCCAATCACCAGCATGATTGTACCTTATATACCCTAAAACCTATACCCCAATCCCTAATGCTTAAAGTTCAAAATCCCTAAACTCTAAACCATAAATATAAGCTTTTTAAACATTAAACCAGTCATTTTAGCCCAAATTAACATCATTTAGACTAATAATTATCTTTGTGATTGACCTTGTGTACCCTAAACCTAAACCCTAAATACTATAACCTAAATTGTAAACCAAAAATTATTCATATTTATTGATCAATTTAGTCCTAACTAACATCCTTTATAGTAAAAATTAGATTCACACATGGAATAGAGTGATTAGACCTTATATACACCCTTAAAACCAAACCCTACATGCCCTAATCCTTAATCCCTAAAATCTAAAATATAAATTATAATCCCTAATCCCTAAAACATAAATTGTAATCCTTAATCCATAAACCCTATGCACTAATACCTTAATCTCTAATCCCTAATCCCTTATCTATATTAAGTATCACATGATTGAATTATTTAATAAATCAATCATGTTATTCTTATCATAGGCAACACTCAATTATCATTACCAATCACTAATCCTAAAGTTTATATTGACAATAACATGATCACATTATTGTCAATATAATCTTCTCAATACGTTGGATGGGGTAGAACCTTATATAACACATAACATGATCTAGTCCTAATTAACATCTTTTATAATAAAAATTAGATTCATGCATGGCATAAAGTAATTAGACCTTCTATACACCCTTCTACCCAAACCCTACATGCCCTAATCCCTAATCCCTAAACGTTAAAATATAAATTATAATCCCTAATCCCTAGAACATAAATTGTAATCCCTAATCCATAATACATAAACCCTATGCACTAATGCCTTAATCCCTAATCCCTTATCTATATTAAGTATAACATGATCACATTATTTAACAACCTGATCATGTTATTGAATAATGCAATCATATTATTTTTATCATAGGCAACACTCAATTCTTATTTCCAATCACTAACCCCAAAGTTTTTATTGATAATAACATGATCATGTTATTACATAACATGATAGCATTATTGTCAGTATAAGCTTCTCAATGCGTTATATGGGGTAGAACCTTATACAACACATAACACAATCAAGTTATTATTATTTTAGACTAAGCTTACTTATCAATGACTATTTTTAACCCAAATCAATAATTATGTCCCCACAAACATTCTCTGTGTACTATGAGATATGTTGTACTTGTGTACTTGACCCCACCTTTGAAAAGTTGTTAATTGTCCCTACTGATGGGTGTCAGATCACGTTCAAAGAGGAAGATGTTGAATAAAAAAACACCACAGGAATTAGAATATTTGAGAGAGAAACACAATCTATGAATGTGAAAACTTCATGGTAGACAAAGCAAAACCCTAATACCGATGAGCCAAATGCCATAGATAATGAGGAAATTGATGATAACGAATTAAATAATTATGAAATTTACCATAATCAATTAAATAATGTTGAAATTAACCATAATGAAATGAATAATAATGAAATTGAAAATAATGAACTAGTTAATGTTGGAAGTTCACATTCAAAGTTTGAAGTTTTTGATTTTTTTGATGATGAGTCTATGCATGATGCTTCACCTGTCATGAATGAATAAAAATTGATGGAAACAAATAATTATGAAATTAAACATCAAGAAAATTTCATGGAAACATATAATGAAGAAATTAACAATGAATAAAATGTCATCCTACATATAAACAATAAAAGCAATAACAATTTTGAAACACCCTCTCAACAAATTCCACCATTACCAACACCTTCAAGAATTGTGTGTAGAAAATACAAGTACTTAATTAAAGTTAATGAAAATATTTTAAAACTAATGCATTAAAAAATGTTTGATCGCCATTCAAGAATATTGACTCAATAAATTTGGGATGCTTTCTTTCATAATTTGAAGTATGATAGTCAAAGATGTCAATTATTTGTTTCATTTATAAAATTGATTAAGATGAGACCTATAATTTACACATTAGGACTAAGAACATCTAACATGTTTGATGAAAATAATGAAATTATTGAAAATCTACATTATGCATATCACATTTTAGGCCCAAAATCATGTACCAAAGATTGTAATGTTGCCTGACATATACTTGTAACTTATGCAGTAAGTGATAAAATAAGGAAAAAATGAATGGTTTCAAAAATAAGCTAAACGGTTAATATAAATAGAAAAATAATATGAAAGCAATTTAAAGACATGAAATACTTAATGAACCTAATACTAATGATCTTTAGGCATTATCTGGTAGACTTCCATGAAAGGACAAGGTTATAACTGATACTCTCAAAAAGTTATTGCTTAATTTTTGAAAGGAAATACTAGAGTTTCACCCAATGCAAGAGATGTTGTGAAAAGAAGAGTTGGTTATCATAACCATGAACCATATGCAAAACATTTATTGGATATGACTCAAACACAATTGTACTCTAAATTTTTGGAAAAAACATCCATAAATTTCTACTTTTCAAATATATTTTGAGATGGCAAAACCTTTTTATGTTAAAATAAATCACACATGCACCACTTGTTGTTGTAGGCAACATGTTGAATTTTTAATGTAATATGACGTTATTGCAAGGGAAGAGTTAAAATTTAAAGAGGGTTTTCATTTGATAGATGCAAAAAATGTGGTTAAATGGTGTAATGAGAGCAAGTTCATGGTGTTCAACATAATTCTATTATTTGTAGACATTTCTGGTTAATGAAGGAAAAACACTTGGCAAAGTATGAGGATTGTATGACTCTAATGGGTTCAAGTGACCTCCACTCATTTCATAGCTCAAATGTAAGTTCCTAGACTATTCATACGAAATACCTGGTATGTTTCTATTCTGCATGCATGGAATCCGTTTGGAATGAGTGTGAGTCACAATAGTGGGTTGATGATTAGAGTTACAAATTGCTAATTCCAATCAACACATATAAAGGTCCAACAACATTGTAACTTAAAAGTATGACATCATCAGATGACTTTGACCATGTATATGATATAGTGCATCTAGGTAAAATATTTTTCATTATGTATAATTTATTCTCATTGAATATATCTTCATATTATCACTAAAAATGATTTTTTGTGATATAAGTCATGTTTTTACATTTATTGAAGATTAGGAAAACAAAAAAGACACTAGTTACTACTTGTGTCGGTGTGTAGAGAGATAAAAAATTGACTTCTTGAGTTATAGATGGAGAAAACATTGACTATCCCACTGGGTCATTGGTAGTCACTAGAACTTGGTTTCGATGATATCATATCAAATTTTTAGATCAATGGTTTTTTAAAGAGTTTGAAATGCACATGGATATACTTCACTTTTCAAATTTGATATTGCAATAAATATTCAATCACAAAAATATCATGGGAGGCCATTAAATAAGAAACTCTAAAAAGTTTGGGAGTCAGACCATGAAGCTATTATTGATACTATTAAGGTTAGAGTTGATCATAATGGTTCTTGGGATTGAAATACAGAGGTATGTTGACTTTTCAAATGTATATTTAATCAATTTTACCAAATATTTTTTATTTTCTAGGTAGTACATATAAATTTCATTTTTAATTACTTACTAATAATTTTTTTAGGTTAGTGGTACCAGATAAGCTTCTACCTTCACGTGCTTGGTATCATCAGTAAAAAATTATATATTACTGAAGCTAAGAGAAGCTTATGTTGGATGTGATAGAAGCTCAGGAAATGACTTGCATGTCTTGTTTTATGTGTATTTGAACTTAGGCTAAAAATGCATTTTTCTTGTATTAAGAAAGGTGTTCTTGAGGCTAAAATGGGTGGTGGGTTTATTGATCAGGCCTAATGGGAGGCCAAAAACCTATTACTATATGCTATCCACCATTTGGATGTGTTGGAAGTGTCATTTTTCACATAGGAAGCATCAGAACTAGATTTCTACAACCACAACTTAAATTTTGACAATATTTGTTATCAGTGTTTCCACTCTCTAAAATGATAGTGAAAATGCACTTCCAAGTGGATTTGAACATCATGGTAGTGTGATAACATATAATTTTCCTATCTATATGTGATCAAAGTGATAGATTCATAATTAAAGCTCCCAGAGGTAGAAATTCTAGTTAGAGCTCAAGATGTTGCTTGTTGACTACTAAAAAGTTGCATTTTTAGACCCATCATTGTAACTTATCTAATGGATTGATATCGAATCTTTCACCTAAGTGATCTAGGGGTTTTACTAGAAGTGTTAAATATGTATAAGAGGGATATAATGGTTCATGAAAATGACTTAAATTTTTTATTTTATGTGTTTAAAATTAGGTTAAAAATGCATTTTTCTTGTATTGAGAAGGGTGTTCTTGAGGCCAAAATAGGTGGTAGGTTTATTGATCATGCCTGATGAAATGAAAAAGACATGTTACTATATGTTATCCACCCTTGGACATGTTTTTTATGTTATTTTTCACTCAAGAAGTATCCAAACCAGAGTTCTATAAACACAACTTAAAATTTGATAACATTTATTGTCAGTGTTTCTACTCTCTGAAACGATAGTGAAAATGCAATTCTTGGTGGATTTGAGTGTCATGGTGATGTGATAACATTTAATTTTCCTATCTAAACATGATCAAAGTGATATATTCATAGTTGGAGGCCCCAAAGTTAGAAATGGCAGTTGGAGCTCAAGAAGTTGCTTGTTCACTACCAAAAAGTTGTATTTTTGAATCTATCATTGCAACTTATATAATGGATTGATCTCAAAGCTTCCACCTTAGTGATCCAAGGTGTGAATATAGAGATTAAATATGTATGTGAGGGATCTAACGGTTCACAAAAATGACTTATATTTTTCATTTTATGCATGTTTGAACTTAAGCTTTAAAAATGCATTTTTTTGGTATTGGGAAGGGTATTCTCGAGGTCAAAATGGGTGGTGGGTTTGTCAATTGGGCCTAAAAAGAGGAAAATAAATTGATCTTATATGTTAATCTCCCCCTGATTGTGTTTTAAATGTTAGTTTTCACTTAGGAAGTACCAAAACTAGAGTTCTACAACCACAACTTGAACTTTGACAACATTTATTGTTAGTGTTTCTGCTCTCTAGAACGGTAGTGACAATGTACTTATAGGTGGATTTGAACATCATGGTAGTGTGATAATAGGTAATTTGCCTATCTAGATGTGATCAAAGTGATATATTCACAAGTGGAGGTATCGAAAGTAGAAATTCTAGTTAGAGCTCAAGAAGTTGCTTGTTCACTACCAAAAAGTTACATTTTTGGACTCATCACTGTAACTTGTCTAATGGATTGATCTTGAAGCTTCTACCTGAGTGATCTAGGGTAAAATTATAGGGATTAAAAAGGTATGGTAGGGATCTAAAAATTCATTAAAATGACTTAAAGTCTTTATTTTATGCATGTTTGAACTTAGGCTAAAAAATTA
The DNA here is from genome assembly GCA_037957365.1 of Torreya grandis. Lineage (NCBI taxonomy): Eukaryota > Viridiplantae > Streptophyta > Pinopsida > Cupressales > Taxaceae > Torreya > Torreya grandis. Next base: position 3,454,039 of record JARHVA010000415.1, read on the forward strand.
CTTTTTTCTTGTATTGGGAAGGGTGTTTTTGAGGCCAGAATGGGTGGTGGGTTTATCGATCTGGCTTGATGAGAGGTCAAGAACCTGGTAATAAACATTATATACCCACTTGAATGTGTTGGTGGTGTCATATTTCACTCAAGAAGCATCATAACTAGAGTTATGCAACTAAAACTTGAACTTTGATAACTTTGACAACTTTGACAATTTTGACAATTTTGACAACTTAAACTAGAGATCTAAAAACTTAATGAGTAATTGACCTATTAACCTATTGACCTATTGAAAAATTTGATAAATTGGTTAAATTTGATAAATTTGATAATTTTTACAACTTTAACAACTTTGACAATTTTGACAACTTTGACAACTTTGACAATTTTGACAACTTTGATAATTTTGACAAATTTAAAAACTTTGACAAATTTTAAAACTTTGACTTATTGACCTATTTACCTATTAGGTGGTATTGAGTAATTTACCTATCAACCTAGAAAGTGACTTGTTGTAGATTCTCCATTTAGTGTATGTGATTTCATTAGTTTCATGTTATTTATGAAGGTCCTTGAGGTCATGAATATGTTATCATTTGTGTAAGGTTGTAGGTGGATGAAATACTATAGGTGGCAACCAAGAAGTGACTATATGTCATAATCAAGGAATGGATATTTGAGTGATTCCACTAGGTTGGTAAGTTTTGAGTCATCATAATATTAGTTTTGAACATGTTTAACCTATACAAACCTATAGAGAAATGAGTAAGACATATACCCATATACCTTGTTTTGCCTATGACAATCCAATATGAAAGCAAATGGTTATTTCTCGTGAAGGGAGTATAACTTTGGTGTGTGTGTGTGTGTGTGTGTGTGTGTGTGTGTGTGTGTGTGTGTGTGTGTGTGTGTGTGTGTCTATATATATATATATATATATATATATATATATATATATATATATTGAGAATGATCATTTAGGTGGAAGGTTAATTACTGTTTATAAAAAATATAATGGTAAATAGAACAAAGAAAAATTGTTTATACCCTATTTTGGGTTAACAGTCACATTGCAAAAGGAAGTAAGAATTATTTCTTAATATTATCAAGTATTCATTTGAATTTATGGACTTGGAAGATGGTAACATAATAAAAGGAGGTTTTTCATCTCTTATAAGATGAATGAGAGATTTTAAATTGAACTAATACTCCATGTTTCTATCACAGGCCTGTAGGGTGCCTTGTTGTGCACAAATAAGATAGAGAGGAAAGATTTTTATTGTATAAATATATATTATAATGGATATAATGGTTTGTATGGTTGGTGATAGGTGGAAATAAGGTAGTGATAATTGGAAAATCCCTTAATAGAGTCCTTGACACTCACTGATACACAAACCCTGTTATCACAGTCCTAAATAGGACTCAAAAACCTATGTTTTGATGGTTAGAAGAGGAAATAAAGATAAATGAGATGTATAAACTATTTTATTTATAAGGGGTGTGGGGTGAAAAATACCTATATGTGGTGTTTTGGTCCTTTGAAACTTTGTATAACTCAATATATATAATTATATAGCCCCTCGGTATGTGTATAAGTCTAACTAAGACAAAAACCCCATAGAAAGAGTTTTAACCCTTAAAAATTAATGAAAATTCATAATATGAAATGTTTTTATGTATGTAAAATGAATAAAGTGGTTTAAATGTTGTTCAAGGCCATATAGCATGTATTTGGTGACAATGGATTTAAGAAAGGGCTAATTAGGCCTAATTGAAGGGTGGTTTACAAAGGAAGTGTGGTCTAGGAATGGAGTTAGGTCATGAAATTTGACACAAACCTAGAATTTTTTTAGATAACCATAAGAATTGATATATTTCTAAAACCAAGATAATTTTTTAAAAAAAAGGCTACAAGCCTAAGGAGACCATTGTGAGCCCTATATGTGGAATTGAATGTTGAAGTGTGTTTGATTTCCTATAATAGGTTGAGGCAAGTGTGATTTGAACATATAAGAACATCTACGACAAATAATAACTCCTTGATACCTATATAAACTTTTTGTACTTGAAACCTAAGAGGATTGCCTAGTGAGAAGATAGTGAAAGAGTGAAAGGACATTTGTGAATGGAATGTATGAAATGAGTTAGAGAATGAATGCGAGAGGTTTATAATAGGTATAATGACACCAAGAAGTGTCTCCAAAGTGTAAAATAATCAGGTATAAAGAGAATAAGGCCATTAATTCTAATTGATAAAACTTTCATTAGTCATTTCCACTGTACACAATGAAATAAAAACATTAATTTAAAAAAAATATGAGAGATCCAAGATTTATATTGAAAAGAATATTTTTTTAATCCTCATTTGTATGTATAACATTAAATATGAGATTTGATAGATAATAGTTTGGAAGATCAAAACAACACTTTAAAATAACATAATGAAAGAAAAACTAAATATAAATTAGATAGATTGCCAAGATAGGCATACAATATATGCACATGTTTCTAATGTCAATAATACATAGATTGTTGTGATAGGCATGAAAAAATATAAATCTATCAACATAATATCTAATGTTTGCTGAATGTCAAATACACATATACAATACTGAAAATATATACATTACCACATAGGTATACAAAAAAGTACATATTATGTGTAAGACATCATATTCATTAAACAACCTCCCTCTCTTTGCCTTCCTCGAAGAAGACTCTCCCTAGGATGCTCTGATAGTAGATGGGAACCCCTCTAATGCCGTATATATATATATATATATATATATATATATATATATATATATATATATATATATATATATATATATATATATATATATATATATATGGATCTTACACAAATGTTCGGTGCACAAAGATAGATGGGAAAGAGAGAAAATGGATTGTTTGTGGTTACCCATATCAAAGATGAGGAAGCAAATGATACATGTGCAGTCATGTCAAGTTTGTGCCCTTATGGTTTTATATGCAATATGATCATAGGAATTTTAGTTTGCATTATTAAGAAAGTCTTTAGGAAAGAGGTATATGAAAAAGACTCCCATTTAATAGGATATTATCACTTCTAATCTAACTTCCACTAGGAAAATGGGTGTATATATAAGGAATCTTCAAATATTTATGGAAAAATGTGCTTCATGTTTTCTTCGTAAATAATGTCCTATTCCTGGAAGCATGTAATAAATTTCTTGAAAAATAGTGTATTGAACTAGAGGAAGAGAAATAAAATGTACCATATGGGTAATGGGTAGAAGATATGAATACAATGTCTACATTCTTAATCAGTGACCCTATAAGAGCATCATAGGATGTTACTCCCAAGGAACCATGGTCCAACATAAGACTATTCATGACTTTTATGTTTTAGTTTGTGTTATTTTTGCATTAATTTTTGAGAAGAGAAGTAAATTAGATGCAAATAAAAAATCATGTATGCTTGTTGTGTTATGTCCATTGTTAATGATGCACATTTATTCTCTTTTACCTTAAACTCCCTTGTTATTATCACTCATTTTCAAGGGTAACATGTGGATTTATGTATAATGGTAATGGTGACATAAGTCAAAATAAGAATATGACTATATTGAGCTTAGAAAATTCATTTTAAATATAGTGTTACCTAGAAGGATCCTTAAATAAGTGTTAGATTCATTTTATATAAGAATCCTCATGGCATGTGAACTACCTTTATCTAATATTGAATGAGATTCTTCATGGAATATTTGTGGGATTTGCCAAAAGTAGTTATATAAATACCATTGAGCCCATTCTCATAGATTGAAACTATTGTAAATAATAGAGCAAGGATAAAGAGAGAGAACATGAAAATAGAGTATGAAAATAGAGAAAAATAAATTTAACTTAAACTTACAAGGTAAATATAGATAGACTAAATGTACATAGAGCATAAGATTAACTCAAAATTTTACCTCTGTATAGGTAAATGATATCATCCTAAAAGACGTAGATGTAGTAGTGGATAAACCAATAATTGGATCTGAATATGTAAATAACGGTCGTGACAAATCAAATGTTGTAAATGCTGACAATGATGAGGAAGGAACCATCACCTCCTATGACATAAAAAATGACATATATATTATATTTAATTTATATGTAAATTAATTGTTAGCTAAATTAAATTTGCAAATATAACTTAAATTTAACATGACATTTATATAAAATATACCTTCATCTATGTGGTGACTAATGTCTGCATGCAAAATATCCATGATAAAAACTCATCACTCATAGGAATATGATCTAAGCCATCTGAACCATCAATGCCATCATCATCAGAAGATCCTATGCACATAGCTCCACATGAGCTGAAAGGGTGGGGTTAGGATTAGGTAGGTGGAGTATCTATAGCATCACTCTATCAAATCCTACTCATATGATGAATGAGTGTATTGGTGAGTAAACCAAGAGCATGGAGAGTGTCGATCTCCATAACCTACTAAACTATAGAGGGGGCCTTAGGCTTAAGAGGATTTTGGATATGAATTCATGCAAGTCAATTATGTATATGATGTGTAATTCATCAATCCCACACAGAGCCTTTTCCTCAGCCCTAAAACTCACTAAAATCAAAATAATTGGGAATCCCATTAAGGATAAACTTATAGTAGAGTTTCCTCAAAAAATATAATAGGACCTCATGGTTGTTACATGGTGGATAGTCAAAGACCATCCACCATCAATCCCAAAAATTTGCTATGATTAAGTTATGTACACAATGATGGATAAGAAAACATTTAGTGGTTATGAGAAATGGGGCTTTGGTGGTTGGGTTGACTAATAGGGCACAAATGGAGGCTTTTAAAATTTATTTATGCTTGATCTGAAGGGCTAATAACTTGCCAGCATAATATACCCTACAAGTATCCCTATATGAGGTCCATTGATCAATTTGACTCATTATAGAGTCAATTTGACCTAATAAGGTTTATAAGGAATTGACTAACTATGTGCACTGGGGGTTAGTTGAAGTGGGATCCCTCATTCTAACAATTAACTCTTAAATTTCAATTTTTTTTCACAATATTGTGAATCAAAACTTCTTGAATTTCAAGGGGTTTTGGGGAACTATAGGAGGGTTTGGTGGAGGGATAGTAGGAATAAGAGGGTTTTGTGGAGGGTTAGGAGGAGGAGCAACAAAAGCATTCTATAGAGGCTTAGTAGGATGGGTTGTTAAAAGAATAAATTATAATTAAAAACTAGGGTAAAAAAATGAAAATTATGAAAATTTAAGGTTAAATAGGGAAGATTTCAATCACTTACCTCTCCTACATGGTGGCATCATTGATCAATTGGTTCATGGGATGAATTTGACATCTTCTTGATACTCTCTAGTGTATTCCACACAAAATATGATAATAGAAGTTAGGGGAGAGTGAGGAAACTCAAATGCAAAATAAGGATTTTGCATTCGAGTTTTGATTTTTTTTTACACATAGGTAATGTGATTATGTTATTAATGTGATCAAATTATTGAAAATGACAATATCATGATCATATTAATAATGCAATAACATTAATAACTGATAAAATTAATAACATAATCACATTAATAAGTGATCACATTAATGACGTGATCATGTTATTATTCAGTATAAGATGATCATGTTGTATAGTAATGCGATTGCATGTTCGATAATCATCGAGCCTAAATTCTAATAATGTGATCATGTTAATTAAATAACGTGATCATGTTAATAATTAACATGATCATGTTATCGATAATGTCTAAAAAATTATCCCTAAAATATGTGCACTTACCCAGTAAACTTTAATCATAATGAGTTTCACACCAAACCACATGAAGGAGGAAATTTGGCAACAAGGATCCAATACCAAATGAGAATATAGGGATACTAAGGCCCAGGTCCTTAGGGAAAAATAAGTAAATTACTGCCACAACTCTAAGTCTACTTGATATCATTGGTTAGTCACCAAAGTGTCATAAATAATGAAAGAAATTGGTCAGGGAATACAAGTATAAACACCCCTATGTAGAGATTTGTAATGATACTAAACATTGATATTAATTTAATGATTGATTATGGTAATAAAGAAACCATGAAAGTTACTATTAGTTCTAATGTTATGATACTATTGTTAATTAAGTTACAACATTGAGTTATCAGTACATTTTTTATGTAATACATGGTTTATATTTGACTATATAATGAATAGAATTTGTATTATATGAACTTGCATAATCAACACTTTGAATCTCATGGTAATTATCTTCATAATCATATTTATTTACATAGTTGAAACAAGGTCCACAACCATGTATTTTATTTTTTATGTAGTCACTAATTAGATATATGAATAAACACCATTATATAACAAGTGTGTTACTATGTAACATAACCCATAGGAATTAGTTTCTTGCTACATGTTTTGGGTGAGCACGAAAGAGTTCAGTCTTGCATGAAATGCCAATGTGTTAGATTATTTTAGAACTAGACACTTCAATTCCCTAATTAAAAGTTGATAAAAAACATATCAATCATCAATCTTAAGTAGGGGAACTAAATCCATATGTCTAGTTTAATCTTTGGAATAATATTACACTTTGTTACATATTCTAATTGTTGGTTTTTGGGTTTGTGGGTTTGGTTGCATCATTTCATTTCTATTGGGTTCCATTTTTCTATGGTCAATCTTTGCCAAGTGTGATTGAATTTATCTATTTATATCTTCAGTGTGTGTTACCAAAGATGAAATGGTGTAAAATGTACCTTTCAGATCTAGAGTTTCTAATTTCCTTGAATATTTCTTATATCTAGGTTGATTAATTTTATCTTCATCTATGAATTGGAGTACCTCCATTTGTTTTAGTTGTGTATTGATTAAAAAATGCAAATATAATCCTATTGCTTAAGTATAAATCTAAGTAAAGTCTCATTAGCATAATATTTATGTTAAAGGTAAAACCCTTATTTATAGTTATCCTAATCTGGTGGTCAATCAATGGGTTCTAGAAGTGTTTTTTATTTATGTTTTTTGATTTTGTTTATTTTACCTACTTCAACTACTTTGTTTATTAATTGGTTATCTGAACTCACTCCTTGTTTCATTTATTTTCATCCCTATCTATATTACATCATCATAATTTTGTGATAATTATTTTTTCTAGTTCCTACCAACCACATGTTTATATTTAGTCATGTTCTTCATTTAAAACTAACCCACAAGATATATATGTTTGCAAGGACAAACATAATTACAATGTTGCATTTCAATTTTATTTTATTTACTGCTATTTTGATATTACTTCAGTAAAAAAAATCGACTACTATCTATGTTTACATATCTTCCCATCCATCTATATTTCTATTTAAGGTTATGGATTTTCTACTATTTTTCTTTTTTTTTTTTCATAATTGTTTTTATCTACATATCTACTTTTTTCCAAAATTGTTTTTGTGTTTTTTCCATTTTATTTCAAAATTGTTTGTATTAATTTCTATTTTTTCTTCCACTTCCTCTTTTCCTATATTCTACTCTTCATTTTGTTTCATCTAGGAGAGTTGACATGATAAGAAACTTGGTACTTGGATTTTTGGCATAAGATACCATAGTATCCTCACTTGACTCACCCAATTAGAGGGATAATGTATTCCTAGTGGGGCATAACATGATAAACAAATAGGTACATGGACATATAACATAAAGTACAATAATATAATCAATTGACTTGCCTAGATGGAAGGAAAATGTCATCCCTTAAGTTTGACTATAATTTTTCATAGTATTTTACCACTTTTATGTGGTATTTAGTTTCAATTTAGATACATTCACGAACCTTTTTTTGAGTGTATCAAGCATTCTCAATTTTAGTGTGATAAAGTCTAATATGTCCTCAATTACACATGGCCCAATCCATCTTATCTTTAATTTTCCCAACTTTTTATACTTTTTGTGATAGAGTAATGTTTTGTTTTTATTGGTTTTTGGTGTCATGATGATGTTTCTTGGATTAGTTATGGTTATCCTAGACATGAAAAATTATTTTCAACATCATTGACAAGGTGCAAACATGCATACTCCTCAAATCATATTTTTGGTTGATGTTATATTGCTTGTTAACCTAGATGTTCCTACATCATTTTGGTTTGGTGTAATACAATTAAATAATATAAAGTTCTCTCTTTTATGGAGGTTACATCCATTTTCTATTTTATTATCAAGATAGTTGTTCATTTTATTTTTTAATGGGTATCCTAACCTTTTAAAAGTTTTGACATTATGTATATTCAAAACATTTCATATAATATTATGTAAATTATTTAATTATGTCCTTAATATTTAATTTTATGTTGATTTCTTAACCTCATTGTAGTGTTTAATCTCTTTCCTCAAATACAAATAATTCATCGTGTCAATATTATTTTTAAGTATGTAAATTTATAGCTATTTTGTGCATAGATTGTTATATTGGGAATGAGTACATACACTATTTTTGAAAATCATCCCATTTAAATATTTATTTATTTTTCTTTACTCTCACACTTTTTCAATACCAATAATTTTAATAGCATTAAGATATGGGAGTCAACCTAATCTAGAGGTTGTTTTTAGCTCAAAACTAATAAAAATTCCAGTTTTGGCACTTTGATTGTGACACCTAACTCATAGATACTTAGGAAATAAAAATAGTAGCCAACAAGCCCATTTATAGATACTCCCCATTTTATATTAATTATGATTTATGTGGTTGTGCCAAAGCCCATGTAGTTGAGGACCATACTTAAAACCAAAAAGACAATATATTTAAGGAAAAATTCTATTGTTCAAAATAGGATGAAATAAAAAAAAGATCAACACTAAAGTGTGAGGCATTTTTAAGGTTAGTATATACATTTAATTCCAACCTTAAAAAAATGTCATTAAATCTATAAAAGAATAACAAAATATTATCATAATTTAAATTATGGTCCTAAAAATTTCTCCATCAAATTAGAAGTGTAGCTTACAAATTCATGCTTCCACCCTAGATTCTAGAACTAATCATATATTTTATGTCTCATGTTTAAATAAATTCACTAGATTTTTTTTTTCAATCTGGTGATAATCACACAAGTAAATCGAATAATTTATAATCATCATGGAAGGAGAGATGGTTTTATATAAGAAAATGAATCAATTGTGAAATTGAGCCATCTCAAAATTAGTAAATAAATGAAAGAACTTGCCATTGGAAGATGCAATGTAGGAAGAGAAGCAATTCATGTAAAAGCATCCAAATTTATTAATCATCAAGGGAAATAATTTTTAGAAGGGAGAGGGATTGTTACACTGTAAATATTATATCTTTATAATTTTATGGGGTATCTAACTTATAATAAGCATAACTTTTGTATTTTATTTTGTTAGTGTCTAGATTTATCTAAATTGAGTTAGGTTGGTGTAATTAGGATCTTGTCATTACCTATACCTAATTATATCTATAAATAGGAATTGATATTCTTTTCTAATTGATCTTAATTTGAATTTTATATTTCATTTTTTCGTTTTATTTAAATATAGAAATTACCTCTTCATAGTGTCTAGATTTTATTATTGTAGTATATTTTTTCATTTGGTAATTGTTAGATTCTAGTAGTTACATTAGGTATTTAGCATAGGGTAAATACTATTTACAGTTATGTAAGTTAGTTACTCATATATTATTGTTTATATTTATATTGTTATGTAACAATAATGTAATGTATATAGGTTTATTGTTAGTAGTTATTTGGTTTGTTAGTAGGTGAGAGATTGTAGGGATCTCATAATCTTGTGTATAGGAAACATATTTCCTATATAATAATGTAATGGAATAGGAAATTATAATGTGTGAAATATATTATTAATTTATGTTTTATTCTCTCTATTCTATTCTCTTCATAAGCTTGTCTATTTCATATCAATGGTATCAGAGCAGTCCATTCCTAACCATGTTCATGATGAAAGTCTAAGAACTTAATATTTCTATCCATGTTATGCTCAACACCGAGCATCTCCAAATAAGAATGTGTGTATTTTGTGTGAGATCACATGTGACATAATAGTATATTATCGGCCTAATCATTCATCACCATTGTAGTCAATTTCTTGGCCTATGTCTCCTATGTGGATTGGTCTAATCATTTCATGCATTTTTGGAGTCCCAAGATGCTTGAAACCAAATTTGATCATTAGTATGTCTCCTTATCATATAGATTTGTAGTGTTTTCTGATGCTTTTCAAGAGCATACATATTTATGCATTTTAAGATTTTGTGAAAAAAGATTTTCAAAGTTTTCTACCAACATCTGGATCTACTCGACCACATCAATTTGGTCTGCCATTGAGTTATTGATCATTTAATCTTCATACATAATTCTGTAGCATTATTCATTCCATTCAATGACATAACTATTATAATATGCCAAGAATTGCTTTTTCGCCACTTGGATCAATCTATCATGTAGTTTAGGTACAATATTCTTTGGCTTACCATGGAGTTTAGCATCCCAGGTGGAACATTCATGGAGAATCAAATTTTATTAGATCATACTTTGATATTTTCACTTTCATGATCAATAGACCTAGATCTCCTATCTACATGCACCATCAACTATACTTTCACATGTAATCCATCTTCTAATAGGTCATTTTTTATATGATTCATTAAATTTGTGTTTTATTCAAATCATATTTGGTGATGACCTGATATTATATACTCATGTCCATCACCAGTTATGCAATCTACATTCATTTTTCTGCTTGCTATTGAAGACTCCATATGAAAATCACTAGATCTATGATTGCATAAAATATTCCATCTATTTATATGCTCTAAAGGTTCAATTTTTTTATGGTCTTCATCTAAACATCCATAAAAGATCATGGTCTACATGCATGCATACAAAATTAAATGATTATGGGGGGTTCTAATTTATATGGAAGCAACCAATAGAGACCCTGCCAGAATGATCAGAACACATGATAACTCAATTTGTTGAGTAAGCAACTTCACAAGTTGGAGGTCAGAGGCAATAGAGGAAGGAGGCCATTCAATCCTCTCATAATACACTAGTGATGAGGCCATTTTGCTTTAGTGGCATGTTATTTTAGTTTTATGGATTTCAATTTTGTTAGCTTTTCAATGTGGTGTGCAAATAAGAATAGATGTCATAAATTCCTGTTCATTTGTGAATATTACTCATGTAACCTTTTTTTTAATAATGTTGTAAAATATTTATCAAATAGGATTGTAGAAATCATGATGTGAAGGTTTTTGGTAAACCAAAAAAATTAATTGTGAAAGGTTATTGGTACACGTGCAAAACCAATTGGGTAAGGTTGTTGGGCATAACCGGGGAAAACCATCAGTAGACAAGTATGGAGGATGAGCATAAGCATAAGTATTTGTTCACGCCTAGATGGTGGTTGTATCCATCCATAAAATCCACTTGTAAGAATATATTCTTTTAGAGAAATGTGCATTGGCACATGATCATGAGCACATAGAGGTGGCACACTATAATAAGAATAAAGAGATATATTTTACCATATACAAACTAAAGGGGGAATGTTAGAGTTATGTATTTATATTAGGTATTTACCATAGGTTAAATATTACTTGCATATATGAAAGTTAGTTAGTGATATATTATTATTTAGAGTTATATTTTTATGTAACAACAATAAAACATATATAGGTTTATTGTTAGTAGTTGGTTTGTTAGTAGATGAAATATTGTAGGGATCTCACTACCCTATGTATAGGAAATATATTTCCTATACAACTATGTAATGGAGTGGGAAATTATAATGGGTAAAATATATTATCAATTTGTATTTTAATTTCTCTATTCTATTCTTTGCATAAGCTTGTTAATTTCATATCAGTAATGTCGCATCATTATCTTTGGATTTGTTCTTATTGTTGCATTTTAGTATATTTTCTACTATTATTCAAATTTTAATAGTTTATCCATCAATATCCCTTAGGATCTAGATTGAGAAAGATAATTTAAAAGATAATATAATTGAAATGGTTTATGTATATACAAGAGAATAAAAAGTGTTTAAAAAATGTGTATACTATTATTTAAATATACTTTCTACTTCACATCTAATAAATTTGGATGTTTAAATGTTTGAAAAAATAAATTTAAATATGAGTAAAAAAGATACAATTTCTTGATGATTAAGTTTTCTCTATTATTTTCAATGATTTATCTTATTTTTGTTTTATTAAATGACGAATGTTGTTTATAAGAATGAAAAACAATCTAATTATAATCAATAAAAGTTTATAATACATACACATCCTCATATAAGAAGTCATCAAATCATGTGCATATAATTTTGAAGAGGTTTTTTTTTTTCTTTTTTTTCACTTTTTTAAAGGAGATAATATTGTCATTTAAAAAGGATATTCCAAACAAAACTATTTATTGATATGAAACTTCTGCACTTGGTTTTGAAAAAGTATATTGAAATATGAATAAAAAAGATATAATTTCTTGATGATTAAGTGCTATAAAATATTTTAAATGTTTTATCTTATTTTTATTTCATTAAATAATGATTTTTGTTTAAATCAATGAAAAAAATTCAATTTTAATCAATCAAAATTTATCGTTGTATATAAATAATACATACATATTTATATAAGAAGTCATAAAATCAAGTACATATAATTATGAATATTTTTTCTTAAAAGAAAAAGATAATATTGTTATTGGAGAAGGGTAATCTGTATTTATTGATGATTAGTTATTGATAGGGAACTTTTATGTATGCATTTTTTACAAAACTTATTTAAATATGAATAAAAAAGATATATTTTCTTCATGAGATATATTTTCTTCAACAATTTGTTATATTTTAATTTTAATAAATGATGATTGTTATTTGAAAGAATGAAAAACAATCCAATTCTAATCAATTAATATTTATTGCTGTATATACATAATACATACACATCTTATAAAAAATCATCAAATCAAATATATATTTTTATGAATATTTAAAAATAAAGATATAATATTATCATTGGAGAAGGATATTCTACATTTATTGATGAGTAGTTATTGATAAGAAACTTCTACATACAGTTTTGAGGAGATATATTTAAATATAGATATAGAGGATATATTTTCTTGATATGATAAGAAACTTCTACATGTGATTTTAACCCAATATATTTAAATATGAATAAAAGAAAAAAAAATTCCTGATGAGATATATTTTCTTGATGATTAAATTCCAGGAAACTTCTACACGTGGGTTATTTACAAATGGTTTTGACAAATAACGTATTTAAATATAAGTAGAAAATATAATTTCTTGATAGATTATAAATTTCTTTTACACGTGAGATGCATATATAGCAAGTACCTAGCGAGAGAAGCCACAAGGAGCTGCTAAAATGGATAAAGTGTTTTCTATGAATGCTGGCCAAGGAGAGTACAGTTCTGCTCAAAATTCTACACTTTTTCAGGTTTTATTTTTATTTTGATTGTTAAACACATTCCCTGCTATGCTCCAATCTTGTGTGCAAGTTCATAATTTGTCCTGGATTGTAGAAGCAAATACTATTGAGCGCAAAACCTCTGCTGGAAGAAAGCATCAGATCCTGGAAAAACACATTTAACTGGCAGACAATACATATTGCAGACTTGGGGTGTTCATCTGGACCAAATACACTTTTCATCACTGAAATATTACAACAGCAATCCGTAACACATATGTCGACAAAGGAATGAGTACTGTTCCGGAGTTTCAGGTTTTTTACAACGACCTTCCTTCTAACGATTTCAATTCCCTTTTTAGTCTTTTATTAGCTGCTTCACCTCTGGAAAGATCATGGGGTAATTTGGTGGCCGGGGTGCCCGGCTCGTTTTATACCTGCCTGTTTCCGAACAATAGTATCCATTTCATCCATTCCTCCACCAGCCTCCATTGGCTCTCTCCGGTACGTAATTTATTTTTTTTTAAATTGAGCAAGTTTATAAATTGAGTAAATTTATCCAGTACTCACAAAATTGTTGGTTTTAATTGAGTAACTAATCACAATTTTTGTAATATTTAATATTTTTTGATATCAAATTTGTGATTCATAAAGAGTGTAGGTCCATTAAGCTCAGACGTTTTAAATACATACAATTATTTTTGTCAAAACTATATTCTCATTGAATATATGCTATGTGATCAGGGGCCACCAGAGGTAGAAGATAAGAATAATGAATGCTGGAATAGAGGAAGGATCTGGATCTCTGATCAGGGGCCAGCTGGTGTTGCAGATGCCTACTTTGCACAATTTCAAAGAGATTTCGACACATTTTTGAAAACATGGGCAAAAGAGATGGTAGTGGGAGGTCAGATGTTGTTGGTTTTTCTCGGTCGTGCAAGTGCAGCTAAAAGAAAGCAGGCAAACTTGTTATGGGAGATGCTTGAATGTGCCATGATCGAGTTAGTTTATCAGGGTTTCTTCATCTTTTGATCATCTTGTCATATAGATCATGCTTACTACATCAGTTGTCGTGATGTTTTCTTTTGTTTTGTGATATCTTGTAGGAGTGATAGAGTTGGTGTCTCAGGGCTTCTTCATCTTTTGATCATCTTGTCATATAGGATCACGCTCACTACATCAGTCATCGTGATGTTTTGTGATATTTGTAGGGGGTGATAAAAGAAGAAAAACTAGATTCTTTCAACCTTCCATCATATTTATCCACTACAGAGGAAGTGAGGAATGAAGTGTGGATAGAAGGCTCCTTCACTGTTGTGGGGCTTGAGATGGTGATTGGATGGTTCTCCAAAGTTTATGGAAATTATGATAATGAAAAGGAAGCATATGCAAGATTAATTTCAAAAAAACCAGAGCGGTATTCGAGGGTCTCATCTCAGATCATTTTGGAGACAGGGTGATAAATGATTTGTTCGATACATATACAACGCTTCTTGCAAACAAAACAGAAAAAATCATGGAAAATTGGAAGCACACTCAACTGATTATGTCTTTGACACTAGAACGAAATTGTATTTGAACCTGAATCAAATAGACCATTGGTAGAAGTGAGATTTGTTAGGATAATTATAAACAAGGTCAAGTTGTTGTTAATCAATCAAGCATTTGGTTGAAATCAAATAAATTAAACTAATAATTTTTTACACAATCAAAAAATGAATATTGGTCTAGACCCAATAATTTTGCAAGGATAATAAACACCATCTTGGGCTCTGATTAGGTGCTAAATTTACAGCCCATATTGTTTATTATGAATTTTTTAATGATGTTTATTGTAATTGTTTTTCAAATCTTAATATTAGTTAAAGTTGGAAAAACATTTATTATAATCTTTTATAAAAAAATTTAGTGTTTAAAATTTCAAATTATATTTGATATGGTTTACCAAAAAATTAATTGTATTGTGCAACTAAAAAACATAAATACATTAGATAATCGTCAAATTTAATTTATGGTCTTTGTCGAGAAGATGATTCTATTTTTTCACACAAATTAATTAATATATCTTGAAAAGTGTTTTTAAAATATTTGTTAATTCTTAAAATCTATAACATGAAAATAACTAGCAATTACTTTAGAGGTGCAAGTTACATTAGAATATATGATGTAATTTTCATTTTTGATAAAGCAAAGTTTTTGTAAAGTGAAAGAGTGTAAATGGATGCTTACCCCTATAATCTCTTATAAATGAAATTTCAAACAACAATAATCTTATACTCTTAGTGGAGGTGATAGTGAAAAATGAGGTTGTATGTTTCTTCATACAATATTGAACTATCTGAAGAGGAGATATTTTGTTTCACAATGAGAATGAACAATGGTGAAACGTTAGGTAAGGACAAGGCTGTACAAAGTATTAAAGAGATTAAATATTTTATGATACACTAGATGATGATAGTAAAAGATAATAACATAATATTTTAAAGAATGGACTAAAAAAAAATCGGGCAAATACATGTACAAATCTTAAATACATATATGAACCTTTGTAACATGTCATTTTTTTAATATATAATATATTAATCCATTATACATTTTTTTAATATAAATTATAAAAAAATTATATTAAATATTTTAGATTTGTATATTATACCTAATATAATTATAGATTAATTTTATATATATATATATATATATATATATATATATATATAAACTTTTATTCCAAATAAAGTAGTAAAAAAATACATCTAGAATTATCCTCAAATAAATGGGTTATCAGAAGTAGGCGTGGGCTTAATAGCCCACAAAACCAATATTGGTAGTAAAATGCCAAGATGCAATAGTTTTAAATTTAAACCTTGAAGGAAGCATTTTTGCCTCAACCTACAACTTCAAAGTTCATTTTTACCCAAGGGGACCATTTGGCTATCTATCACATTTGTTTATTTGCTCTTGCCCCATGAATGAGGTTGAAAGTGGAGGATCATGCTCACTACCTCAGTCATTGTGATGTTTTGTTTTGTGATATCTTACAGGGGTGACAAAAGAAGAAAAGTTAGATTCTTTCCAAACCTTCCATCATATTTACCCACTAAAAAGGAAGTGAGGAGTGAAGTGTTTACAGAAGGCTCCTTCACTGTTGTGGGGCTTTAGATGGTTCTCCAAAGTTTATGGAAATTATGATAATGACAAGGAAACATATGCAAGATTAGTTTCCAAAAAAACTAGAAAGGCATACAAGAGTCTCATCTCAAATCATTTTGGAGAGGGGGTGTTAAATGATTATTTTGATACATATACAACGCTGCTTGAAAACAAAAATGGAAAAAAAACATGGAAAACTGGAATTACACTCAACCGATTATGTCTTTGACACTAGAACAAAGTTGTATTTGAACCTAAATCAAATAGACCATTGGTAGAAGTAGGATTTGTTGAGGATAATTACAAACAAGGTCAAGTTGTGGTTAATCAATAAAGCATTTGGTTGAAATCAAAAAAATTCAATGAATATTGTTATACACAATAAAAAAATGAATATTGGTTGACACCCAATAATTTTGCAAGGATAATAAATACCATCTTGGGTTCTGTTAGGTGCTAAATTTATGGTCAATCTTTTTTATCATGAATTTTTTAATGACATTTATTTATTTGCAATTCTCTTTCAAATCTTAATATTGATTAAAGTTGGAAATTTTTTTAATAAAATCTTTTATAATTTTTTTGCGTGTCTAAAATTTCATAATATATTTGATATGGTCTATCAAAAGATTAATTAAATTTTTTAATTAAAAAATATAATTACATCAGACAATCATCAAATTTAATCTATGGTCCTTGTTCTAAGAAATGATTTTATTGTTTTCACACAAAGTAGTTAATGTAATTTGAAAAGTGTTTTCAAAAATGTTTTTTAATTCTTAAAATTTATAACATGGAAATAACTAGCAATTACTCTAGAGGTGCAAGTTATATCAATATAGATGACATAGTTTTTTTACTTTTTTTTTTAAAATAAAGTTTTGTAAAGTGAAAGAGTGTAAATTGATAATTATACCTCATTTGAAAGTGATGAGTGCTTACCCCTATAATCTCTTATAAATGAAATTTCAAGCGATAATAATCTTATATTCTCGATGGAGGTGATGGTGGAAAATGAGGTTGTATGTTTTTTCATACAATAATGAGCTATTTGAAGAGGAAATATTTTGTTTCACAATGAGAATGAACAATGGTAAAGCATTTGGGTAAGGATAAGGCCGTACAAAGCTTTAAGATGATTAAATATTTTATGGTACATTAGGCGATGATGGTAAAGGATACTGACATGATATTTTACAAGATAGACTCAAAAACTTTTGGGTAAATACATTTTACAAACCTTATATACACATATGAACCTTTGTAATATGTCACTTTTATAATATATAATATATTAATCTATCATATTTCTTATATATAAAATATAAAAATATTATATTAAATGTTTTATATTTGTATATCAAACCTAATATAATAATAATAATAATGAATTAATAGCATATATCCCAAACAAAGCAATAAAAAAACACATGTAGAATCAACCTCAAATTAATGGGTTATCATAAGTGGGCCTAGTAGCTCACAAAACCAATATTGGTAGTAAAATGCCAAGATGCAATAATTTTAAATTTAAACCTTGAAGGAAGCATTTTTTCCTCAACCTAAATAAATAAAATCATATGAAGTGTACAACTATGGTTGATAACACAAACAACCTGTCATGGGGCTAGGTAATTAATTTAGTTGAGGGAGAGTTCCTTCAGGGTACATATTTTATCTTCATCTAGTACTTATAAGAAATCCTTGCCTTTGTTGAAAATGAAAGCTTCCTTGGCAAACCCATTTACAATGGTGTTGTGCTTTTTGAACATGTGGTTGAAGATGAGATAATAAAATGTGTACCTCAATTCTTTGCTTTTCTAATGAAGTGAGATATAATGATTCTTTTTCAACAAGTCAATCCATTCATCCAATCACAACCAGCTTGGAGTTTGAGTAAATTACCATAATTTTTTTTCGTAATCAATGGTTATGGTAAGCACAGTGGAAAACCCTTGAAGCTCCAAAGTTGTTTGTGTGTAGTCTAGTTCCTTACTTAGAATAGATTGACATGTTCTTAAAAAATAAAAATATTTTTATTTGCACTATGGCTAGAGTTCCCATAGAATCACCATCACAAAAGTAGTGTGGCAATGTAGGATCCATGACCAAAGGAGATATAGTTCACTGATGATTTTTATTTATACTTAAATGCATTGGAAATAAAGTATAATTTAATTTGTAGACTGTAGAAATGGGAATGGAATTTTTGTCTAAGAATATAGCCTCAATCTTAGTAATCTATATTATCCAATTAATATAAAGTGGAAGTGTGATCAAAATTTTGAGGATTACTCTAACATCGAGTCACCTATCATAGAAGTCAGCCAAAGATTCTCCTTACCCAGAAGGACAAAACCCCATGTATTTATTAGCATTCTATACCTCATATGTGAAGTATCAATGTAAGAAAAATGATTAATAGATTCAAAACATTCTCGACATGAGAAGCAAATACTTGGGCGAACCCATCCCCTCTACAAGAGATGTTCCAATGTTAAAATCTAATTGTGTAAAGAAATCCAAATAATTTTTTTTTATTTGGAAGTGGCCCAAATATCCACAATCCCTTCCACCAAGGAGTGATTTATTCCTCTTATTTTTATAATATTTCTATGTATCCTAATTTTACCTAATAAAATACACCATTAGCATTATGAGCCTGGCATAATTTTCCTTCTCGATCAGTGAACAAGATAATATTTGAAATAAGACTTGATTTATATTGTGCCCAAAGTAGTGATTCATGTTTATCAAGACCAAGATCCTTTGATGATTTCCACATATGCCTTTTTTTTACCAAGGATGAATCATAGGCATCAAATTACTAGGAATGATTTTTTTATTATAGACTAACCTTCAATGCATATGGAATTTTTTTCCAATAGAGATACCTAAAACCACATCTCTACCAATGTGAATCTAAAACCCTTCCCCAATATCCCAAGTAAGATATCTCCCAATGATGTCAAAACTCAATATGATAGCTTTCCAGAAAAGTGAGCCTTCAAAATGCCTCTTTGGGTGCATACAAATCCATTCCAATATCGAGTGGCTTAATGTATTTTTGGTATAATATCCTTTGCCATAACCCCCTTTTTGTGATTAAGTTCCCTACCCCTTTGGCTATTGGTGTTTTTGAGAAGATGTTCAAATCCTTTAATACCCAACCCCCAATAGACTTTGGTTGTGAAATAATGTTTCATTTGATTAATGGTATGTTATTATTCTTATTGTTCCCCAACCATAAAAAAATTAATCCAGAGTTTCCTAATTTTACTAAGAATCATTCACGAAAGAATTGCAAGGAGATCTAGTTGATTGGAATGGCCTTTAGATATTTTTGACCAATATCAACCTATCAGCTAGTTAAATACATCAGTTGCATTAAAGAATGATGTTGATCTTAAATTCAAAAAGCCAAATCCACTCTTTGAAAAGGTCATCATTTTCAAAGCTCCAAGTAGTTTATGCATTCATTGGAAGGATGGATGGAGAAGGGTATAAATTTATGGATCATATTCCTAGTGGCTAATGCAATATGGTATAAGTAAATATAATATTTTTTCAACTTTATATCCATCCCCATGGCTAATGAGAAGATTTTTAGGATCCTATCCAAACATTTGGCTTCTACAATAGAGTCATTCCTAAAGATGAGAATGTTATCTTGGAAGAGAATATGTATGAGATATGTATCCATAGAAATTTTGATTCCCATTAAATGAAAAATTAATGCTCGTGGGGATTGTGATGATTCAATGCTTCAACATTGACAAGAAAAATGAGAGGAGAGATGGCATCCTTGTTGAAGCACATGGGTAGGGGAGAAGAAGGACACTTAGGCATTAATTAGAATAATATGTGATACTAAATGGCAGCAATCCTCAATCTTGTTAACAAGGAGTCATGCAAATCCAACCTATGTGAGAATGATCCAAAGATAGAGCCAATTTTCGTGATCAAGAGCTTCAGGGAAGTCAATCTTAATAAGGAAGGCAAACTATGTTTTGGTTTTTATGGTATGTAAAGCTTCTTAAGTTGTACCTATGGCATGGTGGATGACTTATTTGTCTAAGAAACTCTAATGTTCAATATATATATGATTAGAGAGTATGGTTTTGAGGTGGGAATGAATTATCTTAGATATAATATAATAAATGCAATTGCATAATGAGATTGATTGATAGAGCTCCAAACCATGTAGGTCGTCATAATTTGGAATATTATCAATAAAATTAGAGTTAAAAGCAATGTTAATTTCACTAAATATTTAATATTCCAAGATATAATAAACAACAAGTCCTTATATAAGAGATCCAAGAAGCCCAGATAAAAACTCCACTGTCAAAACATATGGACTAGGTGCCTTTCCCAACTGAAAGGAGAGAAGGTTTTTGTGTAGCTTCTCCATAGTAATTAGATGAAAAGGGGCTTAATTTTGCTATTCACTCACCCAACCATCAAAGAAGGTGTCCACCACCATGATATCTCTGACATTTTCCCTAGGAGGCCACGTCCTTTTTTTTAATCCTATCTTCTTTTTGAAAATAGTGTCTTCTTTATAAATATCTTGTTCCAATAAACCTAATGCTCAAATCTAGAGATGAATAAACTATAGTCACTCCACACAACTTCCAATAAAAAAATTAGCTTTTATAGATTAAGGAATTATGAAACTTAAGCTAAGTGTTTCACTACTCTCTTAAAATTATTTAACATACTTGTCTATTTTTTTTAGTTCAGTTAGTTCTAAAATTATGTTGTCTATGTTAACCATCATTTCATGGAAGATTATTATACCATGCTCCTAGTCTGGATTTCAAGTCTAATTGAATTATAAACTACCACAAAGGTGTAGTATAAAGCATTTCCTTCATGTGTTGTGATGAGTTCATATGTTCTCATGGTTTTTGACTATATTAAACACCCACTGAACAAATTGGGCCTCCTGATTGGACTAAAATAAGGTAGTAAGTTTGAATGATTCCACCCAAATCTCATTGATAAGTGAGAGTTCATTAATATACATTCTAAGATTAATTAGCTCATCCTTAATTTATTTGACGTACTTAATGATACTCACAAAATGTACATCATACCATACCACTATATACCATACCACTATGATATATTTCTATTTGAAAGAGTGAAACTAATTGATTATCTTAACTAAATATGTGTATGTCATTTAATTCTTATAAAATAGTTCTAAAACATTTTCCTAGTGATAGTGGGCATGCCCAAATTTCACAAGTTTTCTTAATATTCCCACCAAACGATGTATTCATAAATTAGTTTAGCTTTATCATTAGTAGAAAAATATCTCAACTCAAAGCATAATTACATGACAACTAACCATGCTTCAGCCTCACTACAAAATATTTCTCCATTCAAATGAGAAAGTCTTTTCTTATTCAAATCATGAGTGATCCCATATAAACCTTTTTCTATACTAGCAATTCTATGAGCTGCCTAGTGGGTGCTCTCCCACGTAACGGACTAAGCTTTGCCTACCTTGGTGAATAATATGTAATTATTCATGAATCTATTATTATTCTACCTTAGCCATCTGATTTTATATACGAGGCATCATATCCTTGAGGGTTGTAATAATTTTAAGTATCTCAAGATCTATTAGTCTAGAATATATAATCAACTCTCTATCCAAACAACTCTTTAGGTAATAATACTTATTTTTTAGGTTCATTCTCAACTCCATGCCTTGACCTTCCACGTGTTAGGACTAATAACAGATAGTAAATAGATAAAATGATATTAATTATTTTCAATATGCAGCCTTAATTATTTACATAGTCATGTAAGAATTCATAAGATTATAAGAGTTGTTTGTATGAACCAATCAACAAGATCAACCAAAATGAACTCTAAAAATTCTAAATATACTTAACAATATATAAAACCAAATTAATATTAAGGGAGTGTCACATAGTAAAAAATGCCTCAAAAATATTTATTGAAATATTAAATTAAATTACTAATTAAAAAAATAATACAGATTTTGGATCAACCAACTCAACAATCCCCTCTTATTCTAAAGGAATATAGAAGAAAATGATTTGGAGCTATGACTATGAAGCCATCAACAATGTTTTCTTCAATTAAAACTAGCATACTATACACCATGGTAATGATGAAATGATATTGTTCCATACAAAATACCATTCCATAAATTTTATAATGAATGATAAACATGATCAAGGTCTATTCAAATCGATCAAAATTTATCAATATATATACATAATACATAATTAAGTTTTGTTGAATAATTTATCATATTTTAGTTTCAATAAATGATGATTGTTATTTAAAAAAGTGAAAAACTATCCAATTCTAATCAATTAAAATTTATCAATGTATATACATAATTAATACACATTCTCATATAAGAAGTCATATAATAATAATAATAATAATAATAATAATAATAATAATAATGGAGAAAGATATTCCATATTTATTGATGACTAATTGTTGATAACAAAATAGAAGAAATCATAGAACACTGGAAGCACACACAACCGATTATGGCTTTGACACTAGAACATAATTATATTTGAACTTGAATTAAACAGACCATTGGTAGAGGTGGGATTTGTTGAGAATAATTATACATAAGGCAAGTTGTGGTTAATCAATTACCATTTGGTTGAAATCAAATAAATTCAACGAATATTGTTTTACACAATCAAAAAATGAAAATTGGTTTACACCCAATAATTTTATAATGATAATAAACAAGCATGCCATCTTAGGTTTTGGTTAGGTGTTAAATTTGAGGTCAACTTTGTTTATGATGATTTTTTTCTACGATGGTTATTTATTTGACAAATCTTAATATTGATTATAGTAGAGAAAGAAAGATTACAAATAATTTATTAAATTTTTTTTTAAGAAATTTTTTTATTATTTAAAATTTTATCTTATATTTGATATAGTCTTACAAAAAAATAATTGTGTTTTATATTTAGAAATATAAATATTATTTTATAATTTTTAAATGTTTTGTCTTATTTTTATTTTATTGAATAATAAATTTTGTTTAAAATAGTGAAAAAATTTAATTTTAATTAACCAGAATTTAATAGTGTATATACATAATACATACACATTTTTATAGAGAAAGTCGTTAAATTAAGTACACACACAAATACAATAAAATATAAAATTGTTATTGGAGAAGGATATTCCACGTTTATTGATGACTACTTATTGATAAGGAACTTTACATATAGTTTTGACTAAAAGTATTTAAGTATGAGTTAAAAAAATATAATTTCTCGATGACTAAGTGCTCTCTATTATTTTTAATGATTTTTTGTATATTAGTTTGAATAAATGATGATTATTGTTTAAAAAAATGAAAACTAATTCAATTACAATCAATTAAAATCTATAATATATATACACAATAGATACACATCCACATATAGCAAGTCATCATTTCAAATACATATAATTATAATTTTTTTATTAAAAAAAAATTGAGATGATATTGTCATTGGAGAAGGATATTTTTTCAAAAAAAATGAGATGATATTGTTATTAGAGAAGGATAATCTGTAGTTGTTGATTGGAAACTTCTACATGTGGATTTGATAAAATTTATTTAGATTTGATTAAAAGAGTCATTTTTTTTTTTTTTTTTAATGATTAAGTGCTCTCTATCATTTTCAAAGAATCGTAATAATTTAATTATTGTTGTTTAAAATAATGAAAACTAATTCAATTATATTCAATCAAAAAATATGTCTGTATAAATAATACACACATTTTCATATAGGAATTCATCAAATCATGTACATATAAATATGAATATTTTTTCTTGAAAAAAAAAGATAATATGATCATTGGAGAAGGATAATATGCATTTATTGATGACGAATTATTGATAGGAAACTTTTACAAATGGTTTGGACAAAAATTATTTAAATGTGAATTATTCATTTATTTATTTATTTTGATGAGAAATATTTTATTGATAATTAGATTCTTTTTAATAATTTATCATATTTTAGTTTCAATAAATGACGATTGTTATTTTAAAGAATGAAAAACAATCCAAATCTAATCAATCGAAATATATCTGTGTATATACTTAATCCATACACATATTCATATAGAAAGTCATCAAATCAAGTACAAATATTTATGAATATTTTTTCTTAAAAAAAAGATAATATTACCATTGGAGAAGGATAATCTGTATTTATTGATGATTAGTTATTGATATAAAATTTTTATGTATGTGCTTTTGACAAAACATATTTTAATATGAATAAAAAAGATATAATTTCTTCATAATTTAATTCTCTTCAACAATTTGTCATATTTTAATTTCAATAAATTATGATTGTTATTTGAAAGAATGAAAAACGATCCAATTCTAATCAATAAATATTTATCGCTATATATATGTATATAATATATACACATCTTTTTATAAGAAGTCATCAAATCAAATATATATATTTATGACATTTAAAAAAAAAGATATAATATTATCATTGGAGAAAGATATTCCATATTTATTAATGACTAGTTATAGATTAAAAACTTCTACATATGAATTTGACGAGATGTATTCAAATATAATTACAAAAGATATATTTTTTTGTGGATGCAATAAGAAACTTCTACATATGATTTTGACTTAACATATTTAAATTTGAATAAAAAAGATATATATTCCTGATGAGATAAATTTTCTTGATGATTCTACACGTGGGTTATAAGGCACTACACGTGATGGGTTATGGAATTTTTTACAAATGGTTTTGACAAATAACGTATTTAAATACGAGTAGAAAATATAATTTCTTCATAGCTTATAAATTCCTTTACACGTGAAATGCATATATAGCAAGTACCTAGCAAGATAAGCCACAAGGAGCTGCTAAAATGGATAAAGTGTTTTCAATGAATGCTGGCCAAGGAGAGTACAGCTATGGTCAAAATTCTACTCTTTTCCAGGTCTTAGTTTTATTTTGTTTGTTAAACACATTTCCTGCTATGCTTCAATTTTATGTGTAATTTTATAATTTGTCCTGGATTGCAGAAGCAAATACTATTGAGCGCAAAACCTCTGCTGGAAGAAAGCATCAGATCATGGAAAAACACATTTAACTGGCAAACAATACATATTGCAGACTTGGGGTGTTCATCTGGACCAGATACACTTTTCGTTACCGAAATAATCACAACAGCAATCCGTAACAAATATGTCGACAAAGGAATGAGTACTGTTCCAGAGTTTCAGGTTTTTCATAACGACCTTCCCTCTAACGATTTCAATTCCCTTTTCAGTCTTTTATTTAGCTGCTTCACCTCTGGAATGATTACGGGGTAATTTGGTGGCCGGGGTGCCCGGCTCGTTTTATACCTGCCTGTTTCCGAGCAATAGTATCCATTTCATCCATTCCTCCACCAGCCTCCATTGGCTATCTCAGTACCTAATTTGAATCTTTTTAATTAAGTTTATTCAATACTCACAGAATTGTTGATTTTAATTGGATAACCCATCATAATTTTTTTAATATTTAACATATTTTAATATCATTTTTGTGATTCATAAATAGTGTAGATCCATTAAGCTCGGACATTTTGAATACATACAATAATTTTTGTCGAAGCTATATTCTCACTGAATATATGCTATGTGATGATCAGGTGCCACCAGAGGTAGGAGATAAGAATAACGAATGCTGGAACAGAGGAAGAATCTGGGTCTCCAAACAGGGACCTGTTGGTGTTGCAGATGCCTACTTTGCACAGTTTCAGAGAGATTTCAATGCATTTCTGAATGCACGGGCAAAACAGATGGTGATGGGAGGTCGGATGTTTTTGGTTCTTCTCGGTCGTGCAAGTGCAGATAAAAGAGAGCAGACAAACTTGTTATGGGAGACGTTAGAATGTGCCATGATCGAGTTGGTTTCTCAGGTCTTCTTCATCTTTTGATCATTTCGTCATATAGATCATGCTTACTACATCAATCGTCGTGATGTTTTATATTTTTATTTTGTGATATTCTATAGGAGTGATAGAGTTGGTGTCTCAGGGCTTCTTTATCTTTTGATCATCTCGTCATATAAATCATGCTCACTACATCAGTTGTCATGCTGTTTTCTTTTGTTTTGTGATATCTTGCAGGGGGTGATAAAAGAAGAAAAGTTAGATTCTTTCAACCTTCCAACATATTTACCCACTTCGGAGGAAGTGAGAAGGGAAGTGTTTATAGCAGGCTCCTTCACTGTTGTGGGGCTTGAGATGGTGACTAGATGGTTCTCCAAAGTTTATGGAAATTATGATAATGACAAGGAAGCATATGCAAGAAAAGTTTCCAAACAAACGAGAACGGTATTCGAGGGTCTCACTTCAAATCATTTTGGAGAGGGGGTGATAAATGATTTGTTCCATACCGTTACAATGCTGCTTGCAAACAAAACGGAAGAAATCATGGAAAACTGGAAGCACACCCAACCAATAATGGCTTTGACACTAGAACGGAGTTGTATTTCAACCTGAATCAAATAGACTATTGGTAGTTGTGGGATTTGTGGAGGATAATTATCAACAAGGTCAAGTTGTGGTTAATCAATCAAGCATTTGGTTGAAATCAAATAAATTAAACGGATATTGTTTTACACAATCCAAAAATGAATATTATTTTCTACCCAATAATTTTACAATGATAATAAACAAGCAAGCCATTTTAGGTTCTGGTTAGGTATTAAATTTGAATGTCAACTTTGTTTATAATGATTTTTTCTATGATGGTTATTTATTTGATATTGTCTTTCAAATCTTAATATTGGTTATATTAGGAAAAATATTTATTATAATTTTTTAAATTTTTTTTGAGTATATAAAATTTCATCTTATATTTAAAACGGTCTAAATTAATAATTATGTTGATAAATATGTATTTATTTAAATATATTTTTTTTAATATTTAAAAGATAATTTACATTTAATTTTTGAGAATGATTACAATAAATTTTACAAATTTAAATATGAGAAAAATGATTTATAATTTTTTCATATTATATATTTAATAAGTTTTAAATAAAAAACAAATTGAAATTTAATCTCGCAATCGATTTTAAAGTCATATATATATATATATATATATATATATATATATATATATATATATATATATATATATATATATATATATATATATATATATATATATTTATATATATAATGTCACTATTTGGTTGGGTTAATAGATATTGATTTTTTTTAATAAATATTGATAGTTTTTAAAATCATTGAACAATTAATCTATGATGGTTTTTGTTGAAAAGAATATATATATATATATATATATATATATATATATATATATATATATATATATATATATACATTCTTTTCCACAAAAACCATCATAGATTAATTGTTCAATGATTTAAAAAACTATCAATATTTATTAAAAAAAATCAATATCTATTAACCCAACCAAACAGTGACATTAATTTCACATTAGTTTTGTATTAAACAAATTTATTTCTATGTAAAAACATAATTTGTAAGAGAAATTTTATCATTGCATTTAAATCATACTTAAATAATAGATTTATATATATAAGTATGGTTTTCATGGCCATTTTTTTGGCCATTATTCTACATCCATTGAGATGCATATAATGTTTTTAGCTTGTTCTTGATATAAATAAATGAGTCTTCCATTTTCTTACATGATAAATAGTTTCCATTAGATATTGGAGATTAAATATTATTATGATTATTTATGCTAATGTATGATACATATTGGTGCAACTATTTCAAAAAATTTGAGAGTGGTGACATGAGTATAAAAAAGTGAGTGGTCAATAAATTGAAACAATGATTTGAGTTCCTTTTTTCTTGAAGATCAATAAAATATTTTTCTTTCAAGAGATTGTTGTAGCAATTGGGTTTAGTTCTTATTTATTTGTTTAAGTTCTTGTTTTTTATGCTCTCTTGATTCTAACAAAATGGTATCAGAGCCTGGTTAGGAAAGCAGCTAGCAGGGAGGTGACAAGAAGAAAGGAGAGCAAAGTAGTTGGGTGTAGGAATTGCCAACAGGCAATGTAGAGATTGACATCGACAGTGTAACTGACATCAGCTGACTCCAAGACCAACATCAGTAGAGTAAACTGACATGGACAGTATTCTGACCGATCGTGGCAGTGTAACTGATGTCGGCGATTGTGTTTCAAAAATAGCAACCAAAAAGCCATTTTAGCATGAGAAATGGCAGCGAATAATAGTATTTCACAGCCTCAAATTCCCATTTTCAATGGTGAGAATTATAATTTTTGGGCAATTAAGATGAGAACTTTATTTTGTTCACAAAATGTTTGGGATTTGGTAGAGAGCAATTTTGTAGAACCGTAGGATGAGGTAGCTCATCTGGCATTAAATAGAGCACAAAAATATGAGCTTAAAGAGAAAAAGAAAAAAGATGCAAAAGATTTATTTCTCATTCCACAGGGATTGGATGAATCTATATTTTCTAGAGTTGCAGCAGCAACAAGATCCAAAGAGGCATGGAAAATCTTGGAGACTACCTATAGAGGTAATACAAAGGTAAAAATTTCTAAATTGCAATCTCTTAGGAGAAGCTTTGAAAATTTGCAAATGAATGATTTAGATTGAATAGACCAGTTTATGGGTCAAGTTTTAAATACAGTGAATCAAATTAGATCTAATGGAGAATCTATCACAGATCAGAAGATCATAGAAAATATACTCAAATTTTTATCTAGTAAATTTGATGCAATAGTTATAGCTATTGAGGAAACCAAGGATTTGGAACAGTTGTCTGTAGATGAATTAATGGGTTCTTTGTTAACACATGAATCTAGAATGAATAAGAATAAAAATAATTCACTTGAGAATGCTTTCAAGTCATAGGTATCATTTGGTAGAGGAAGAGGAAGAGCCAGGTCTAACTTCAGAGGAAGAGGCAAAGGCAGAACTAGAAGGAACAATCCAGATGAAGGTGAACACAGTAATCAAAACCATAGCAATAGAGGACGTGGCAACAATCACTTCCATCAAGGTTCACAGAGGTTTGATAAATCTAATATTCAATGTTATTACTGCAAGAAATATGGTCATTATGCAAGTGACTGCAAAAGTAAACAAGGATATGCATACAAGTAGAATGCTAATTACACAGGCGAATCTAGTTCTAATCTAGGTGAATCTAGTTCTAATCCTGAAAGCTTATTTCTTACTTGTAATGTTACTCAAGAAAAAGCTAGAGATATTTGGTTCTTAGATAGTGGATGTAGTAATCATATGACAGGGAATAGAGAATTTTTTGATAGTCTTGATGATTATGTAAGATCAAAAGTGAAATTAGGAAATGATATCATAGTAGATGTCATGGGTAAAGGTGTCATAAATGTTTTGGCCAAGAATGGTGAAAGAAGGTTTATACCTAATGTTTATTTTGTACCTAGACTAAAACATAATCTTTTGAGTGTTGGTTAGTTAGTATAAAAAGGTTACAGAATATCTTTTATGGATAATATTTGCACAATATTGGACATGTTTCCAAGTAACAGATTAATAGGAAAAGTGGAGATGACCAAGAATCAGATGTTCCCTCTTGATATTCAGTGCATCCAAGGAGAAGAGGAAGCCCACTTCAAAAACATGCATCTAGATCAATCATGGCTATGGCACTTAAGGTATGGACATTTACATTTTGGAAGTTTAAATTTGTTACAAAATAAAAATATGGTGAAGGGTTTACCACCAATAGAATAGCCATGAAGTCCATGTGACAATTGTATTCTGGGAAAACAACATAGAGAGAGCTTTCCAGTAGGAGCCTCATATAAAGCTAAGGTAATATTGGAGCTAGTCCATACTAATTTATGTGGACCAATGCAAATTACATCACTTGGAGGTAGTACTTATTTTCTAACCTTCATTGATGACTTTAGCAAAAAGACTTGGATATACTTTCTCAAAAATAAGTCTGAAGCCTTTGGAAAGTTTAGAGAATTCAAGGCAATGGTTGAAAAGTAGAGTGGCCATTATATCAAGGTACTCAGATCAGATAGAGGAGGTGAAGATATGTCTAATCAATTTCAAGATTTTTCTAGATATCATGGAGTCAAAAGACAATTGACTACAAGGTACACACCACATCAGAATGGTGTAACAGAAAGAAAGAATAGAATAATCATGGAGATGGCAAGAAGGATGTTGAAATCTAAACACTTGTCAAATGAATATTGGGTAGAAGCAGTAGCATGTGCAATGTATATTCTGAACAGAAGCCCAACAAAGAGTGTCAGAGATCGAATTCCACAAGAAGCATGGAGTGGTAAGAAATATAGTGTATATCATTTCAAAAATTTTGGTTGTGTTGCATATTCTCTTATACTATCTAAATTGAGAAGAAATCTTGATGATAGAGGTGAGAAATACATTTTTATTAGATATAGTGAAGATTCAAAAGCTTATAAGCTGTATAACCTTATTTCAAAGCAAGTGATTATTAGCAGAGATGTTGAATTTAAGGAAGCAGAAGCATGGGATGGTAGCACCATCACAATTGGAGCACCAATTCCATAAAATGAAGAAGTTTATGAAGAACAAAATTTTCAAGGTGGAAAATCCTCTCCACAAGTAGGCACAAGCACTCCAGTAAGAACACCTAGGAGGTTTGAACAAGGTGAATCATCTAGTCATGCATGTAACCCTACTCCAAATTCACAAGAAAGTGATGAATCAGATCCAACTCTTGCTACTTTAAGAGCAAGATTTAAAGGTAAGAAAATGAGAAATTTAAATGAGATTTATAATCAAGAAGAAGAGAAATTAGATTTGGTTTCAAATTTTTCTCTTTTCACTCATGATCCTATGTATTATGAAGAAGTAGTTAATGAGGAACATTGGCTAAAAGTAATGGATGAAGAGTTGAATGCTATTGAAAGAAATCAAACATGGGGTCTAACTATTTTACCTAAAGGTAAGGATTATATAGGAGTCAAATGGGTTTATAAGACTAAATTTGATGCAGATGGAAATGTTGAAAAGGACAAGGCAAGGTTAGTAGCAAAAGGTTCTGCACAAGAACATGGAGTTGATTATAATGAAACATTTGCACCGGTTGCTATATTGGATACTATTAGAATGGTATTATCAATATCTGCTCAAAATAATTGGTATGTATATCAAATGGATGTAAATCAGCTTTCTTGAATGGTTTTCTAGATGAAGAAGTGTATGTGAAATAACCCAAAGGTTATGAAGTACAAGGACATGAAGAAAAAGTTTACAGATTGAAAAAGGCTCTTTATGGTCTTAAGCAACCACCAAGAGCATGGTATAGCAGGATTGATTCATATATGTTAAACAATGGATTTAGCAGAAGCAATAGTGAGCCTACTTTGTACACAAAAATCAACAAAGAAGGTCAGATTTTGATACTGTGTTTATATGTTGATGATTTGATTTTTACTAAAAATTTGTTTGTAGACACTTTTAAATCAGCAATGAAGAAAGAATTTGAAATGACAGATTTGGGATTAATGAAGTATTTTTTGGGAATAGAAGCTGTACAATCAGAGAAAGGAATTTTTATCTGTTAAAATAAACATGCAAAGGATGTGTTAAAGAGATTTAAGATGCTGAATTGTAAACAACACCTACACATGTTGCTACAGGGACTAAACTTAGCAAAGAAGACCAAGGGTCTAATGTTGATTCTACAACATTCAAAAGGCTAGTCGGTAGTTTGATGTATCTTACAGCTACTAGACTAGATATAAGTTATGGGGTTAGTTTAATCTCAAGATTCATGGAGTCACCGAAAGACTCACACTGGCAAGTTGGTAAAAGGATATTGAGATATGTGGTAGGAACTATAGAATATGGAATTTTATATTCTTCAATGAACGATTTTAGTTTGATTGGTTTTATAGATAGTGATTTTGCAGGTAGAGTTGATGATAGGAAGAGTACTTCTGGACATGCCTTTCTTTTAGGAACAAGTGTGGTCACATGGGCATCCAAAAAGCAGCCTATAGTGACACTTTCATCAGCTAAAGCAGAGTATGTAGCAGCCACATCAGCAACATGTCAAGCAACTTGGATGAGAAGAATATTGAAAGATTTATTACAAGCACAGAAGGAGTCAACACCAATATTCTATGATAACAAATTAGCAATTGCATTATCAAAAAATCATGTGTTTCACAAGAGGAGCAAGCACATTGATACAAGATTTCACTTTATTAGAGAGTTAGTGAACAATGGAGAAATCCATCTAGACTTCTGCAGATCTGAAGATCAATTGGCAGACATATTTACAAAGGCATTACCAAAAGAGACCTTTGATTTTTTGAGACAAAATTTAGGCATAGTAAATGCTAAAATTGTAAGTGGTAGAAATTAAGGGGGAGTGTTAGAAACTCAAGATGAATAAGAGTTAATTTCTCCACTCCTCATGCATGCAGAAGTGAACAATCAGTTAGTGAACAGTTAGTTTGCATGTAAAGACTAAAATTCATCTTGAGTTTATTTTTCTAATTATTGTTTGCATTCAAATCTATTTAAAAATGCCTTGGGCGCACATTGCAAGCAAGGAAAATTGAAGATCAATAAAATATTCTTCTTTAAAGAGATTGCTCTAGCAATTGGGTTCAGTGCTTATTTATTTGTTTAAGTTCTTGTTTTTGTATGCTCTTTTGATTCTGACATTTCTGTCCTGAATATCTTTATAGTGGGAAATGGCCGGGTTGCCATTCCAGGAATACTTGGGTATGGATGATAGGAGAAATGTGATCTAGGGAAATCGATGTTGGTATGCCATCATGATATCAGCTGTGTTAGTGGATATGAAAATGGGAAACTACATAAAATTGATAATAAAAGTGTAAGCTCTATGTTCTGCCTTAAATCTACTAGTTTATATCTTGGGCATGGATACCGTTAGTTTTATAAAAATATGATTTGATTTATTAGGGAATTTCCATAGGTTGAAATCAATGCTGATAAGACCTTATTTAGCTGGGTGAGCATGGTTTTAAAAATAGGGTAATGTGATGAAAACTATGTTTCCTCCCCAATGTGAAATCTATGACTGAATTAGAGTAGGCGCAGGTTTAATGATAGAAACTAACAATCTAAAAATTGCTTACAACAAACACACAAACTCAAACAACATAAAATAAATTGATTTCAAAAAAAATAAATCAGTTTTTATTGTAACAGCAAAGAGCTAATAGTTCATAGATCAAACATTTAGATTACAAATACACCGAAATCTTTAATGGCCATTCTGAGATGGATACATTCACTTTATCAGGGATGGATATTTTTAGAAGTTTTTATAAAAATAAATATACAAAAATAAAATCATAAACAAATATGATTGACTACACATGGGTAATATACAGCTACATTAAATTATATAGAAAATGGCTGTTACAAGTGACTTTCAACAAAGACTGCTCAAAATATTCTAAAACAGCTGTTAGAAATGGAACTGTCACATTAGACAGTGAAACTTGGAGTCGGCTGGCAAGTTGGACAATCCAATTTGATTACTGCTTGGTGGTTGGTGTAGACAACTATAATAAGTAGTCGGTGGATTAGAGTAGATGTGGCTATACCACATATACCAAAATTTATTAGCTTTGTAAATAAAATTTTAATACTCGAAATTACACCTGGCCCACTATTAATCAGAAAATGGATTTATTTACATTTTGTCATACAGATTGTGTATGCTTCCATATTCTTAAAAAGGTTGTGGAGTTTAAATTTAAACCTGCCAATGGTGATTCCAATCTTATTTCTACTCTTTTGACTATTGATTTTGGCATTTATCTAGTAGGTAATAATAAATAAATTACACTTTCGATGATATAATCCTCAAGGCTTATTACGAATTGCATTTCATGCATATGACTAATATAATCTTGTCTGTGTCTCATTCAAGTATTTTGACAAACAACTTGAATGGCTTTCATACTCTTCCACTATCTGATTATACGTCTTTCAAGGCACTCAAAAATCTGCCCTCAATTATTCTTTGATGAATGTCTACACGTCATCCTTTTTTGAATATCAATCAATCTAGGTTGTGTTCCATGCAATAACCATGCTGATGTACTGGTAATGTTCTTGATAAGGAAAAACAATAAGTGTGATAATAATTAAGGATTTCAAGTAATAAGTGGATGGATTGTCATCTTGATAGCCATTAAGCTTAGTATAACGTATGAGACAAATAAATTCAAAGCATGGAGGGAAAATACTATGCAATATAAAATATGAAACCTTACGGGCTTGATTGGAGATTATATAGGTTATTAAGTGTGAAAAATAAACTATAAATATTGTTGAACGAAGATCATAATGTGACAAAAATATAAGACATTGATTTGTGTAGGATCAATGTATTTCTATGTTAGTTATGTTAGTTTTTATCTTTGGTTAGTGTAACATGTATTTTTTTTTAATGTTTATTGAGATATTATTGGATTTAAGAAAATACATTACTTAACATTGTGGTGATTTAAATTTGTTTATGATTAAGTGTAAGGTGAGAATTTAATAGAAATGATAAAAGATTAAAGATAAATAAATTTTTTATGATGAATCTTTGACATATTTGTAGACCATTTATTGATCATGCTGTGATGAAACAAAAATAGAAACCTTATTTTACATTACACGGAGCTTTCTCATATTAAATCTATATCAAAGAATAATTTTTTTGCTTTATATTGATGTCATAAAATGATACCCTTCTAGCTCAAACTTCACCTTGGTAAAATTGTAACTATCCAATGGGCATGCTTTAGGTAAAAGATAAATATTATTTATATTTTCCATAATTTTGAAAGAATTTAATTTGAATTGTCAAACCATATATTTTGTTATAATGTATTCTATTGGTTAAGATGAGTTGAGAAATAGTTCTCTTATGTGACTCCATAAATGGGAACATTTCCTAATCCATTTGAATCACTTGTGTATGTGGATTATAAATATTTCTCCTTATAGAGGTGGTGCATGTTTCCTTTTCACTAAAATAGGTGAAATGCTTAATATTTACAACACATCAAATTATTATACCTATTGTATTCTAAGAAGTATTGAGTCTCTTAGAACCAATTGTTGTATGATTTTCATTACAATATTTGTACAAATAAAATCAAACTCCCATGAGTGCCATGAACATATTTTTCAACTAGTGATTAGCATGTGCTTTAAAACAAAGTATTGTGTAAAAGGAATATAATGATAAGGATGTGCCAAACTTTGTTATCCTCCTGATATTTTCTATAAATAATAGGAATTTATTTGGTTGGTTGTGATGCTATACTTATTTTATTACACAAAACAAATATGCATCCTTATTTATGTAAATGGATACTAAATCCCTAACTTGGTTACATTACTATAGGAAATATTAGCTATAAGAGCATAGGCTTGAATTATGTTTATTTGTTTAATACTACTAAACTTAGAGAAGTACCTTACTTTTAATTGAATCTAAATCTAAATAAGACTTAGAGGAGTTATTATTATATTCTATAATGGTTTGAATGGTAATACTAGTAAACTTAGAGAAGTACCTTACTTTTAATTGAATCTAAATCTTAATAAGACTTAGAGGAGTTATTATTATATTCTATAATGGTTTAAATGGTAATGATATTTCTATATATGAGTTGTTGTCATGAATTATTGGTAAGGGACTAAGGACTAAGAGCATGATTAGTGGACTAGTCCTTCCTTGAATGTGATGCTTTTGTGAATCCATAACCATCCATCAAATGGGAGTGCGTCTTTTATGTCTACCTTTAATTGCTACTGAAAGGTCACTAAATTATATTTGTGGAGATGATACTAGAAATTGAAATAAATTTTAAAGGGTTATGGAATGTAAAACCTAGGTTGTTAAAGGGTCTAAGTATAGTAAATTAGGGTATAAAATAAGCAATAAAATCAGCCAGTGATTTGTATAAAAATTGACCTAATATGATATTTTTAAAAATAGTAATGAATGACAAAAATAAGTAATTAGCTAGAAATTGACTGAGATGGATGATTTGGAGGTTGAAAACTGGTATAGAAGTTAATTTGAGTGTTGAAAATAATATCCATGAGTTAGAAACCCTCTTGGACAATAACACATTACATTGGATAGTAGTGCACTATGCTAGTGTCATCTCTACCATGCTAGTGTCTTTTGTACAAAAATTATGTGATCTTCTGTGTCCGCCTCCAACTGAGTCTGATATGCCAATACCTGTGTGGATGAGCCCTGTTTCATTATTTATGAATTATTTTTGATTGATTTGTGAGTAAACCCTAGACTTATATGTTGTTAGGGTATTTGAAGAGTACAAGTAGAAAAAGTGTCATGTTATTTGGGTGGGATGCATATTATCAACACCCCATTATGTTAAGATTTACCTACATACTAATAACTCGAGTGGGGATTAAACCTGATGTAGTTATCCTAATCTAAGTGATGATGAAAGTGTAATTGAATTCTATCATGATTATTGGATTGAGTGATTTGACTGTGCTTGAAACTATAAATCTAAGTAATCTAAGCTAATGAATATTGTATATGGCTATATGTAGTAGTAGGGAAGAATAGGGATTAGTTACCTTGATTTGCACAACTATTTTTGAGTTTGTTTATGAGTATTTGCATCTTATTTACATCTAGTGGATAAAGGGATAAACATCTTGTATTTATATTGATTTGGTGCTTGTGTGAAGTGTGAAATAGATTTAGGCCAAACCTAAGTGTCTTATGAGTTTAAAACATATCCATTGGGGTTGAAATTAGGTAAGGGACACTAGCATGGTCCTATGGTTGCTAACAAAGTGCACTAATGTCCAAAGAATTGCACTAGTGTCTAGGTGGTAAAACCTAGGCCACAAGGGGCGTGAATCCCTAAGGGAAGGTCTGGGACTGATTTTGAAATGTCTAGTGATGTGTAATACCCATAGTTGGATAAGGGTCAAAAGAAGCCCTAAGATAGGTTTAGGTCTATGCTAGGAATGGGTGGTCTCTAGTGACACTCATTGAACTCAAGTGACATTTTATATGACTACATTTCCTCCCTTTATTATATAAATACAAGGTTAAATGACTAAGATAAAGGAAAAGGAAGAATTTCCTAACTTACCTAAGAGACAAAGCCTTTGAATCAGGATTTGAGTATGTGAAGTATGTTACATTGTGTATCCTATAAATGAAACATTGATGCTTCAATCCTTACTTAAGGAATACCAAAAGCAAAGAAAAAATTAAGTATAGAGATAAGAGATAGAGGAAAGGAATGAATACACCTCATTAAGTACGTGAACCAATGTAAATACTTGGTGACATTTGGTGTGTGTAACTAGTGATCAAATCAATGAATAGCTTAGACTGAGCTAATGGATTGCTCAATACCCATATATGGGTGGCTCAAGAAATCAATCTAGTTTTGACTTCATCATTGACATCCCTTAATGGATTTTACATTGTGATTAAATTTGAGTGCATTTATGGCTTGTCCAAACCTCCAATGTAGGTAGATCAAGAACTCAATTAGGATATGACTCCATCATTGCCTACCCATGTGTAGTAGATACATCTATGGATGAAAATATATGATGTAACTAAAATTATGTAGGATGGATTTGGGGGGACACTCAAAAACTATGAAATGCAAAATAGTCAAGGGGCCTCTTGGGCACTCATGAATGTAACTCAAGGAATACACAAAAATACCAAGCTCTATAGACAAAATAAGGCATAAATATGGTGTGAAACTTGGTGAAAATAGGGAATGAAGTATAAAACATATATAAATACATGGATATGTCATTAAATCTAAAATTAGCTTTTATAACACTAATCATGTGGAAATAATGTGTTGTACACATGCCCCATATTCTAATATCTATACATATGGATTTTAGACTGATTTGTAGTAATATGTATTTGTGTATATGTTGGTATAAGAACACATATTATAAAGCTACGTAGGATATTTTTTGGATATTTATGTGTTATAACTCATTTTGTCATTTTATAGTCTCTTTTATCTTATCTTCATGACTTGTAATAGGTTAGAATATGAACAAATTCCACATTGACACCAAGTACAAGACAAAGATGAACATTCATAAACTAGAAACATCTATATATACTTTTATTTGTAAGAAGAAGAGGTTTCTATTTTCTAAAAGAGATCAATAGAGATTATATGGTTATCATTACCTATATGATTTCTTGTAATGTTCTTTGCACGTGTTCTCATGTTTAATATCTTGGTTACATTCTATCTAAACTATTTTGAATGCATTATTTTAGTCTATACACTACTAGTTATTCTTAATTTACTCAATAACATAAAATAATTAATGCCTTTTTATGTCTCTATCATCCAAATTCCTATCATTTTATGATAAACTATCTTGCACACATGAAGTATCTCACAACTATCCTCATCCTTAGCATGATCTGATGTTTCAAGAACCTCTACTAAAAATGGTGTGGTGAGCATGAAAACTCATTTTTGGAGGGAATTATGCTAATATATTTACTAGGGTAGAGAGATATTAAGATATGGTTGGACCAATGTATATGTGATTTCATAGAAGAAGAATTAAGAAGGATTGGTTTTATAGTTCAATGGATCATTTGAGATCATGTTTATAGATAATTTTATGAAATTTTCTTATATGAATTGTCCGAATTGATAGATAAATGGTTAGCATGGTTGGAATATTATTTCTTTAACCCAATGATAAAAGAAACTTTAATCTAGACTGAAGATAAGATAGACCAGTTGTAGAGATTGGAAACTAATTGGACAAGAGCGATAGATCATTAGGTTGCTACTATAGTAGACAGATATATAACTAAGTTTGTAGTTCAAGGATACATAGATTTTGAAGCTATGAAA
Source organism: Torreya grandis (assembly GCA_037957365.1). Lineage (NCBI taxonomy): Eukaryota > Viridiplantae > Streptophyta > Pinopsida > Cupressales > Taxaceae > Torreya > Torreya grandis. The sequence continues at coordinate 3,493,635 of JARHVA010000415.1, forward strand.
GACTTGTTTGTTATATTATTTCAAGGGAAATTTTTGTAGTGACTACCTATCCTAATGAAGATGTTAGTTGTAGACAAGGCCATTATGCCAACTCCAGCCAATATGGATTAGTTACTTTGGGTATATGGGGGTGTGTGTGACATAGTAGTGAATGATGATTAGATGAATAGATAAGGATTGAATCTCAATCTAAAATTAAGACACAAGGGATGAAGCGTCAAAATAAGATCCTAGATTCAAAACATGAGCTATGACAACAAAATAGATGGAGTAAATAGAAAAATACCCAGGTAACTAAGAGTAGAGTTAAGAGTAGTATTAAAATAGATAAAGAATGAGTAGGAAGACATGTTGATAAAAAACAAATAGATGAAAAACAAAGGATGAAGGAAGACAAGATGAAAGAAGAAAACAAATTCCAATAGAAAGAAATAAGTGATGAAGAATGAGAGGAAGAAGATATATTCAAAGATGAAGATGAGAATAGTGTAGAGTTAGATCATTTAAATGATAGATGTATTACACAACTACATGAATGGGTATTACCAAAAGTAGGACATGAAGCAAGACAAAGTTGTAGAGTAATCACAGCTTTGATCTTGGAAGGAGAAGAAGTCATAGGAAAGAATTATTCACTAAAATAGTACACATTCCTGTGGCCTAATTTATTATATTATAGTAAAAAATTTCAACCAAAAAGATAGGCATATAGTAGTTAGGAAGGTCCATTTTCATAACTAGTGCATCGATGGGGTACCAAAATAGAAACAACCTTAATTCATAGGGATTTCAAGTCCGTAGGATTCATTGAAACCAAGCAGAGAAAAATAAAAAATACAAAAAAGTAGAGTGCATAGAAAAACTCACCTAGTGCATAGGTAAATCTTTTTAGTGCACCGGTAGGATCACATAAAATGTAGCCTCCCATTGTAATAGATATGCAATATTTTCCCTTCCAACCAATCTATAATATGGATAATTTAAGAGCATTTATCAATCGAGAGACATATGATGTGTCTACGAACCTTGAGCAGTACTTACTAACATGTGAGATGAGATGGCAAGATAAGGTTGTTATCGATGAAGATATAAAGAAGTGAAAATTAATTGAGGTATTGAATGAAGAGCACTTGAATTTATATACCATAGAGATATTTCCTGGTTCATATCTATAGCAAGTTAAGGAGTGGCTCATCATAGAAATTAAAATAAAAAAATGTACAAGTCAGACTATTCAAGATCTAAAAGAGATTAGGCAGAAATTAGGAGAATAAATATGCAATTATGATCTCAAGTCTCAAATGTTATGAATAAGGTGGAGTTTGCCTTAGAAGATAAAGATAAAGATAAAGTTGCATGGTTTATCAAAGGACTACACTCTAGGATTAGGTGATATAGTATAGACTCAATATGCTACTAAGGCGTATGCTAAAGTTATTTTTCTTTGGGTGGAGTAAATTAAAGATTAAGGGAAGGTCCCATAATGGGTTCTAAGATTGAAAATGCATTGTAAAATTTTATGAAGAGGATGGAAAAATATCATGAAGTAGATAAACCTAAGCTAAATCTATGTTGCATGGAGTGTGGGAAAGAAGGACACCATAGTAAAGATTGTCCTAAGATCTAGATAGAGTTATGTAAAATTTGTAGAGAAGTAGGGCATAAAAAAATGTAGTTTCATCTCCTAAAATAGTATGTAAAAATCCCATGGAGTTTATATTATAATTTTTGTAAATTGCACAATCAAGATGAAAATAATTGTAGGGCTTTGTAAGAACTCAAAGAATATATTAAAAAGATTTTATTTACCATCATTACACAGTGAAGTAGATGATATTAGGCCTAGAAGTCAATAAGGGTTGTGAAAACCAAGTAGGTCTACAATGGATTCCTAGTTCACCTTAGTACCACCTCAAGGTCTAGTCGGATGGACCCTTATTTTGCCAGGCTAGACACCACCATCACTGCAATATTAGTACTTAGCACCTTGGAATCTAACAATTGCATAAAAACAAAAAACTAGTTAGACTCTACCAATTATTCAACAACAATTTGGGATTGGAGATAATACCTAACATCATCAACATTGGAATACAACACAAAAAAATTTAGGTTAGAGAGGATTTTATCAATCAAATAGAGGAATATCTAGGGGCAGATAAAAATGGGGTTATCAAGGTGGCATAGGAAACAATTATCAACACCCTCCTTTGCAATGTTACATATGTGGAAAATATAACCATGTGTAGCATAATTATCCTTTGAATTCTTAAAGACAAGCTTACTGCACCTATTATAGGGTATATGAGTAGCACGATACATAAGACTACATTGTTATTGGAAAATCAAATAAATGAAAAGGTCATTAGGAATGTTAACGTGGTGAATGTATAGCCAAAGGAGGATGCATTTCGGAACATCGGTACAAGACACCAGCTCACAAAGGGAGGATTGTTTCATCTCAAGAAGCCTTGAGACCAAGGAATCTAGAAAGAAAAATAGGATAAATACCTATACCTAGCTATAGAAAATGGGCCAATGTATGAAGCTGCACAGATGTTGAAAAATATTCAACACCAATACACTATTGAAGGAGATGTTGTAGTAATAGATGCCCAAATGTATGGTCAGATTCTATACAATCTGATCTAGGATGGAGTTTTTACTATGTTGATAGATTTAATAAAGCTATTAAGTACACTACACAATGAAGAAATTTCTCCAAACATTACAAATTTGATACATAATTTATTGAAGTGTGCACATATAGGACAACATAAGACCAAAAACTTAGTTGGTATGTAAAAATAAGGAAGTCATTTAATGTAGATGCACAAATTGACATTAAAGTTATAGGATATGAAATTCCAAATGTTTTCCCTCACTTTGGTAGCATGATTAACATGATCCCTAGATCTACATGGGAGGCCATTGGACAACTAGTTCTTAGTTACAACCCGATGAGTCTGAGTTTAGTAGACCACGGAAGATTTGAACCCATTGGCCGATTAGAAGATGTTGAGATTAAATTAACATAATTTATCTTGTGAGGTGATATTGAAGTCACTGATATGAATACAATAACAACTCATTACTCTACATTGATTGTCAAGAAATGGGCATATGATGGTTAGATGACTATCAATACTATGCAAAATTAGTTAGATGTATAGTAGGGAGATAATATTGTAGTAATTCCTTTACATAAGGTGCACAAACCCTACATTATTTTGGTTAAACTATAATCTCGTTATGTTACACATAACCCTAGTTTGATGAAGGTAAATTCTAAGGAGAGGCAAAAATCTTTACGCACAACTGAGTCCAAATTCTTGTATGAGCTTACTAAACTTCAGGTGTAGTCTTTACTCAGTCAATAGTTGAAGACATCTGAATAATGAAAGCTTAAACTAGTAGTTACTTATTTATTATCACCCCAATTTTTCAAAGAATATTATGCATCCATGTCTGATAAATCCCATACTCACTCAGAAGTTGATTTTCTCTATCAAGCAGATGATCATATGCAAGATTATATAGAGCTAATCAGAGAAGGCACCTTACTTTGGGAAATATATTCATATGTGAGTGGACACTTAGATACACATATACTCAATTGGGTTCATGGTGGTTATAAACTTTGACCTATGAGAATGGTCTTCACCATGAAAAGATAAATTCTTTCATACTATGTAAACAGGGATATCAATCAATTCATTATGTACTTATGATCAGTCAGTGGGTCAGTGCCTTAAATTATGTTGTAAATGGAGTTGAATCAACATGGTGGATAATTCATAGAGTTGATCAACTTGATTGGGATGATGCATGCAAACTAATTATTAATATATTTCAACTATCAAAAGTAATCAAAATTACTTTCCTTTACTTTCAGGAAGGTGAGTGTCATGAAATACATATCCACAAATGTGTTAAGGTTTGGACTAAAGATAATGTGGTACCTAAGTATTGGGTTCATGTATTTCATTACACAATTTCCCTTTTACCATTATCTTGGTACATGCATCAAGAACATAGGAGGGAGACGAAGCATTGGGCTCAAGTGCAGAAAAACTTCATATAGACTTTTGTGTTTGAAGATGAGAATCTTGTGGTTCATAATGCATTGTTGAAAATCAAACATTTCCTATGGCATGGGTGCATAGAGGATTTAATCACCATGAAAAAGTCTATTGCATAGAAGAACACATCCTACGATCTCAATACAACACTAAAAAGATATAAATCTTCCAAGATAGAAGAATACTCTCTTATACATCCATTCCACCAAATATAGAATGAAGAGGAGGAAATTGAAGATTTAGATACTGATGTTGAAATTGATTTGAAGGATTTATTTGAACCTGAATAGTTACTAGAACCATTAAGGGATCTAGTCATAGAACCTATTAAAGAAAAAAATCTATGTAACATATAGATTACAGAGTAGGAAAGCCAAAGAATGCTTTAAGGATCTATTGCTAAGGAAAAGTGCAAGATTTATCAATAACCTATTAAAAATCATGTGGAAAACATCAGAAGCTAGGATATTCCTAAACTTGCACATATACGTGACTATTGGACTAAATTCAAAGTTTCAAAAACTATGCAAATCCTATGGGATTATCAAGATGCGTTTCCCATTAAATTATCAAAAATCAAAGGAGTAGATCCTTCCCTAGGTGAAATATATATCGAACTCAAGGAGTGTGCAAAACCCATTAAGAAAAGGCCATATAAGTTGAATCTAAACATGAAGTTAAAATTAAATGTCGAACTGCACAGAATACAAGAAGAATGTATAATCTATCCTATAGAGAAGGTAGATTTTGTTATTCCCATGGTAGTACAACCTAAGAAAATAGGGGAGATCATAGTATGTGGTGACTATCAAATTTTGAATGATGCATGTGTGAATGATACATTTCTAATTCCCTTCATAAATGAAGTTTTGGAATTTGTCATAGATAATGAAGTTTACTCCTTCATAGGTGGGTTTAGAAACTATCATCAAATACCCATTGCAGAAGAAGACATAGGTAAAACAAATTTTGCTACAGAATGGGGATCCTTTGCATATAAGGTAATGCATTTTGGCTCAAGAATGAACCTGTAAGTTTTCTAGAGTGGTGGTGACTGCTTTTAAGGATTTCATTGATGACTTCCTAGAACTATATTTAGATTATTATGTAATCTTATCTTTATTTAAAGGTCAATTGTCCAAGTTGTGCCTCATGATAGAACATTGTCAAGCTTTGTGCATTGCCCTAAATTATAAAATGTGTTTATTTCTACACTTATTGGTGTCTTACTAGGTCATGTGGTGTCTAATGAAGGGATTTTGGTGGACTAGGCCAAAATTACATTAATTCTTAGTATGCTTCCACTAGTCAGCTCCCTAGAAGTGTAATCCTTTCTTGGCCACACATGTTACTATCGAAAGTTTATCAAAGGATATGCATCCATTTCATCCCCACTGGAGTATTTATTGTGTAAAGGTATAAAGTTTGTTTGGAATTTTGAGTGTCAATAAGCTTTCACAAAACTAAATCAAAATTTGGTCACTACACCTATTCTCATTTTTCAATATTGGATTAATCCCTTTCATGTGCACATTGATACTTCTGGTATCACAGTCATTGTTGTGCTTATGTATCTAGGAGATGGTGGATTAGACCACCCCATACATTTTGAAATACAAAGTTGTCTGAAGTAGAAAATAATTACATGACAATTGAAAGGGAAGCACTGGCTATAATGTTTACACTATATAAATTCTAACATTATCTTCTTGTGACACCATTTGAAGTTTTTAAGTATCATCAAGATCTATGCTACCTAGTCAATAATCTTATGTTTAAAGGACACATTTTGAGATGGTTGGTGTTCTTTCAAGAATTTCAATTTATCATCAATGTCAAGTCAGGTAGAGAAAATATTGGGTCAGATCATCTTAATTACCTCATGAATAAGGAAGAACCAAAATAACTACAAGAATTTTATCTTGATGCCCAGTTATTTTGAGTTTTTGTGATACCTAAGAATTTTTAGGCAATTGCTAATTTCTTATAATAGGAAGTATTCCCTTTGCACTACCAAGAAAGAGAAAAAAATTAATTTATCACCAAAGCTTTGCCATATACTATTATAAATGGGTTCTTGTATCATTTGGGTAAGGATGAAGTATTGAATAGGGTAGTTCTAGAACATGAACACCTATAGCTCTTATAAGAGGCACACGAAGGAGTATCAAGAGGTCATTTTATCAGATAATCCACTACATGAAATTTTTTATAGAGTGGATTATGGTGGCTGAACCTTTTTTAGGATGCACATAGATTAGCACAACATTGTGATATATGTGAATGGATGGGTAAGCCACATCAAAAGGATGAAATGTCCTTATAGCCTTTGTAAGATGAACAATGTTTTGAACAGTGGGACATCAATTTGTAGGACCTAATAATATACTAAGTAAATGAAATGAAGCTCATTATATTATCACTATAACTAATTACTTTTAAAAATGGGTTGAAGCTACTATGACACCCAACTATGGGGCAAAGGATGCGACAAAGTTTATTTACGATAATATTATCACATTGTATAAATTCCCTATCAAAATCATTAGTGATCAAGGGACACACTTCTTGAATAATAATATCAAATCTCTTACTAAAAAATTCATGATTTCCCATCATAAAATTACTATGTACCATCTACAAGCTAATGGCCAAGTTGAGGCTTCTAATAAAGTGTTGGGAAAGATGTTGACAAAGATTTGTGATGTTAGGAGGGATGACTGGGAAGATCACATTCTTATGATTCTTTAGGCCTGTTAAATGTACTATAAGAGGGACATAGGTTTTACTCCATCTTAGTTGGTCTATGGGATTGAAGCAGTAATGCCTATGGAATACTTGGTACCCAATCTATGCATTTCAATGGTTATGATACTAGGGGATCATGAGTATCTCATAAATAGGATTATCAAATTGAATAGGATGGATGAGTATCAATGCAAAACATCTTGGACGTAGGAAGTTCATAAGCATAGCAAAAAACATAGTAGACAGGAACCTATGACATAAGGAATTTGATAAAGATCAACAGTTTTTGTTATATGATAGTCATCTCAGAGTATTTTTGGGTAAATTACAGACTAGATTAAAATGGCCTTATGTTATACACATAATATCATAGCAAGGAACCATTATTTTGAGAGATATGTAAGGAAATGTTTTACTAGGGTGGGTGAATAGCTGTAGGCTTAAACCTTACCACCAATAGTCTTAATTAATCTCTTTCTACCAAATGAGTGGGGTGATGAGTAACATCGATTAGATTAGGATTTCCCATTTCTAAATGTTTTTTTGTGTGTTTCTTTTTCTATGTGTGCATCTATGTATTTGTATATGATCTCTTCATTAGATTTTAGAACCAGGATAACAAGTATAGTACATGAAACCCATGCACAAAATAATCTAGTTACATCATTATTGATGTCACTAGAAGCTAAGGAAAACAATAAAGTTTTGGAAATATATGGTCAAGTCACATCAGCCAAGATCTCGATCATATAACTATCATCCCTAAGCAATTAATGCCAAATCCAAGGTTTGATTGATCTAATATTAACCAAATTGGTGGCTGGTCAATATCATCAGTTTGTATTCTAGTATGGATAACAAAGAATATAATGGTGTATCTCAATGTATGTAGTAATGATTAACTACCTTTATTTCCAGATCAAATAAGATTTTCCACATCAGCATTCACATTTATATAAAAGGGAAAACTTAGTGTAACAGTTACATGAAGATCAATAGGCATGAAATCTATAAAGGCACAAAGTTGTGAGCCAAGCCTAAATTTCATTCTTGAAAATATTTTATGAGCTTAAGTTCTAGAGCTAAGCTAATTTGTACTCTGCAAAAAGTAAATAGTTTCTCATTTCTAGTATTTAGATACCATAGATTATTTTTAGTTCTTTAGAAACTTAAAAAATGATAAATTTGACAGACCAAATATGATGATCCATAGCCATTTGATTATCTTTGGGTGGTATAATAGAATTTCTTTTGACTAGATCCAGTAGATGCTATGCAACCACTTTCTCTTATAACCCCACATTAATTCCAAAACATAGACATTGAGTGTTTACTTTGGATGCCCACCTTTAGTGATTTGGAAGAGATTTTACAAATACTTCTTATCCACTATAATTAAGGCAACATTTACATCATCCCTGATACCGCCATCATCATTAACACTAAATCAATGACTAGATATTTAGGAATGTCTGCACGGGGTGATTCTATTACTTCTTACAAGATAAGAATGCCTCATATCCTTCAATAAGTTATAGACCTATATGTATGGGGATCTAGAGGAATCCAAATTAAAGATATTAAAGATGAACTAGTATACATATTGGTTGAGTTCATCACATGGATATTCTAGTAGACCATCAAGTCTACTAAGCAAATCCCTAAAGGAGTAGTTAGCATTACACATCACATGATCCACTATAATGAGTAGCTCAATTGGCTCAAGTATTTTATATAGGATCTGATTATAAATATCAAAAATAAAAAATAAAACTTCTAGGTAGACCTTTCAGTACTAATTCATAATCTTTCTACTCTATTTCACCCAATGGAAGTCCCCTAAAAGAGAGGTGCACCCCAACACTGACTACTAGATAACATAAAAAAATTTACAATTTGATAGGGACACCTGAGTGAGATGCCCTAGCACATGAGGGAATTTTAAGACATGGTATGAGGAGTGTTTAGATTTCATTGCTACACATCCATAGGTGTCACTAGATGTCATATAATACCTTGGATAATGTGTTATTTTCACCTTGATTCTGAAAGGTGGATTCATTCACACTCATGAGTTTCCAAGGTCACCATTTGGACCCCTACCATATTTTGTTACCATGGCCATGGCATAGGCTAAGGTCACCCAAAAAAAGGAATATGCATTCATGTGTTCCATCCCCCTCCAAGCCATATCACATAGTACAGTAGTCCCTTTAGCATAACTGCAACCATAACCCACAACCTCACAGTACAAAAAAGGTAAACACAAGCTCTCCACTAAACAACAACCATCATTACCTCCTCTAAAGTGAAAGATTAGGAGTAAAAAAATATAGTTGGATGACCCTAAGGTATCTCATATTTCAAGCTCATAGAACCTACCTCAGATGGAAATAGATGATTAGGAGGTTTACAAGGTGATGATCATAGATATGGCAGGTGAATTCTAAGAGGAGGAAGAGAAGGATTTCTTATTCTAGAAGGTACTATGCATGGTTCAAGTGCATGATAAGGTCCCTCCAATTCCTTGGGTGGAACTACCACCATGCTTTTCATCTATTTTTGTTAACACTATGCACAAAGAGGCTGAACAAATGTAAAAAATGACCCAACTCTTTGAGAAACAACCTTCTACCACTTACATAGTTGTCAACATATTTGTGCAACTACCTGAAAGTCTGAAATATCCTTTGGTGTGTAGACTTAGAATCTGATGAGAGGTTAAGGTTTCTCATTCCTTATAGGAATGCACATTTGGTAGGGAAACCATGGCACAAGAAGTACATCATTCTTATTCCTTGACTTTATTGCCACCCAAATGTAGGCTAGTTATTTTGGGGGCACAAAAAACATCTATATCTAGTTTTATGGTCTAGTTGAGTGATTATCCACCCTCAAAACAAGCCTTAGAGTCTGAAGAGCTAATGATAGATCATATTACAACTGAAGATCAACATGAATTATGGGAGAAAGTAATGAGCATAGTAGAATGATGAGTTTGACAAGAAGAAAATAGGTACTAGAAGGATTAGGCCCAACAACATCAAGTTGAACCAACACGTTATCAAGCTGAGGAAGACAAGGCTAATAAAAAGGCTTCGGATGTGGAAAATAAAGGAAAATAGTCTATCAAGGAAGAAAATAAGGGATATAAATTTACCAACACAACAAAGTAGGCACAATAGGTACACCAGAATAAGATGGACAGAGAGTAGAGGCATACAGAGGTTGCACTCACTACCAAGGCCAAAGCTAATGAAGATAAACAACACTAAGATGTAGAGGCCCAGGTAAATAAATCTCTAGAGGATGTCACTCTTTCACAATAACAAGCTAATGAAACTAAAAAAAAGAAGAAAGAAGATGAAGATGAAGCCCTACATAGACAACAAGCTCAAACATATGAATAAAAAGTATGTGCAACCAAGGTGTAGGATGATTTAAAGGTAAAAACACAAGCCAAGACTAAACAAGACAAGGCTTATATGCTTGAACAATAAAAAAAGGAATTATATCATTCATATAAGTAGTAAGGGGAGGAACTGAAGAAAGAGAAAGTTGTGGAGGAAGAGGTCAACAAGAAGCATTAGAGGAAGCCAAGAGAAAATAGGATGAAGAGCCTGCACAATAACTAAAGACTACAAAAGATGCCAAGGTGCAATAACAATAAGTTCTTGAATAACAACTAGGTAGGTCAGATCATTCAGTGAAAGAAGAAGATACATCCACAACTACAATAAGTGACAAACAACTAGCTTTACCTTTGGGAGGAGTCTAGATGTGGAATATTCCAACTATGGGGGATCAATGCACCACCTTCTCACTTCCACTTGAGACCATTCCATGACCCAATCCTTTAGTTACTATAGGAACATTGGCAGCACTCCCACATGAGTAGGAAACATCATTAGATGTTTCTTGATTAACATTGAAGAAGTAGTTAGAGGGTGCTATGGTATTCTAAGATTTCATTACATAGAAGGACACCTCTTTAGAGTATAGGGTTGATCAATCTAAGGTCAAAAATATTGAATTGAAGGCTTAACTACATGAAGCTATAAAGCTCATCTAGGATAGTTATCTTGAGTTGGTCACTCAAGTAATTAGGGACCAATTAATGTCCAACCAACACAAACTCAAGAAACTTGTCTTTGAGTTAACAAAGGACTAGTGTGTCGTGCAGAAACTTAGCATAGTGGGAACATTGGGTTAATATGCTAAGGCTAAGGTTGATACACTCATATCTTTATTGGAGGAATATCAAATAAATATCAATGCCACTACACTTCAATATCAATAGGTTGCATGTAGCTTGTTAGATTGTAATCAACATTAGATTCCACATTAGCTAGTTCTAGTGTAGACTTTACAAAGGCTACCACAACCAAAAACCATGGAAAATCACACTAAAACTATGGAGGATAAAGATATATCACTCCAAGAATCATTGAATACTAGGGATAATGTGTATAATAACCTTCTAAATTGGTAGAGTCAATTATTGTACAGTTCCTTTGCTAGCATCCAAGTGCAAAGACACATAGATAAGCTGGAGCATCTGAGTGGAGAGATTCAGAAAGGGGTTTCAAACACCAAGTCCACCTTGAGCATAGATGATGATGCAAACCTCAAGAAAATATTGGCTACCATGATCCATTTTAGACCCTACTAGAGCTAATACAAGAAGTGATGCTAGATTGGAATGCATATAAAATAGATCTGACTCTATTCACTAGCTTAATTGCATAGATTATCAATACACCTACATATAAACTACTCTTTGAGATCCAAGAGATAATCAGATAGTTTAAGGTTGCATATTCATAGTCCAAGGACTCTTCTGATCAACTTTCATCTATGTCCATGCCACCACTATCAAATTAAGTACTACACAGAGTACAAATTTTGAAAATGTTTGTATAACATTTTGTTTTGGGGATGATTTAGTAAGACAAATGGGGCCAGGTTGGTTAAAAAATTGAAAGGTTATCCACCTGGTTATGCCATCCTATTAAAAACTCATAAAGGATAGTAAGTTAGTAAACTACTTATTTGAAAGACTGAAAAGTGTGGCTAAGTAGTGCACAAGAGGTGAAAAAAGAAAATGGTGCCTTGAGTGACTACTACAAATCTTACTAGTCCAACTATTTCTTTATCACTTGATAAGTTATGCATATTTGGAGATCCTATGACATTGTCTTGAGATGATACAACATTTTATGTCCAAGAAAGTGTTGGTAGAAGAAAATAGATTCTAAAATTGTGCATGATATTTGTCAGATATTCGTGCATTATGCACTTATTTTATCATTGTATAGTCTCTTTTATATTATCTTCATGGGTTGTAATAGGATATAATATGAATATATTCCACTTTTAGCACCAAGTATGATAATAAGATGAACAATCATAGACTGGAAATGTCTACATATACTTTTGTTTATAAGAAGTAGAGGGTTCCATTTTTTAGAAGAGATCAATGAGATTATTTTGTTATGGTTACTTGTATGATTTTTTGTTATGTTCCTTGCATGCATTCTCATTTTTAATGTCTTGGTTACATTCTCTTTGAACTATTTTTAATTCATTATTTTAGTCTATACATTATTGGTTGTTCTTAATTTCCTCAATAACGATAAAAAAATAGTGCTTCTTATGTCTTTATTGTCCAAATTCCAATCTTTTTATGATAAACTATCATGCACACATGAAGTATATGAAATCTATCCTCATCCTTAACATATTTTGATGTTTCAATAACATCTACTAATAGTAGATCTGAAACTAAATTGGGAGTGATAACGCTATGTATGATGCCTCCAATTTAAGTAAACCTGGTATAATTCTATGCAAAATTGAGCATAAATTGATCAAATTTGATAAATTGTGACTAAAATTATGCAAATATGGACTATAATTATTGTGTTATTCTATCAAATCGTAATTTTCCTATTTCTAAGGCTATTGGACAATAACACACCACACTAATATCTTATGTTCTATTTTTTTACCAAATTGACTCTAATCTCTATCTGCCTTTTTCCACCATGTTTTCCTAATTCTAAGCTCTATAATTTTGTGTCTACATGATGAAAACTATACTTTGAGAGTACTCAGATGGCCTACTTCCTATGAAAAACCCTTGCGAATTCCCCCTCTTTCAAATAAAATTTTTATACTTGTACATTAACTATCCTTAAAATAAAGTCTATGCATGATGTGTGTTAGGTTGAAAACATATATGATATCTGTATAATAACGCAATTTAGTGTATATACATGAAATAAATATGTAGGTTAATCTAAGCATAAGTTGGTAATGTATGATATATGCTAGATATAACATTCATTTGGTTACGAAGACAGATATAAAAAATTAAGCATGTGTATGAACTGCATAATTTGAGAATTATATATATATATGTATATATATATATATATATATATATATATATATATATATATATATATATATATATATGTATATGTATATATATATATATGTATATATATATGTATATATATATATATGTATATATATATGTATGTATATATATATGTATGTATATATATATGTATATATATATGTATGTATATATATATGTATATATATATGTATATATGTATATATATATATATATACATATATATATACATACATATATACATATATACATATATATATATATACATATATATATATATATATACATATATATATATATATATATATATATACATATATATATATATATATATATATATATATATATATATATATATATATATATATATACTGCCTAGGGGGATAGGTCATGATGTCTATCAAGGTGCCCAAGGAGGGAGGGGAGATGCATGAAGGCATTCATGGAATCAAAAATTGAGTGTGCAAGAAAAAATCAAGAGACAAGTCTCATGGCCATGATGTATACATTAAAGCATACATACAACACACATGAGGCACACAAAGTAGACCAAGGGGCTACAATACAAAGGACATGAGCATATGTCACTAAATTTTATATAATAATACATGTACAAGTACATGTTCAAATGTCCACATATGCAAACATAAAGCATGTTGGATTAGAGCCACATATAAAGACATGTTTAAATGTTAGATTACACAATAAAAAAGTCACACACAAGGACATGGGTACATTTCCAAAGCATATATATAATTAAAGGAATTAGAATAGAATTTTAGAACATTAGTATATTAAAATTCACTCAAATATGTGTAGAATTAAAGAGACAAAATCATATCTAAACTAATAAATCTAGAAATGAAAGTATGCATGAACATCTGGTACAAATCCGTATAAGATCAAAGATGTACATAGACTATGTTTATAGTAGTATTAATCATAAAAAAATTGAGTAGTATAGAATGATATTTCCTGGTAAAGTGGAAGATGTGTATATGATGCCCCAAATGGGCTAATGTATCAATGTTGAATCTATGTATCTATGTATGTTCCCCTGGTGGGTAGTGTATACAGATAACATTTTCAAACTATTATCCATTATTAACACTTTGTATCTTGGAGGAATCTATCGAGTCTCAATCTCTTTAAGTGGATGCCTTAAGGGGTGCATCAAGAAAGGGGTGGGTAGACCATTGGTGATTTTTAAGATTGTTGTTCCTTTTTCCACTTGCCATGTACACACTTGTATCCTAAATCCATTTACCCTAAGCTTGTTCTTCTCAATTCTACCTATTCCAATTTTTCCTCCTTCCATTCTAGCTTTTATTTCCTTAACACCTTTTTGTAATATCAATTGTACTGGGTCGGCTAGGTTGACCCAGTATAATTTAGGTGTATTACTCACTTTCTTGGTTTTGAGCCTTTGGATTAACCTAACACAAACCTAGTGATTTGTCCCCGAAAATGCACTGGGTCAACCCTGTACATCTAATGCTCCCTAGAGGGTTTAGGGAAAGATACTCCTATATATACAAGGTCATTTATGACTATTTCATAAGAGAATAATTATTAGTGAAGAAGTGTGAATGAACATCTGCTTATTGACCATTCTACTTAAGGAATAAAGCTTAGGGTTCCATACTTTCTTTAGAGATATGGATATTTTCTTGTGGATATGTCTTTTGGATACTTAGATAGGTTGTGCAGCCTAAAGCTAATTTATCTTGGTTATCCTTACATACCAAAATAATCTCTTGTGAAGCACCTTGGCCAAGGGAGAGATTGAGGCTCAGTGGGTTCATCTTCAAAGGTAAGTATTCCTAACTTTATTTCTCCTTTGTAAGAGTAGATATATAATGCATTTGTATTCTTCTTCCAGGTACTAGGATTCCATATAAATTGACATGAGTATATATCTTCTAATACATGTTTAATTTAATTGTTTTTAACCCCCACTTTGTTCCACAAGCTGTGGTGTGCACTATATTAGATTTCCTTTCTTGTTATTAGAATAAAGTGAATGTTTTAAACCATAAGAATCCATTAGGGTTATTTTGAGATTATGTTAGACGGATTTGGAATCCTTCCTATCATGATATGTTATGATAAGTGATCCCCTAATCGGGTCTAGTGGATCCCTATATTTGTCATACTCTCGCTTAATAAGTGTATCCCAATTAGAAGTATAGGTGTGATCTATCTTATCTGATATAGGATTAATTTATAAACATGATGTATTTTTGATTGCATACATTCTGGTGAACCTAATGTGAACTAACCATTATAGGATTTTTTCACTTTTACTTCATTCTTTTGATCATAATTTTGATTATATATTTTGACATTCTAGATCGATTTTGTCAACCCATTTATTTTTATCTGTGCACAAGTTTCTAAGAATAAGTAATTAGATCAACCTAGTATAAGTTTATAACCTCTTATACATATATTTTAACCTAATAGGTTGACCTAGTTGACCCCTTATAGTTTTATCACTTTTTAGTAGGTTCCTGTACAGCTTGATCGATCTTATCGACCCAGTTTATAGGTTTCTCAAACATATTTCAAGGTTCTTCATCAGAAGTATTCCTTCATTGCATCTATGATCCACCAAGGTACCTTTATAATTATTTATTTCTCTATTTTCTCTATTTTCTTTAATTGTTTCATTTTTAGAAACTACCTTTTCATACTTAACTAGATTGACTCTACCAACCCAGTTCTATGTTCTGTGTGATGTCTTAAATAACTAGATCAACATTGTCAACCCAGTTAATTTTTAGACTTTGATTTTGTAGTACAAGTTCGACCCCATCAACCTTATTTTATATTTTTTACATATAGTGTCAACACTATACCTTGTTTCAAAGTTGGAATTAACCTCATATCTTTTAGAAATTAACTCAGACATTTATTTTATTTTTGTTTGCATGCTTAGAATAGCTCACATAGTTTAATTAGGGAATTTTTAATTAATCACTTAGTTTCAATATTTATATTTTATGCACACATGGCCAAATAACATAACATAAAAATCACTTTAAAATTATATCTATCCTAAGCCAATCTACTTGGATTTCATCACCAAGGGGGAAGCTGACTTGATGCTCTAGTCAAGTATAAAATGTGGTTAATGGCATATTACAACTAAGATCCTGATACCCTTATCACTATGGTTTGTGAAGTGAGGGGGTAGGCCCTAATACCAATCCTATATGATTGCCACTATAGTCCCTTTCATCCCAAACTACTTGAAACCATTCTTAGATTGGTATTTAGTACCTTTCTCAAAACCAACTTCCAATCACATTAAAATACCATTCTTAATAATCTAATAAACATTTATGTTGAAAAATTAGTTAAATCTTTACTTTCCAATTTAATTGATTTATCTTTGTTAAAATTGTGCATGTAAAAAATTTCATTAGATAGCATTGGTAAAATATTTTGTTTTTGTTGTTTCAATTGGATTGGCCAAAGTTAATCCAATTAGTTGTTTGTTTCCTTTCAGCACTTCTTTACATTACTTGTGAAATTTTATTATTCACTACTTGATATCAAATTTATCATCTTCCCTATTTTTATTATATATGTAATCATGAATCTAATGCATTTTATGATTTGAAAAATGGATGAGTAAAAACAAAGATATAGTCAAAACAAGAAATCTACCTATTTCTAGCCTTTGCCCACTATACAGGATTGACCCTATCTATCTACAAACCTTTTTCAGCACCTATTCACTATATAGGATTAACCCAATCAACCTTGTACTTTTTATAGACCTTTTTCAATCTTTGTTTACTGTATAAGATTGACCCAGTTGACCCTATACTATTTGCAGACCCTTTTCAACCCCTATTTTTTGTACAAGATTGACCCAGTCAACCCTGTACTATTTTGTATGACTTTTTCTTCCCCTTGTGTGATTATCTAGTCTTTTTTCATCATGATGACATATTTTTAGCCTTTCCTCAGTTGAGAACATTACATAATCAAGGATCTATATAATAATCTCATTTAGTTCATTACTTTAGCTCAAACTATCCAATTTTTTCCTTCCCTTTCTCCTAAGCCAAAATGACTCACTACATAATGTAATGTAATTGAGGTCATTAATCCTCATCCTCTTCCCAATACCAATGTTGTGAATTCTCCTATCAACACTAGTAACTTTACAACCAATGTTCACAATCCTCTTGTTACACCCATAACAAGATCACCAAGTCTTATCAATTCCCAAAGTAATATGGTTAAAACCACTAAAATTGATAATCTAGATGGTTCCAAATTATTTAAAAATCTTGTTGATAATACTATTTAAAATCCTCAAAATAATTTTGGCTTTACCAAGCTTTGTTCTTCTGCTTCTACCACACTTAAGGCAACTAACACTAATGTTGGGAATCCTCCACCTACAAAGAATCTTCCTCTCAAAAACACTAACAATCCCCCTCCTATCAACAATAATGCCTCTCCTACAAACACAAATCCACCTATTGATATCAATAAAAATATTTCACACATAATTCAGCAAATGAACATCATGCAAAGAACCAATCAATCTCAAGTGATGATCATAAAACAACATTTATGTAACATGATTAGTCAGCCACCTCAAGTCATCATGTCTCATTCAAATCAAAATTATGTCCCTCCTCCTATTATAATTATAATAGGAATGTCATCCCTCAACCTACAATAAATAACAAAATTATTAAACATATTTACAATGAACCTTTATCCCCATTCATTACATCTATAGATATTGGAAACATATCTCCAACTATCATGTATAATGGGACTAAATACCTACTATCTTTCTTAAATATTTTTGTAATATATATAAGGAATGTGCCCAAAATAACACCTTTAACACCACCAAACTCTTAGCCAAAACCTTTGTTGGTGATGCACTTGAATGGTACAACCAAATTCCTAGACGTTTCATCTCACAACTAGAGGATTTAGTGAATACTCTAGTGAAGGAATTCCAACATGATGACCTTCTTGAAAATTACCTTATCCTTTTCATCAATGATAAGAAACTTCCTAATGAGTCTGCTCATACTTTCATTAAATTATGGAATTATCTTACTCATAAATTGGATCATAACATGAATGATGACAATATTTTAAATCTATTTTTCACTGCTCTTAAACCTCCCCTTCAATACAAAGCTCAAATATTTTCACCTAAAACTCTAGAAGAAGCCTCAAACCTAGGAAAAAGGCAAGAATTTATTAATACTCAATTTGAACCATCTCAAACAACTACCAAAGCACCTTTCAATCATTATCTCTTAACATTGATTCATCCAAGCCTCCCTAACCTCAAAATGGAACATCCAATTCAATTTTTTTAATCCAACCCACCCTCCCTTGAGTTTAGAACAACTCAAGAATAAATTTCCATCCTTTAAACCCATGAGCTTTGATCCTTCCAAACCTCCTCCAAAATGGTACTATCTTGATAAATTATGTTGGTGGTATGCTACTATAGGTCATTCTCACGAGTCTTGTCATGATGTTCACTGATTTCTTGTTTCTTCCTTGCTTGGTCCATATTTCAAACTTGATATTCTCACAAAAAAAAGTTATCAAGATTATATTCAAGCTTCTAAAAGTAAATCTCAAGAACCATAATCACATTAAAATGATCTACCTAATGAATAAAAACAATCATCCCATACCTATACCTCATCTACTAATTTTGTTCAAACCATAGTTGATTCTTCTTACTACAATAATAAGGAAAGGATAGCTCACATGGAAAACTTTAAACATATTGTGTCATCCATTTAACCTCAATCTCTTAGGTCACATGAACCAAAAGAGTACCTCTTTAAAATGTCTACTCCAAAACATATCATCCATGGTCCTCCTTTACCTCCTTTACCTCCTTATACTTATCCTACACATCATATGTCACATTCAACATTCTTAAATCTAAAAAACCAACACATTTACCTGTATCTAAATGCACCTACCAACCTGATGCAAATCATTTTAATAGTTCCATATTACCTCACTCCAACTCACATATTGGGACATATTGTGATGCCCATCCACATGTCCCTTCAGACTTTGGGGCATCTTGCGATGCCTATCCCTACATCCAGTTACCCTTTAGGGAATATTGAGATGATTAATATTAGTTTAAAATGCATAATATCAACCAAATTTAGCTTCAAGAAACCTTTTGATACTTAGAGACTTGTATTTCACATATTTATCTTTGATACCTACGTTAGAATAGATATTACTTATTCTTTTTTGTCTCATGTTTCCTTATTTTTGGTGTACTTTATTTCTTTTACTTTTGATTTATACACATCATTGTTTTCATTTACACTCTTTGATTTCATTACACATTACATTTTTCATTTGCTTTCATTTTTTCCCTGATACATTTCTTTTATTTTTGTCTTTTTATGTCATTCTTTGCCTTAGTAGCTTTATGATCATTTTTGCTCCTTTCTTTAGCATTTTCCTCTTGATGTACCATAGTCTTATTTATCTTCTTGCATTTTCTCTTTTGACATCCCTTGGGGATATTTTATTTTGTGAGTTTATTTGTAATACCGAGGATAGGACCCAACATTCCTCACAAAATTACCATATTTTATTCTCTCTTTCTAGTTATTCTACTTGTCAATCTTGTTTTTGCACCCCTTGGGTTTCTTTTATTTTATGAGTTGCAATGTACGACTATGGATAGGACTCGACGCTCCTTATAAAATTACCATATTATCATTTCCTTTTTTATAATGTGTTTTGTAATGGTTTCAAGTTTTTGATCCTTGTTCTCAACTTTAACTTTTGCTTCTTTTGCTAGATGAAATTTGCACAACAAACTATGTTAGCATGTTTTCCTCCATTTCCCTCATTCTTATTATAAGTAATCACACTTTTATATCATTGTATCCCTTTTTTCCCTTTCTCACAATTTTTTCAATTTGAATTAATTCAAAATTTTCCATGTGTCATTCCTCTTGAATTCCCCTTTCTTTCACTCCACATTGGCTAAAACAAGGTCAAAGTCAAGACAAGACTTTTATTTTACCTAAATTTATGAGACTCTTAGACCCCATGCTATTTTATGTTCTTTGTCTTAAAAATATTTTCCCAAGTATTCAAATTAAAATCATCTTTAGCACCCATGTTTCATTTTACAAATCCATATGGAGGAGGAATAGAAGAAAGCCATCAAGAAAATTGAAAATCAAAATCATTTGAATAAAAACACAATGATATCTAAAAGACAACATAAAAAATATCAAAATCCAAATTCACACCAAAGGACATGACTACAAGCACATGTTTTATCTCTAATCAAAGATCAAACTCCATAGTTGGCCTCACATAGAGCCGAGGTCCTTTTGGGTGTGGTAGGCTAGTAGATTAGAATAGGGGATTTCAAAAAACTCTATGGTGTTACCTAATTTTTCATGCAAGTACCCAATATTCATAGTAGATTGATAGCCCTATAAAGGGTCCTAAATAATGAGGAACACATCATGGGGAGGTAGGTCCATTTTAATTTTCATGCATATAGACTTCATGGGTTGATCTATATACTCCATTTGTTGACCTAAGACTTGTGTGAGTAAGGTTATTTAGAGTCCTTAAGGTCGAAAGTCATCTTGTTTTGATAGACCTAGTTTGAGTGTCTTAACTTTGATAAAGATTTTCCCTACCTTGGTTTTTCCTTCATTATCCTCTCCACCTATTATATTTTATCCCCTTGATAAGAAAATTTTGATTCTAAATCTATTTTCCCTCTTCTTTAAATAACTTCTTCTTCACCTCTTAAAAATATGCTAGCATTATTATGTTTTAGTTTTATCTATCCTTAGAGGGAAACAACATGTTTGATAAACTATGGATTACACCCTTACACCAGTTATTTTCACACCATCTCATTTTCATACTAGTCATGTCATTAGGTGGTTTTGTTTTCTTACATTTTATCTTAGAACAAGAACTACATTTGAGTTTTCATCCTTTAGCACTTTTTTATTTTCATTTCTCCATCATGTTATTATTTGATTTTTGTTAGCTTCACTTATTTTACATATGACATTTTGAATCATTAAATATTTCTCTTTATATATGCCTTCTTCATGTTTGTCTTACATATTCAATTACATTTCATTTTCAATCTTTCATGGTTTTCTTATTGCCTATCTTACATGAACTTACTTTAACCTTTCTTACATATCTTTGTTCAAATTTTCTTTCATCGATATTTCATTTTTCATTCATGTTTTACATGCTTCCCAACGTGATTTAGTATGTTTAACAATCCTTTTTTCCATTTCCATTTTACATCATTTTCAATGTTATTTACTATGTTTTTCAATAATTTCTAATTTATTTTCCAATCATTTGTCTTTTATTTGCTATCATTTGTCATTCATTTGCCATCCTTTTGTCATTTATTTTCCTTAAATATTCTAATCCTTGTCTTAATAATTCTAATTTACCAATTTTCCTAATACCCTCATATATTTAATTTAGCTCATTTTCCACTATCATATGCCTATTTTCTAAAAAAATTGATTTCTAACTTTTTTTTGCACTAACTTTTATAGGTTCATATAAGTGTTCTGTACATTTGACACCTTCACATTCTTACAATCTACTTCTTTGTCTATGGAACTAAGTTAAGTAAAGGTATGTGTTTCTCAATTTTTTCTTTTTATTTATCTTATTTGCTAGTTACTACACTTTACTTCGCATCAAAGTTATGTGTTATCATCTTTTCTTGAAGCACCATCTTGTGTTGCACTTACGTGACGTGATGATCTTTGAGTGGGGCATATGTATACATAATATTTTAAAAAATTTATTGATTAATGATACTTTGTATCTTATAGGAACCTATCAAGTCTTAATCTCTCTGAGTGCATGCCTTAATAGATGCATCAAGAAATGTGTGGGTAGACCATTGGTGCTTTGTAAGATTATTGTTCCTTTTTCCACTTTACACCTACACACTTGTCTCCTAAAACCATTTACCCTAAGCTTGTTCTTCTTATTTATACCTATTTTATTATTTTCCTCCTTCCATTCTTCCTTTTCTTAGCTTAACACCCTTTTGGACTTTTGATTGTACTTGGTTGACTAGGGTGACCTAGTATAGTTTAGGTATATTTTTGACTTTCTTGGTTTATTAGCCCTTCGAAAGACCTAGCATAGAGCTAGTGATTTTTCCCCAAAAATGTACTAGGTCAGCTGAGTCAACCCTATACAACTGACATTATCAAGAAGATTTAGGGAAAGATACTCTTATATATATAAGGTCATTTCCAACAATTTCATAAGAGAATAATTATTAGTGAAGAAGTTGGAATGAACATCTGATTATTGACCACTCTACTTGAGAAATAAAACTTAGGGTTCCATACTTTATTTGCAGATAAGGATCTTATATTATTTATAAATCTTTTGGATGCTTAGATAGGTTGTGTATCCTAGAGCTGATTTATCTTGGTTATCCTTACATACCACAACAATCTATTGCAAAGCACCTTAGCCAATGGAGGGATTAAGGCTTGATGGGTTCATCTTCAAACGTAAGCATTCATAAATTTATTTCTCCTTTTTAAGAGTAGATAGATAAGGTATTTTTATTATTCTCCCATGTATTAAGATTTCATATACATTGACATGAGTATATGTCTTCTAATACATGTTTAGTTTAGTTGTTTGTTTTATTTTTTCTAACCCCCATTTTGTGCCACAAGCTTTGGTGTGCACTAGATTAGATTTACTTTCTTATTATTAGAATAAAGTGAAAATTTTAAACCTTATGAATCCATTAGGGTTGTTGTGTGATTGTGTTATATTGTAGGCTTTGAAACCCTTCCTAGTATGATATGTTGTTACAAGTGATCCCCTAATCAGGTATAATAGATCCCCATATTAGTCATGCTTCCACTTAAAAAAATTATACCAATTATAAGTGTAAGTGTGATCTATCTTATTTGATCTAATATTAATTCATAGACATGATGTATTTTTGATTGCATATAGGTAGATAGTAAAAAAACTAGATATGTGTGATGGACCTGAGTCCTATAAAAATATGTGAATATTAGAAGAGAATAATTGAATCATGTATGTATGATAAAACTAATTATAATAAGATATCTAGCATATGTAGTACCTAGAAACTATAAATAAATTAAACATGTATAAGCAAATAATCTAAATTTTGTTTTTTTTAGCAATATTTGAGTGTTTTTTTATTTTAAAAATATTATATTAATTTTGTATTTTATAATTATATAATATATGTACAAAAAATCATAAAAATGAAACTATATATAAGGAGCAAGGTAAGAGAAGTTATGTACACGTAGAGAGGAACATGTTATCTGATGAGTCTCGTAAGAGACACAATCAATGTGACTTGTATCAAATAGAGGAAGTGTGATCATGTGTGTTGTGTGATGAGGTATATGGGATACAATAATAAGATGTAATAATTGATCTATAAATGAAACTATTTATGGGGTAGGCTTATAAATATGTGAAGCTGACTAATTAGCCTATAAACTATGGTGCATTCAAGAACCCATCTGATAGAATGATCTATAATTGGTGTGGATTCTCTTTGTTGTAACACTTATCTTTGTGGTGGTGTAGAGAGGGGCCTTGTATAATCCACAACATATCTATGACACATGGGTTTCTATAATAAATGTTTCCATGGGAGAGTATGCATATGTGGTACTGCTATGGAGTAGACCTCACCTACATTGGTGGCTCAACTGACATTTGGGGTGTGATAATAGAATCTATGCCCAAAACTATAATTGGTGACTATTGTATAATTGGTTGTGGAGTAGGTAATATATACTTATATTAAAGGCCCTTAACTACAACCACCTGATTATCATGTATATACTTTAGACATCTATGCATGGTGGATGTAATGTTTTGAAGTTGTTATATCCAAGAACTACCTAGTAGCATATTGAATGTGAATACACTAGGTACTACTATGAATTTTGTGGCCACATGTGTTATCCCAACTTGTAATATAAGTACAATATCCCCAATGGAACTTTAGACATTGCCATTAAATCCACAAATAACTATATTTGTATGAGAAATATCCTACTCCAAATAACCCAAATCATGTATAAGTGTGATAGTAAACATGTTAATACTTGACCCATTATCAATCATGACACTCTAAATAAGATAATGGTCAATGTAGGCTCATACAAAGAATGCGTATAAATGTGTGTCATCATCATTTATCTCCTACTCTAAAAAAGTGATAAGAGGTCTAAATTCTAAGTAGCACTATAATATGATATAACCCAATGATATTATGTAAAGGATGTGGATCCAATGTATGAGTCTAATAAGATTTGGTGTTGATTGTTCCTGATATGTATAATGAACACCTAAAATGCCTATTGTCTCATTAGTTGTATGTTTTATAAATAGATCTAAAAATATTTTTATGCTTTTGCTTCCATTGGTGTGTTATATGCACCTCTATAGGAGTGATAAAATTAATGATATTAGCTTCTATCAAATATTTTATCTTATGTCTCAATATAATTCATCTATTTATAGTATGTCTTATTGCGCTATGATAATCACATAATGCATTAGCATCATAACTCCTTAGAAGAGGCCTAGTCATATCAACCTCTTTGATGGGAGGGAGAGATATGACATTACTTTCCAAGAGATGTTTTATAACCCATGTTGACAAATGAGGAAGAGTCAAAATATGTCTCCTTAGAGGAGATGATAAAACCATGCAAGAATGTGGCTCTGAAGCTGCATTAACTATCATTGTTTAATCATTATTGCTCTCACTAGGTTTCAAATTTTATGGAGGCTTATTAAAAATATTAGTATCTAAATATGATCCAGTTGTGAATTTTAATTTTCCCATGGAGATAAGCTTTACTTATCATTATTCACTATATGATAAATATCTATGAATGATGGAAACTTCTTGAATATGATAGCTTTGAGCAATGTTTCTAACAAAAACTACTTGAATATGTCTTGGAGTTCTATATTTTCCATGGGTATAGTCATCTTTTATAATATAGTTTTATATCACAAGACATATTCAACTATTATCTCATTGTATTTTTGTTTGAGTTGCGGCACTTAAGCATAGGAAACCTTATCACTTATGTTGATCGAAAAGTGTGCCAAAAACATATCTTCCAATGGATTGAGTGATGTGATGGATTGACGAAGAATATCATAGAACCATTGTAATGCATAGTCCTTTAAACTATAAATGAAAAAATTAGTGAAGATACAATCAATAGACACATAGTCTAAACATGTTGTGTGGAAAGATCCTATATGGTTCTTTGGGTCACCCTTACCATCATATAAATTAAGCTTGGGTACCATGAATCTGGATGGCAAAGGAGTTTTCATTATATGTTATACCAATGTTGTATGTAAAATAACATGAGAATCCAAAGTATGAGATGGTATAGTGGCATCATGTTGAAGATGTAACACTTTGGCCTGCAAATCATGGATCTCATGCATAAGGTATTATACATATGGAACATAGGAATGAATATTATACATAATGGTTTTTTTTTTCTATTGTCAAAGGCTTCTGATTTAGTATAGGTTATTATAGAATCTTATTTACCCCCATAGTAGGTGTACTAATATTGGCATAAGGGGGAGTAGAAGATTGACCATTATTAGATTTATTCTTTATTTCCATTATGGTTTTTAGAATTTATACATGATCATGGGGCTATCCCTGAAGTCTATCTCTAAAAAATTGTAAAATTTCACTGTTATTGACTATAATATTTTCATTATCAAGTGGGGGGAGTGTGTCCTAATTCCCATCTTGTGTATCATTTTGGTCTTGATTGCATTTCTCAAATTCAAATGTATTATCATTGAATTACACATAATCAGGCTATAAAGGGTCAATAAGGGGGATATAATTGGTCCTTTTTCCATGGTATAAGATTGAATGGAAAGAATTTGAGTATGCTCAATAGGATTGCCACTATGCCTAGAACTTCTTCTTAAAGGAATAGATATAAATTTTTGAGATGGTATACAAATAATAAAATGAAATAGTGTTGCTAAAATAGAATATATAAAACATGTAAATCCTAACATATCTAAGGGAAATAAGAAAAATAAGGATACAAACCCTAATAACATATAGGACTAGGGTTTGGGTAGTATTTAAAGTAAGTTAGGTTCACCAAATGATTTAAATTTTAAGGGATTATGGAATGTAAAACCTATTGGAAACACAATGAATAAGAGGGGTGATGAATCAGTCTTAAAAACTTTTACAATATTACCTTATAATTCATGAACTATCAAAACAATATAGTAAACAAAAAACACATTAAGAGCCATGAGCATGAGAGAAGAGCATAACACACAAAACACTTATTTAAGTGGGAAAACTTTAAGGTGATTAAAACCCATTGATGATTAAAATGGATTACTTTCCTATATGTCAAACATAAATATTTAGTGAATCACCAACTTCACTTGGAGCACCAACTGCAACTAATCAAGCACCCACTTGCAAGGATACACCAACCCCCTATATGAATTAGCACCAACTCAACCACCTAAAAAAAATTATCAAATTCATAAACCTTTTTTTATTATACAAAAAATTATTATCTCATTTTTATATCTCTTTCAATACTTTTTTCCTTCTCAAACTAGGCTTTAGCCTTCTTTGCTCAAATAGGTCTCTTCAAGACGGATTAAGTCATTTGACCTTGATTTTCATATAAATTACCCTTGTTAGATATTCATGATAGTTTATTTTCACCATTATGATGATATATAGTACCTCCTATTTATATTCAAAATGCTATATCTTTTTCTTCAACTCTCATACTCCCTAATTAGCAAATTAGGCCTATTAGGCCTTGCTCTTATATTAGGATCTTGCTCATACACATCTTGGTCATACATGCACACTTGACAACTTAGATTTCAAATTAATAAGAATTATACCATTCTATAAACATTAATAAAATGTTAAAATATGTTGGTAATAGCATTTAGGACTAAAATCCCCTTTTAAGCATTAAGGAGACCCAATTCAATTAGGCCTTCATTAGCACATGTTACCATTTTAACTATTTGAAATGCTATAAAAATTATCACATGGTAGTAAAATATAAAATAACACTTAAATAAACCTTATAAAACTTCACTTTAATTCCACAACTCCTTTTAGTTCCAGCCACCACTTCAACCTCTTCTCAAAACACTATTTAAACTAGGCTTGTGCATACCTAGATAATTTATCTTAAACAATTAAAGTATAAGAATAATTTTTGAAAAAAACATGGAAATAAATAACATATAAAAAATATAAATTACCTTAAAAACTTTTCAAATTTAATTATACTTAATTACATATGTCAAAAGGACTCAATCCCTTCTCTATAATTAGCCTAGTTAGAACTGCCAACTAGCCTCAAAACATAGTCATGGAAAAAATGACTTAAAACACATA
The DNA here is from genome assembly GCA_037957365.1 of Torreya grandis. Taxonomy (NCBI): domain Eukaryota; kingdom Viridiplantae; phylum Streptophyta; class Pinopsida; order Cupressales; family Taxaceae; genus Torreya; species Torreya grandis. The sequence goes on from JARHVA010000415.1 coordinate 3,521,419, forward strand.
TATAACTAATTTAAGACAATTAAAATGAATTTATATGATCCTATTATTTCATTATACCATTATTATATAGATAGATAATATGGTCACATGGCAATATTGATCTTAAAGACCAATCTCATAGTCTTGTACCTCATTATCTCATCTGAACAAGATAAATCAACTTATGAGCAACATTTTCATCATATCCACTGATATCAAAAAATTATATCCAACATAAAAAATTATTAAAATTATTTAAAAACATTCATGCAATTTTATTCATCCTTAATCCATGATAACACATCCCTAATCACCTTCTCACTTATACTTGGTTTTCTCACTATCTACACCATTAGGCCTATTAACAAATAGTCAAATTGTAAGACTGGTTTAACAAACCTAAAGGATAGAAAATAATTATAAAATAGCATGGATATATTATACAATTCTCAACATTTAACCTTCATCTATTTATAAAATTTGACTTTCTCAACTCTGATTACTACATCAAATCTTTGAGAAAAAGGCCTTTCCTATAGAGTCCACTCACTCACGTGAAAAACCAATCACACTTTGATGTGCATATTATAGTTGAAAAAATATCCAATCATTTATCCACTCATTTCAATCCATTATTAGAATTTATAATAATATATTTCTCATCGAGTCACTATTAGGGTTCTTTGAGGGTTTAAATCATCTTATAGTCTTAACAATCATTCATAAAGCTTATCCATTAATTATAGAAAGCAATGCTTATAAATTTTATCTACTACCATTAATAGTATACCATGAAAATATTAATTTCCAATGAAAAGGTTAAAAATTCCAATGAGCACTTGGAAGTTTTTCTCGCGTTCAGAACCCTTCATTTTGTGCACACAAGAGACCTCAAAACACCTTTTCTTGTCTTAACATTCAAATTTTAACCTAAAACTTGGTAAAAATAATTTAAAAAACATTACATACTTATGTAAATGCACAAATAATCACACTTTTAGTATAAATTGATCTTGATACCCCATTTGGCCACCATCTCTCTCTTTTTTTTTAGGCCTTTGACCTATGAGTCACATTGGACCTTAAAATTAACCTTCAATCCATTGTCAAAGTTGTAAACACATCATACATATGAAAACAACCTCTTACTATTCTCAACCACTACAATACATTCTTAATATGCCTTGACAATACCTCATGACACCTCATAAGGTCAGGCAAGGTCTAGAACTAGCCTAGTTGTATGATAGATCTATAGGTCCTACCCGTATAGGCTCACCTTAAACTCAACTAAGTTATCCAATGCCTCATATGTATACTAAATAAAATATATACATCCTTTTATGCCTATTTTCATTTATCTCACTAGGTCACCATGCTACTTCATGCACAAGACTAAGCATCTTATGCATAAGCCTTCTCAAGTCTCTTGCTAGGTTCAAACACTTGAAAACTTTAGCAGCTCATCTTCAAACACTTTGTTATTATTATACACCTTTATCACATTCCTTATATGTTTCTCAACCAATTTCATACCTCTAACATATGAAATAAAAAACATTGTTCAATGACCTCATGAACAACTTTTGAGATCAATGATAATTTCAATGCCAAATCTTAACAACATAAACAATGCCCAAAAAACCACAGGTTGTTAAAAGGTCTAAATACAATAAACCATGGTATAAAATATGCAATAAATATATCCACTTATTTTTATAAGAATTAAATTGATCTGATATTTATAAAAATAATAATGAATGACCCAAATAAGTACGTAGCTAGAAACTAACTGAGACAGATGATTTTGAGGCTTAAAAATAGTGTAGAAGTTGATATAAGTGTCACAAATAGGATCTAGGTGTAATAAACCCTCTTGGATGGTAGCATGGTACCTTGGATAGTAGCACAGTAGGCTAGTGTCCTCCCTACCATGCTAGTGTCCCTTGTGAACAAAATATGTGATCTTTTGGGTGTACCTCCAACTGAGTCTGATCTACTTGTACCTTTGTTGATGAGCCATGATTCAATTTATATGCACTATTTTTGATTTATTTATTCAAAAACCCTAGACTTACATTTTATTAAGGTATTTGCAGAGTACAAGTATAAAATGTGTGGTGTTAATTGGGTAGGCTGGACGTCCTCAACACCCCACTATGTTGAGAGTTACCTACATACCAATACCTCGAGAGGGGATCAAATCTAATTTAGTTTTCCCAATCTAAGTGCTGGTTCAAGTTCAAGTTAATGATATCATGGGTGTTGGTTTGAGTGTTTTCAATGTGCTTGAGACTATTAATCTGATTAATATGAGAATATATATATTTTTAGATGGCTATATGTAGTAGTATGGTAGAATATGGATTAATGACCTTGATTTGCACAACTATTTCTGAGTTTTTTCATGACTATTTGCATTTGATTTCTATCTAATGGATAAATGGATAAAATTCATGTACTTATATTGATTTGGTGCTTGTACAGAGTGTGAAATAGGTCTAGGTTGAACTTAGGTGTCTTAGGAATTTAAAAAATATCTATTGGAGTTGAAATTAGGAAAGGGACACTAGCACAACCCCTTGGTCATTAACACAATGTGATAGTGTCTAAAGAACTGTGCTAGTGTCTAAGTGGCAAAACTTGGGGCACTAGGGGCCTAGATCTCTAAAGTAAGGTATGACACTAATTTTGGTATGTTAAAGGATGTGTAATACCTACACAAAAAATGGATAAGGGTTGATAGAGGCCCTAATAGATGTCTAGGGCTAAACTAGGGATGGGTGGTCTCTAGTGATACTCATTGCACTCAAGTGACATTTTATATGACTACAAAAACCTATATTGTACTCCTATGTAGATAATGTTAAGTTATTGTAACAAAATTATCTTAACTTGTATTGAAAGTAGATTATAATTTTTTCTATGGGATATATTTGAGCCAAGCTATTTGTTCTCTTTACAATCAAACTTTATTTCTTTAGGAGTTGTTTTCTTATTAATTTGAGACTTAATCTATTTTTTTATGATAGTTGTATTTTGAGATGTGTGTTATGGGGTGTTTTTCACATGGTATTAGATCCCAACTGCAACTCCGTAAGAATTGGGTAAACTATCCTTGTTGGCTCATTTCATTTTTATGGTGAGCCAACAATTATATTTTGTGTAGTCCATTTATGAATATATTCATCCATAAGACATTTGTGGCATTGAGGCACTTCATTCAGAAAGTTTATTTAAGAATAAAGTGTCATGTTCAGCTCATGTATCATTTTTTACCTCATGTATATTTTAGTTAATAACTATATTTGAATGTGTATTAATAATAGTTCTTGGTACATGTGGGATTGATATATTATGCAATAGATTGATATAAAATTTTATCTAATAATTTTTCTAACAATCCTTTGATGATGTGTATTGAGATAATTGTTTTTCCTATTTTATAAAAAAATGATGGCATTGAGAGATGGATCCATTATTTTAATTATAAACATTAGGTTTTGATCAATGATTTATCTTTTAATAAGTAACATACCACATTCGTTATAAAATGTAAATTTCATTATATTTTGGTTGGTTTTAATGCAATTATTCTCCTCTCATACATTATGATATTGAGGACTAATTTATAAGGATTAATGAACATGAACATATGAGAAAGAGTTGTTTTAGCTTACTCATATGTGATTCTATATCTTAATGAGTTTGATCATGATTATGGATTATATTGATATGATATGTAACCTAATATAGACTAACTATGGATCTTTTGAGTTGGTTATTGTATGATATATGCAATATTTTCATAGAAATTACACTATTAGATACACATGTTATTGGACACTATGCTAATGACATGTATGGATGTTTACATTGAATTGTTAATACAGTGTTGGAATAATCTTGGGATCTTGAGAGGCTATTTTAAGTACTCCTAGGAGCCAAAGGGAATGGATGGGATTTTAAAGCCCCATTTATAGTTATACATTCTTATATATAATAAATATGTGCATTTTTATGATCTTGTGTAGGAGAAGCTCGGGACCCAATGGGACACTTGTTGGCTTCCCTTTAATTACATACTATTGGATAGACTAAAGGAGGACTTGGAGCTATGGAAGGATAAATTATTATTACCTTTTTGTCATCATTATTATGCATGCACATTAATCTATGTCTAAATAGATTGAAATAAAAACTTTGGGTCATTGAAGGATGAGCATTGATTCTCTTTTAGCAATTATCACACATTTTTTAGACTTGCGATTGGATATCATGATGTAAAAATTAAATGCATCTATCTTGAACTATGTGGCCATGATAGGGGTCATGGCTTGATAGGTATTTATTTTATTACATTTATTTATCATTAAATAGTATATTCATAAACACATTAACATATACTATAAAATGCAAGTAGTGGAAGTTAAAATGGAAAATAACAAGGGAGGTTAGTTATATACTAATTTTTTTCAATGATTATTAAATTATTCTTTGGGGAATGCATATTTAGATATTTTCATTATAGCCACAAATTAAGCATGTAGCTATGATAATAAATAGTTAGGATCATAATATGTATATACACCATTTATGTATGAACATGTATTATTTTATTATATGGGTACCATTATACTTGAATATGGTTCTTGCTTTTATGACATGATTTTTAGAAATCCCATAAACTTTCCTTGGGACATGATATGAATCTCTTAGTTTTGGCCCATACCTTATTAATTTTGCTTATATTTTACCTCATAATGGTGTGAAATGATGATTGAACTTCTAATGTCTTTTCAATTTGCTAAATATGGTTGAAAATTAATATGCCACCTTGTTGAGATTTATTAATTAGCCTAAAATTCTTGAGTTATTTTTACTTTTGACGATTATATTGAGATGTTATTCTCTTATTCTAGGAAGTTTTTCTATGGACTATAGGTTTCTTATAACATTTTACCTTGAGTATATGTAATATTATATGTCATAACTTGGATATTGTGAATCTTATTTATTTATAATAATATATAGTTATGATAAGGATAATATTTAAATCAAAATAAAATCTCATAATGAGATTATTTACAACATCAGATCGATAGATCTCATCTCTACTAACTCATATTCTTAGCAATATAAATTATCATATATAAATAATATTTATCCAATATCCAACTAGAAGTGTACCTTAGAACATGCATAAGGGCATGCTTATATAGATGCAAGACCTCCTTACTTATATTAAGTGCCTTTACTATAGTAACAATATCAACACACCTCAGTGGGTCTCCAACATTAAATGTCACAAATACTAAATTTATTCACATTTCCAAGGAATAATAACATGTTATAACTCAACATGTCACCAAAATATGACACACACATTATTAAATGGATCCTTATTAGCTTTCATGACTTTCAAAATTAAATGTCAATCAATCAACAAAGATTCTAAATACGTAGAATGTCAAACAAAATCATATCTTTAAAATTAAAAAAACCTCTATGTCATGACTATTATGTATTCTAAAGGATGATTTATAACTTTAATTTTATTTCTTCAAATGATCTAAAATTTGACACTTCGCTTGCACAATGAATAAGAAATTATGTAAAGAAATATTTCCTATTTTTTTTATCTCTATGATAAAGAATCATATTAAAAATACCTTACTTTAAATAAGTGTCATAGACTGACATAAACATACATAAAATCTCTACATGGTTATGTGTGGTAACAATAGATTATTATGAAAACTCATAATAGGATTCACAAATTCAATTAGATAGTAATTAAATATAAGTATGAAACAAATACGCATGGATCATTACATATATACATGTATGTAGGAAATATAAAACTACACTAAAAAGGGCACTCACAAAGGACAATAAAAAATAACACAACGATGATAAACACAACAAAGAAGACTTGTAAAAATTCACAACAAAACATTTATTTGGTAAGAAATATTATGTAAGACAACACTTATAAAATTTTCTAAACTAACATATTTTTGGTTGATGTAAAATTTATCATGAACATGGATGTTATTGAATCATTATTTATATTAGATTCTATATTAGGAGGATTGACCATGTTGAATTGATACTTCATGTCTCCCTTCTTTTTTAGATTTTATGCCATATAAAGTTTATAGAATTGACTAAGAATACAATCTAAAAATATAAATTAAAGAAATTAATTATTCAAACACCTTCACAAGTTTGACATAGGATTTGGTAGGTATCCAGACTGATTTGATTGGTGAAAATCTAGTACAGATTTTGGGATTGCTTTGTTAGGTGAAAACTTTGTTACGTAACTATAGATTAATTTAACAATTGAAATTTTTGGTCAGAATTCTAAACTATTTCACCAATCAATACTTATATAAATATTTTGAGTTAAATTTATAGTTTATATTTACCATCGGCTTTAAAAAATGTTAATACAACATGGATTTTATGTATGCTCTTTAATATGATTACATTGTTTTACAAGATCGTATAAACCTTAGCTTTGTGGAGTTCTAATTTGATGAGATTCTACAGAAGGAAAATTTTCTTTCCAAAAACATTTTAAAAAAATAGTCAAGGATTATAAATTGTCATTTTTTTATAAAAAAAACACATCATTAGAAATAACTATGTTGTAAACTACTCATCTATTTTATGAGGAAAATTTGATCAAGGAAAAATAAAGAACAAAGAAGGAAGGATGATTTTATAGAAAATGGAGAGGGTTTTAAATAGTGGGGGAGGAAAAAACATGATAAATTGGATGAAAATGAAATGATAAAATAGGCATTTATAACAAGATAGTTGAGAAGGAAGTCTTTTCACCATTACATTTATTTTAGGGGAGTCGAGATTGTAAAAGCATTCAATAATTATAACCCTTTGCATTATTTTTAGATCTCTACAATTTTGGAAGTTGGATAGGAGTTTTAGAATTGGGAAACAATAGTAAAACTTAAATTTTTATTTTAATTTGCTCAAAAACTCTAAAATCTTGAAACCCTGAAATTCCTATACAAGGTAGGAATTCAGAGTTTTTAAATAGTTTTACAATTTGGTTCAAATTTGCTTGAAAATTTTGAAATCTTGAATTTGCATCATTATTTTCCCAATACTTATCCAAATTTTGATATTTTTTAATTCATAAAGTAATATAACTCACTTGTAAAATTGATTTAATTGATTTAGGCTGACTTTTACCAAATTGACTCTAGATACTCAATATCTTCACATAGACTAAGTTTTTATTTATTGAAAAGCATACTTTTATTGATACAAAAATATATAATGCTATGTTAGTCATATAAAAAATATGGGTAGAAATTTCACACCCCAAAATCAAAACCACATTGAGCTAAATAAGTCTTAGGAAGAGTACAAAATTATAAAAAAAGGTAAACCCAAGCCCACACGAACCAAATTTAAACTAACTCAAGTGTATATCATACCAAAATGGGGTAGATAAAAGAAAAAAAAATAAGGATTTCATTAAAGAATAATAATGAACATGGCATCAAGTAGAAGAGGAGCCAAAGGATCTTATAAATTGCCTCCCCACCCCTTGAGTAGGGGGATCATCATCAACTAGTAAGGGATACCAAATATCATTATGTCACTTGTTTTAAGATTCATCATGTTTGATAGGTAAAATGACAAGATCTAGCTGAGAAAATTTATCCTATGGAGGGATTCCAAGTTCACCCTTGACCAATATTTTTATTAAACCAATCAGTCCCACTGTGGGGTAGGGAGTGTTGATGTGTGTTTTATACACATCCAAAAAAATACTACGAGGTTCCCTCTAATTTTTTAGTATCAGTGAAAATACTCACTCCAAGGCACAATTTGTAGGGTATTTTATGTTATAACAACTTGTTGGTGGAATAATAGTGAGCGACATAGATTATTTACCATGGGTAACTTGGCTATGAGTTAACTAATATCTACTTGGAGTGGGTGGAAAGATGATGATTTTAACTAAGGTGGGTTAGGATTTTATAATAAACTTGAAATAAAATAAAAAATAAGGCACAAAAGAGATCCTATGAGAACTTAGGGATAAAGCCTTTCAAGACTACTATTTGAATTCAAATAAGACAAGGAATCTAAAATAATACTTGTTTAAAGTTATTATAGAAAAAAAAAATACAATGAAGAGTCAAAGCAATCATAACATAATATACTTAAACATGTATAAATCATAGGTTTCCTAATTTTTAGACTATTGTTACAAATCTAAAAGAGGATTATGAAAAGCATGCAAAAGATATTCAAAATAGATATAGCTAAAAATAAAAAGTCTGTATTATAAAATAGATACCTCATACACAATAAAATCACTAATTTATCATAATGATGAAATGTCTCAAGTAATCCAAATAAATGGAGAAAAATCATGATTTACACATCGAGATCATGTCGAGCAAAACTTCTTTGAATTTCATATTAATCTAAATAGCCAACATTATCCTCTTTTTGACATCAAGATGTTACATGTATTTATAATGTTAGGATGGGGAAGGCCTCATCTCTTCAATCTTCACCTAAAATTATAAGTTAAAAAAATAAAACCTTTCATTCAAAATCATGCAAAGATGTATGTACAATGATAATACTCAAAATAGATTGCTCAGCTAGAAACACAATATGCATGTATAATAAATAGATTTGGAACTAAATTCCTAGCTTGGTAATAACCATGTAGATATAGAATCATTCTAAAATTGGAGTGTTGATGTAGCACCATTCACTATAAGCAGCATTGGAGATACTATAGTTACAACTATGACAAGGACTAAGATCTTTGTAAAGTTGGGGCCTCTAATATCTAGTTGTGTGCATAAAATAACCTAGAAGATAATTCATTATCCTTTAATTTTTCACCCAGTGCGTAAGTTGCATGAAATTATTTATCTATGATTTCAAAATTTAGTAATGAAGGCTTCACATTTTTGACTGCCTCAACCATTAATATTTCCTGGTTTGCCTTTGAGCTCTTGAATTTGGATACTAAATCATATACTATCATTACTCTATCTTTAAAAAAAATTAAGCAACTATAATACTTCTTCATTTGTTTTATACATATTATCTTCCATTTCTTTCTTGAAATTTTCAGTAGTTGAGTGGAGAAGGTTCTCAAAATTGGGTTTGTTGACTAGTTTCCCTACTTAGGTGATTACCTTGGTTATTCTCATATCTCCCCAAATTTATAGTGCTTCACTTTCATGACTATTAAAAATCCCCAACAACTTATTCATTTGTTTATGCTAATTTAGGGATGCATCCCTCAAGGCAATCACATAGTTTAAACACTAAGAAGCATCCATGTTGATTATGAGGTTCAGCTAATCTAAAGCAGTAATCCTAGAGCACTACACCACAAAATTCAATATTCTTGATTTATCCTTCATCTTATTCCATAATGTAACAATATATATTTTATGGGTCTGACTGACTATCCTAGACACTTTGATATTGAATAAAATATTTTACATCTTTATAACTACACTCCAAACATCATCAATCACTTCTTGAGTAGCCCATGTAATCTACATTTTATTTCAAAATTTTAAGGGTTCCTCAATAATCTAGTGTATTTCCATCATTGCCTCCCTAATAGAATACATTAAAGTATTTAAATCCTTGATATATTTAGTAGGGTCATTGGGATTTATGTTGGGCTTCTTAGCTAAAAATAACAAGTTTTCTCTTTGTTCAAATTCCACCTTACGTTTTATTATTACATTGACCATCTTCCTCTTCCCCACTCTCTGAATAGTCTCACTTTCCTTATCAAACTGAGTGAATACTGTGGGTAACTCTACCAAAACCAAATTTTGTCTTTCATCTCTAACATTTTGCATCTCCCTTACCCATTGGGGAATAATTAGTTCTCTTTTTTCCTATGCTTGAGCAAGATATGAATAAGTATAAGGTGGAGAGGTCATTATAAGTTATGTCATCATAGTGGTTGGTATGGAGGAACTTATTTGAATAGGGATTTGGGAAAGTTTATTGTCTACCATTTCCCATAGAGAGGTTTATTTCATATGTGTTACCTTTGCAAAGAATCTAGTTAAACTCAGAGTTATCTCCACATCTATTATTACTTTTGGCATGGCCACTAGCTAGGACATGGGAAAAACTATTTAGGTTAATGTTTTCTATGGAGATGGGGGAGTATTGAAAATAAAAACCATAACTAGATTCTAAAAATGGACTGCCTTAGGAGTCCTGATTAGTTTTGGAGAAAGAAAAATATTTGAATCAACACTACTACTAATAAAAATGGATGATAAAACCCTAAGCATAATTGAAGGTAAACTTATAGTTGGAATATCCACATTAGGAAATGAATAGATAATGGAAGAGGGTACCTCATCAATTTTATGACTTTGTTATTGTGTGAGGTTGGCTAAGGTGTATGTTCCTTCATGCCTACCCAGACTCAAAGCTTTGGTCTTTTCATGCTCAGCATCTTCATCATCTGGTTGTGCCACGACCATTTCTTAGTCTTCTTCCTCTAAATTATAATCAACCTTGGAGATTACTTATTATGGTTTTTATTCTTTTCCAAGTTCTATTGTAGTCTTTACATCCTTTTCTTCCTCCTCAATAGATTCTTATATAATAGGGAGAACAAGTAATGACCTTTCTTCTCTAAATTTTTGACTACCTCAACTAAGTATTTGAGATGGTAGATGGGTTGTGGGAAAAATTATACTTTTGAGATGAATTTTATATCTATTCCGCAATTAATCTATGAGATGGTAGATGGGTTGTGGGAATAACTATGGTAGGAAGTGGAGCTAAATGTGATGAATTAGGAGTAAAAGGAACATGTATTTATTAAGAGGACTTAGGATATTGTGGAGAGTCAAGGGAAGATGAAATTGAAGTAAAATTTATTTACAAGAATTTAGGAAGGCTTAATTGGGTGACTATATTAAGAGGTGGTAAAGGAGTCATCATGAAATTGCTCTTCCTTTATTCAGCTGAGGAATCAACTGAGCTATCCCTTGTAGTTGATATACCCAAGACCTATACATGTGCAGTTGTTGAATTAGAAGAGACTTGAGGACTAGGAAGTCCTATCAAAATCTCCTTCCTAAATTGAGGATTTGATTCCCTCTGACTAAAAAATTCTTTTGGTTATTCCTCTATATTTTCTACTAAAGGGGAAGGAGGTTGATCTAATGGCTGAGAGCCTTGTGGTGGATATGGATGCCATTGATGACTCCATGTATTGTAGGCTTCTTATTCTATTGCCTATGGGTTTTATTTTAGGGCTTGTGTGAGTATCATATACATTTCCTTGTCTTACATCTTTATCCACACTAACAAATAATCCAAGGCATTTAAGAAAATATGATCATGATTATATGCTTGGTGATTATAGGAGACATGCACTTTATTGTTTTCCAGCATAGTTTTGAGATAACACCATATTTTATTCTTGGGGTCCCATTCTCTAAAAGGTGAAAGCTTTAAGTTGTACTATGTTCTAGCCTTACCAGCTTGAATGAAATGTGACCTAGTCACATATTGATGTTGTCTAATGCTAAAAGGAATCTTGAAGTAGTAGGCTAAATATATCTGGCCTAATTCCTCATCAATACTATTAAAGACTTGATAGTATATTTACTATTTTGAAATATGATCTAGAAAATGATGTGGAAATAGTAGAGGAGTAGTCATGGTACCATCTACTCAGATGATGGTTACATATGGATATAACCAGTAATATCCCATTTTGTTCAAGGTCCATGTCATGTTATTTGATAATTTGAGCATTGGGGTGCCTTGCATTTCTTGGTATATATGGGGATATACCTCATTGTTTGTCCTTCTAATTTTATTCCTATACCTATGAATGAACATGAAATAAAAATCCTCTCTGACGGTATTTCCCAAATATACATCTGAGAGTGGCCATTCATAACCATAAGGCTTATAAACAGTGGCAATTGCCATGTCCAAAAAGTAATAAATCATGTATAAATTAACAACCTTAGGCCTTAGATCAAGGTAGAGTGTTTTTGACTTTATTCATGCACTTATAATCTCTCCTTGTGCCACCAAATTATTATTTTTTAGCAGTATATCCAATAACATAACCCATTTGACCTGAACATGCATAATACTCAAGAAACAATATAATATATTAAACAATGTCATTGATATTTCAACTTCAAGGATGAATTTAATGATGCAATTAGAGGAGATTGACCCATTTGGATTCAATGTCTAACCATTTATATGCTATTAGTTTAAATTTCCATGTGTGGTGTTACGTTCAAACCAAACATTGTCTAAGACTTGATTGTAGGTGATCTTAAGATAGGGGAGCCTAAGATATATTTTAAATGCCCTTCTCGAGATATAACCAGAGATAGTATTGACTTTATTTATATGCATGATATCCCAAATAATGGTTCTATTAACAAATAAAATATTAAGAGATCAATACATGGCATTACCTCAAGTTTAACCATTGCTTGGTGGAGACCTTGCTCTTTGATTGGTAGTAAATCATCTATATATTATTTGGCCTTTGGAGAGAGTTAATATTTATTATAATATGAATGGATTAATTAAACCTCTTCTTCGAGCATCAAGTAATGTGGAAATTTGAAGTTTAGGTCACTCTTCTCAAGTATTATATCTTTGTATTCTATCAATCCTGCAAATGAGTATGGGGAGGGGACTGAGGGCTTACCCTATTTTGATGAAGAGGCCAATTTTCTCCTTTGGTTTTTGTAATTCAATTGATATCCTAGATTGGTTGATTTTGAACTTATTAGCTAAAGAAAATTGGGGCTTGTCGGACAATGGAAAGCTTGGAAAAATACTTATATAGTTAAAAGAGAAATAGCAAAGTAAATTATTCTTATCATAAATTTTGTATATATCACTCTTAGGCTTAAGTATTGAATGTATTCATGTACCTTCAATGAAGATAATGAACTTTTGATTTTAATTTCCATTTTAATTTGAATGCGCTAATCAGCTTTGGTAGGTGACCTTACTCACCCAATAGAAATCATTCATTAATTCTTTGTGTTTAATCATTAATTTTGAGACAACTATTAGTCATTCATTAAATTACTTCATTTTTATGATATCGATCATTCCCCTTTATGTTTTGGCCATGCCTTATCTAGATAGTGCCACTTGTTAGGTCCTCGTTAATATGACCCTTTGAATCTATTAATAATGTTGGGTAGGTCCCACAGTGGCGAGTTACATGATCACTCCATGTCCCTAATCTTAGGGTACTGGAAGCATAAAAGCTTAGAGCATTGGACTAGTTTTCCTTTTAATTTAGAATTTTTTGTGGTTGTAGGTCACTGTGATTGAGATACATGCAATGATCTCAAAATCTTGGAGACTTGCAAGATCATGATCATTAGAGTATAGACCTATAAACAACATAACTTTCTCATGGATGTGAATTACTGTGAACGTACCAAGTGTTGATCACTCTTAACCCCAGAGGATTGAAAGCTTAGAAGCTTGGCACATGAGAGTGCAGAACCATTAAGTTTGGCTATTAAATGGATGATTTCTCTAAGTTTGCATTTAAATGTGAATATGCCACACAAAATTTTTATGGATCTCTATAGACTCGAGAGCTCGAAATACTTAAAATTCTCACAATGCAAAAATATTGTAATCATCCATATCTTCAAAGACTTATAAAATTTGAAATCATTCAAGGCTTTGAATGATGTGAGAGTGATACATGTTACAACTAGATGGAATATTCAATGTGGGTCTGATTAAATGAAATTAGTGGTTTTTGGTTGTTAATCCTACAATCCAAAATATATATACTAGGACATAGAAATATTAGTTCCATTATCTTGCAAGTCAGAACATCATATTAAAGTAAAATTAATGAAAACACAAGGTGTTAAATGACTTAAAATACTAATTTAAGCTTAGATTTTTATAATTTAAACTTATATAAAGCTATATTTTTTAGAAATAACCCTAGAATAAAATATATGATATCTTAGTCATAGATCTTTAGGCTTATAGATCCCCAAATAAGGGTTTTACAATAATGGGTCCCTGTTTTATTTTTATTTTTAAAATGGGTTGTGTGTGTTAGGGCACATTAAATGGAAAATCATAGGGGAAAATATTAATGAGTATTTTGAGAACCCAAAATTTTAGAAATAAATTATGATAGAACTTTAGTCTTAACAAAGAAAGAATAAGGAAATCTAAATTATAGAACAAACTCTTACTTTCTGATGAAACACACTAACCTTCCCATTCCTTGGATTAGTGTGTGATATAATGAAATTAATTTCTCTTGGTCATGAATATTTAGATGAAGACCTGAATAAAATTTTAGGTTTTATTTTAACTTTTAACCTTACAACCAATAAAAAATGAAGCCTAGGCATTTCTCTACTACCAACTAGGTATCCATAGCCTCAACAAAGATGCCTCTGGTTCCACCCAAAGCCTTGTTCTACTTCCAGCCAAGTGACCATAGCATTGATGGAGTTTACTTGAATCACCTATCATTTATCAGTATTTTTTATTTTAAAAACATTGATAGAGAAAAGTTGGGAGTCACCTTTGGCCAGGTGTGTAGATAATAAAATTTATTGGTCAATATGTCCCTATCAGTGTGTATCTAGTCATATGTTTATCATCTTCTACCCAAGTTTTAGTATATGATAGTGAAATGCATATTTAGAAAAGGGAAGGTTTTCTAAAATTCACATGAGTAAATCAAAGCAAGTTCCAATAGTTGAGTAATCCTATTCAATCTAAATAAGACAAAATTTTAGTCACAATACATACCTCAACTTTATAAAGTTCAGTACTATTAGACTAAATTTCTATGAGAACCGCACTCTCTTTAGGTATTATCCCCTTTATTTTGGCATATTCTTTTAGATTTAGTTTAGGAAATTAGTTGAGATAGTTCTGCAACTTAGGAAACTAAACTAAAAGCATGAAAATAAGCTATCATAAAAAGAAAAATTACCCTAAAGGAAAACAAGTGGAGAAAGTAGGAAATTTAATCTAGAAAATATGAAATATAATCTAGAAAATTAGAAATCTAATCTAGAAAGTAAGAAATTTAATCTAGAAATTAGGAAATATAATATACTCCTACTCTAAATCTCCATTTATAGTTTACTCTAATGCATCTCTAGTTGGATTGGCCATGAATCAATGTTTAAAATATTAACCATTGATTAGAAAGGTGAGATCTTTACCTTATACGTCTTTCAATTAAAATAAATTGTTTCCAAGGATTTTAGATATTTAATATGGTTCAATCCATAATGGAGTGAACTTGTCATGTTGACCTTTTTTTTCATGTTCTTTATCCCAGAGGATAACTAGGTCTGAAACCCTAAAAGCCTTGATTTTAGATCTCTCATCAAACCAACATTTGATAATATACTAATGTTTATTGAAGCTGTGTAGTACTTTTGTTCTTATGCCTTCTAATTAGACTATATCGAGTAGTCTAGAATTTATTCTCTTATCTTCACCTATATACTTTTGCATGAATGGATACATTGGTAATTTGATATTGATGGGGAAGACTAACTGTTATCTATATACCCAAAAAAAGTTAAAGCTTTAAGATCTTACCCGTGTTAGTTCTATCTACCCATAATGCATATTTAAATAAGATACACCATTCTCTCACTTTATTTTGTGAAAAATTCTTTATGGCATCCATCAAGTTCTTATTGGTTAAATTATCTATTCAATTTCCATGTGGGTAATGATTTGAATAGAACTTAAGGGTGATCTAATTATGGTAGGTCCACTATTTAAATTCAATAGATTGTAATGTTGGACCATTATCACAAACCAATGAAATGGGTATGCCAAATCTAGTGAATATGTTAAATCTATGGCTCATGAAATCTTAGTGGAAATAACATCTATCCACTTGGTAAAATAATCAATAACTATGAGGACAAACTTGTGTCCTACCAAAGATTTAATATTTATTACCCCAATAAACTACAAGCCCCATTGGGCAGAAGGGCATCCTTCAATGAATATTTGTAAAAGCATACAAACATTCACCTTTCTCTTTGCAAACACCTGACACTCATGGAAGATTATAAAATTATTTTGAGCATCCTTGAAGATTGTATGCCAATAATAACCCATCCTTAGAATTTTATGATTTGTATTATTACCAGAGGGATGCTCAATACCAGGTTTATGATGCAAGTTATATGGGATGTCCTTAGATTCCTCTTTCAAAACACACCTCAAGTAGATGCCTTCATAGTTATTTATATAAATGAACCCTTTCTTGATCATGAAATGAGTCTATTTGAGCTTGAGGGATCACTTTTGATCTCTATTCAACTTTGGAGGGCATGTCCCTATAAGCAGGTAATGGATGATATGTGATTACCACTCCCCTCTTATCACTTAGGCTTCATTGATTTATTCAATGTGGATGCATGGGTTAGTTTGAGTCATTATCATGATGAGGTCCTGTCCTCTCACCATTTTAATTTCTCTAATTTTAAGGTCAAACTCGTGAATTTTGGCCATCTACTTCCCTCTCCTTTCTCCCAATTCATTCTGGCTAAGCATGATTTTAATGGTTGGGTTAAAAACAATAGCATGCCTTATTTAAAATAATATAATGTATGAATTTTTTGATGGATTTGGTCAAGGATATATGTGCTTATTAAATATGGAATATTATAGTTTCACATCCTTCAATTTGGTACTAATAAATGAAATGAGATACTCATTATCTTCCACCTTTTACATTAATATCACAATAATGGTATGTTCTGAAGTGAAGGAATAAAGAAATAAATCTTTATTGAAATTTGAGATGATGAGGATTGGTGATTGAGGGATTGAGATTTTGATGTCCTAAAAATATTTTTTGGCCTCTGTCGTCCACTAAATCTTGGCATCTTGTTTCATCATGGCATTTAATGGTTTGACAAGTTCTACAAAACTAGAAATGAACTTTCTCATGAATTTGATCTTGCCAAATAAAGACTTTAGATATTTCTTTCTATTGATTTGAGTTAACTTAGTTATGTCTTGGATGTGGTCTGGGTTGATAGAGATCCCTTATTTATTGATAATATGGCCCAATAATTTTCCTTTGGTAACTATGAAAATACATTTTGTGGAGTTCAAATAAACTCCATACCTTCTGCACTTGTCTAAGATGTTTTATAGATGGCCTATGTGGTCATCTCTATTCTTATAAAATATTGTAAGATAAACCATGTAGATGATGATGCACTTATCCACCAGTCTTTGAAAGGTAAAATCCATCACTCTCTAGAAAGTGGCTCTTGCATTGATGAGGTCAAAATACATCCTTTTATATGAAAATGTTTCACATTTGATGGTGAATGCAGTCTTCATCTTAGCCTTTATGTTAAAAAATACCTTGTTGTATCCTAACAATCCATCTAAGAAGTCCACATCATATCTGAGCCACTCACTATCTATATTACCTCATCTAGAGTAGGTAAAGGATAATTATCCTTTATTGAGGCTCTATTTAAGTTACTAAAATCAACACACAACCTAAATTATTTATATTTTTATTGATTGGTACTAAGTTGGCTACCTAAGTTGAGTACCTAAATGGGTAAACAATTTTGACATTCTAGAGCTTTTGTACTTTGGTCTCTATGATAGGTTCTAGCCTAAAAGGGATGGTGTGGGTAATGCCCCTTAGATCAAATATCTCAATTCATCATATGTCCAGTAAATGACATATTTGTAATCTATAAGAAACCCATTCATCCTATATTTTTTGTCCTATATTTTTTGTTTTTAATATAGCTTAGACCTATATTCACCAGTTGAGGAGTTTGGTCAATCTCCAAGTTTTCTTTGGTGAAGTAAAACTAAGTTGATTTTATCTATTTTTGATTTTGTGCCTAAAGGTCAATGTCAAAATCTTATTCCAAGTAAACCATGCCTAAGGGGATTTAGTTTTATTTCATATGTAGAACACACTCTTCACCCATATCTTTAGTCTACATAGTTTAGATATTCCCTTAATCTATTATATGGGCTTCAAAAGCTTTTGAACTTTTTAAGAACTATATGATTGTTGATCATTATCAAACACCTATAAGTTGTCCACATTATCAATAATACAAGGGCATATGACCATTTACACTAAAACTTTATTCATTTTTATTCTTGAAGTGGTTCCAAATTAGTAGTAAAGGTTGCCAACAAATCATCTGTCTGGTTCTTTTCTCTTGGGATGGCCTTGATGCCAAATGATTCAAAGGATTCAAACAAGTCCCAATATTGGTGTTTATACTTATTTAGGTATGCAAGCTTGCACTATTAATTATATATGATCTAGTTTACAACCAATTCAGAGTCACCAAACACTATTAGTTATTTGGAATTTTACTTTAATGTGAATTATAAACCTAAGATTAGGGTTTCATAATCAACCCTATTGTTGGTGCAAGGGAAATACAACATGGAAACGACTAGGTATTATTTTCATTCAGGTCCTTCAGGACAACACCTACACAAAAAACTTGTTTGGAGTGAGCCCCATTGAAGTTTAAAGTCCACATTTAAGAAGGACCTTCAAATTCTTGTTCATACAATTGTTATTAGCTGGTGAAAGTATACATGCTTGTATTTGTTGGTACAAAGTCAAATTAGTTTTTCTTGGTGTTGTACTCAGTAATGAAGTAATTAATTTTGTGCTCTTTGTATAACCTATTTTGGTTTGGTAACCATTTCCAAGGCAACCACATGTGGGAGAAATCTATGGCCATGTACCCATTCAACATTTTTGACCAATCTCATCTTAGTAGAAAACCATATGCCTCTAGACTATCAATGAACATGATATCAATAATTTGATGCACATGTGGATGTAATTCCATTTATATGTGCACATTTAAAAATTATCCAACACATGGGACTAAGGATTTATTGAACTATAGTATCACTCTTTTGGACTTGTCAGGAGTCAAACTTAACTTTTGGTAAACAACCGTAGGCATCACATTAGATGATTTCGTAGAATCCACTAGGTAGTTATGTACTTTTTTTTCTTATCAAACATTCAATTTTATAATAGGAATGAATGTACATTGATTTTATCTTTATGTATCATTACATATACATGGGTAGTCTTGGATTTGTCATAAGTCCTCCCTATTAGGGCCTTATGTAGTAGCATCCTTTGTTTAATGATTCAAACTAGCTCACGATGATTGATATTGGATTTAATATTTTTCATTTTTCAAAAATATTATATATTCCCTTACCTTGAAGTTATAAACTTTTTGTTGTTCCTTTTCATTAGGAGGATAATGTTCCCTCCTAGGCAGAGGTGCATTATATCTAAATGAAGGGGGTGGATTTTTTTTAGCATTCAAATCAAGAGGGGTAGTAGCACTATTATTGGGATGAGTTTAATAAGTCATGGGATAATTTATTATTAGGTTATAATTATCCATAATGTGTTGATATGGATGGAAAGCATGAACCCCATTAGTGTTATCCTTAGGCTCATTATCATCTTCCCCTAAGAAGGGGAAGACATAAGTGTTAAATACCATATCCTTGCTAAGGTTACCAAAATAATCTAATGAAAAAGGTTATTGTTGACTAGCATACTTTTATTTCCTCTTTTCTTCCTGTTAAAATATTTCAAAAGTAGTGCAAAACTTGATACAAAGTTCCCTGTGTTTTGCAGTTTTATGGATAAGACACTAGTTTGGAAGAGCTGCGTCCATGATGTTGATCTATGGACTTTTTTTAGATAGAACTAATGTGCATGATTATCTATAAGCATGTTTTACCTCTATAACTCATAACCCTAATTATTTTGATTAGAGTTCTACCACTTATATGGCCCATATGTTTTTGCATGCTAAGAAATGCAATACTTAGTTTCTATACAATCCTCTAGATGGCTTCCACCTCTGTCTTAATTGAGTTGGGAGAATTGTCATGTGTGTAATTTATATTAAATAGTACATATGGTTGACTCTATCTCATGGTTAGAAGTAGAATTGTTCAATAAACTAGGATGTTGATTCTAGGCAACATGGGTTAATGGCAATTGATTGTGCGCTAGGGTTTGGTTCTATGCGACAACATTTTGATTTACATTAGGGTCTAGGATGAAAAATAGGTAGACATGCCCAAGACTAAGTGGAGGTAATGATTTTTGTTTCTATACATTTATTGCTTTCATTTAAGCTAATAGTAAAGTATTAATGTTGATATCCCTATGCAAAAACATAACAATTATGGAATCAAGGTAAATTTTATATATTTCAACGGCCAATGGCTCATTAGGATAATAGGTACACTCCAATATAGTAAACATATTTTAAAACTAAGTGTTGAATGCTTAGATTATCTCATTGGGATATTGTTTCATGATGGCAAAGTGTTGATAGATAAAAATTGCACTGGTAACTTGGCCAAATCAAGCTAAGAAGGTATCTTGACATTCTGTCCAAGTTGTAATTGACCTTTTTGGAATATTTGGAAACCAGTCATAGGCTACTTATTGTAAATTGAAGGGAAATATTTTTAAATCCATGTCATCTTGATTTATATTCAATATCCCCAAAGTGGATTTAAAATCTTTTATATGTTATTACATAGTCCTTCCTCTTGAGGGGGAGAAAGAAGGAAGATGTTTCTTTAGGTTTGTAGGAAATTCATGAATTGATCTTGTGACATTGATAGTTGATCTAGTCAGTGAAGTTAGGGATTGAGGTGGGGGATTGGCTAGAGGAGGAGGATTAAGAGGTGAATTATTGAGATAAGCCATCTGAACTAATGGAAGATGAGGTTGTCTTCTTGGGGATGATGATTTTTCCCTAGGTTTTCTATAAAAAACTATATTATACCTAACCTTTCTATGGATTTATAAAGGTGGTTGTAATAGGTTATCATGTGAGGTTAACCTTGTTAGTCATATTACCTAGTGTAACTCAATTGATCTTACTTCTTAGGATAGAGGTAGAGGATAAAAGCCCTCCTTCTACTACCAATTTAAAACTTTTATTAATGTGTGTTTTATACACACCCAAAAAATTTCCTATGAGGTTGCCTCTAATGTTATGGGATCAATGAATAGACTAAAGTCAAGACATGAGTTGTAGGATAATCAATTTTATAACAACCTCTTGGTAGAATAATAGTGAGTGACAAAGATTGTTTACTGTAGTTGAATTGGATATGAATGAACCCATATCTATTTAGAGTGGGTGTAAAGATGATGATTCTAACTAAGGTGGGTATGATTTCAAAATAAAATTAAAAAAGAGAGAAAAGTAAGGTATAAAAGAGAGCCTATGGGAACCTAGGGAAAAAACCTTTTAAGACTAGTATTTGAACTCAAATAGGAAAAATAATCTAAATCAATTCTTGTTGTAAGTTATTACAGCACACAAATAATCAAATACAGTGAAGAGTCAAAGGAATCATAACATAGTATACTTCAACATTCATAAATCAAAGGTTGCCTAATTTTAAGATTATTATTGCACATCTACAAGAGGATTATGATAAACATCAAAAATATATTCAAATCAGCTATAGCTAAAAATGAAAGACTATATTCTAAAATAGATAACTAATACACAATAAAATCACTAATATACTAGAATAATGGAATGTCTCAAATAATCCATAGAATTAGATAAGAATCAATATTTACCCATATATATCAAGTCAAGTAGAACTTATTTGAATTACTTATTAATATGAATAGCCAAAATTCTCCTCCTTTTAAGACTAGGAGGTTACATGTATTTATAAGCTTGGGATGGGGAAGGCCTCATATCTTTAATATTCACCTAAAATTACAAGTTCAAAAATAGAACCTTCTTTCAAAATCATGCAAAGATGCATGTACAATGATAATACTCAAAATAAAATTCATATCTAGAAATACAATATACATGTAAAATAAATAGATTGGGAACTAAAGTCCCATCTTGGTAATAACCATGAAAATACATAATCATTATAAAATCGACGTGGTGATGCAATGCTATTAACTAGAAGCATTGATGGAGATATTACAATTACAAATATGGTAAGGACTAAGAGTTTTGTGAAGAAAGGGAGGCACTAAAAAATATTTGTGTACATGGGACCGACCCAAAATTGGCTAATTTAGATTTTCTCTCTTTAGCCAGTGCATAAGCTACATTAATCTATTTATCTATGATTTCAAAATATAGTAACAAGGGCTTGGAAATTCTAACTACCTTAGCTATTAATATTTTTTTATCTGTCTCTGAGCTCTTGAATTCAACTACTAAATCCTTTGCTTTTGTTAATTATTTTAAACAAAACTAACCAATTATAATGTTTTTTTTTTGTTTTATACACATTACCTTCTAATTTTTGTTTTATTTTTTTAGTAGCTAAGTGGATAAGGTTCTCAAAATTGATTTCGTTAACTAGATTCCCTACTTGGGTGATTACCTTGGTTACTCTCATATCTCCCAAATTTTGCAGTGCTTCACTTTCTTGACTAATAAAAGGACCCATTAGTTTCTTCATTTTTATGCCAATTTAAGGAGGCATCCCTCTTGCAATTCACATACTTTAAACACAAAGAAGCATCCATGTTGGTCATGAGGTTCAGTTGATCAAAATCACTAATCCTAGAATACTAAACTAGGAAATTCAATCTTCTTTTTTTATCCTTCATATTATTCCACAGTGTAACAATATTGACTCTATGGGCCTGACTACCTTCCCTAGACACTTTGATACTGAACAAAATATTTTATAACTTTGTAGATACACTCTAAACATCAAAAATAACTTCATGATGAGCCTATGTAATTTGCATTTACTTCCACCTTTTTAAGGCTTACTCAGTAGTCTAGTGCATTTCCATCATTACCACCCTAATGGAATCCACAAAAGTGTTGAAATCCTCAATATATTCAGTAGGGAAATTGGGATTTCTTTTAGGATTCTTAAAAAAAGAGAACAAGTTTTCTCTTTATTCAAATTCCACCTTACCTTTTATTCTTACATTAAACATCTTCCTTTTCCTCACTCTTTGAATAGTCCCACTTTCTTTATTGAGCTAAGTGGAGACTATGGGTAGATTTGTATTTCATCTATGACATTATGCATCTAACTTACCCATTGGGGAATAATAAGCTCTCTCATTTCTTCTTCTTGAGTGAGATCATTAGAAGGGATGTCATCATAATGGTTGGTAGGGAGGCACTTATTTTAATATGTATTTAGGGAATTTTATAGCCTATAATTTCCCATGGGGAGGTTTTTTTCATAGGTGTTACCTCTACAAAGAATCTAGTTAAACTTGGAGTTATCTCCAAAGTCATTATTACTTTTGGTATGGCCAATGGTTGGGGCATGGAAAGTTTTATTTGGGTCAGCATTTTATTGGGAGACATAGAATTTATCAAAATGGAATGCCCTAGGAGTCCTTATTATTTTTGATAAGAAATGATAACTAAATCAACACTAGTACTAATAAAATTATATGATACAACCCTATGTGTTAATGAAGGTAAACTTACATCTGCAATATCTATATTAGGAACTAAAGAAATAATGGAAGATAATACCTCATATAATTTTATGACTTTGTTTTTGTGTGAGGCCAACTAAGGTGTCTCCTCCTTCATGCTCACCTAGACTCAAAGACTTAGTCTTTTTCATCTCAACTTCTTTAATATCTGATTGTGCCACACCCATTTCCTTATCTTCTTCATATAAAAGATAATCAACCAAATATATTACTTATTATATTTATTCTTCTTCTCAAAGCTCCATTATATTCTCCACATCATTTTCCTCCTCCTCAGTAGCTTCTTCTATAATAAGGATTCTAAGTGATGGCTTCTCATCCAGTTTTTTATCCTAGCAGGGAGTAGGAGAGTCTTATGCTTCCTTTAGTAGGTAAAAATGAGTGGAGTGGAAGGTGGATGAGATGTTTGAGGGTTTTTGGGAACAAATTTAGTAGGAAGTGAAGTTGAAGGTGATGAAGAGGAAGGAGTGGAAGGTGGATGAGATGTTTGAGGGGTTTTGGGAACAACTTTAGTAGAAAGTGAAGTTGAAGGTGATGAAGTGGAAGGAGTGGAAGGCACAAGGATTATTTGAAGGGACTTAGGAGATTGTAGAGAGTCAAGGGTAGTTGTAATTAAAGTGAAATATATTTGTATAAATTTATGAAGGCTTACTTGGGTGAATATAGTAAGAGGAGGTAAATGAGTCATCATAAAATTGATCTTATTTTGTTTATCTGAGGAAAAAATGACCTCTCCATTGTAGTTATTTTGCATAGGACCTGTACATGTGAAACTAGTGAAGTATAAGGGACTTGAAGACTAGTAAGTCCTCAAAAAGTATCCTGTTGGTATCTAGAACAACAAACATGCTCTGATACCACTTGTTGGGAGGGGTGTACACCGGAAGCACACAATTTGATTACTAATACCAAGCAACTTAATATGCGGAAATTAACCAGATTCACCAAGTAACTAGAATTCAGAATAACACAGCATATGAGAGACAATACCAAATTGTATTAACACTTTATACAGAAAAGAATACAATAAAGAAGATGCCACTTCTTCTCCACCACCTTACAGAGGTTTCCCACACCTCAAGTGAACAATAATTCTTCTCTCCAAAGCTCTCCCTCTCACAGGTCTCAACACCCAACTCAAATACAGAGTTGGTGTTCACCTCCCGTGCTCCACGCACACCACAAGTGCTCCACGCACTCCACAAGCACTCCACGTGCTCCACAAGTACTCAAAGTACTTCAAGTAGATCTCCCATGAATCTGCAACAACCTGCAATTCAACAGACCATACTTATGGAAGGAACTCCCTTGCCTTCCTCTTGCTCTATCCGAGTACACACCTGTACTCCAAGTAGATCCTGCCTGATACTGCTCCCTGTAGTGTTGCTGTCTGTATGACCTTGCACACCTGCAAATCAAGCAATGGTTCTAATCACCTGTGAACCTCGACCTTGCACACACATACACCTGCAGATCAATGATCTTACTTACCATGTAGATCTCCTATATAGGCCATGCAACTGTGACCAAGATCCTACACTCTTGAAGAACCCAGCTGGCTCTCCAATCCAGCACCAACACACCTGGTACTGTGGCACTAGGAGGAACGCACCATAGCTCTACCTCACACACAGAAGGAGCTTATAATTATGCTCTCTTACTCCCTAGCACACTTTTCCAATACAACCATGAGTCTATTATATAGATCTCATCCAAACAATGATTAGACATCTAATTACAATAATTAGATCCGCAGCTATGAGTCTAAAATTAGCACTCATCATGCAAACTCTTGGTTCGTTAGCTAACTGCCCGTAAATAGCTCGCAGTCGAACCACACAGGCGACCGACGCCGGTCCCTGTCTGCCTGGAGGTGACCGACGTCGGCCGATATATGACCGACGTCGGTTGCTTCTCTGTGTTATCCCGCCGACGTCGGCTGATCAGACCGACCCCAACTTCTTCTGCAACTCAGCAACCTTCAGCAACCTCCTCTCCTGTTTGCATCAGTGAAGCTTTTAGCTCCACAATCCTAACAATCTCCCACTTGGAGATAAACAACTGCACTGTACCTATACCTGTACTCCATCTAATCTGTTTCCTGGTTTGTATCCCTCTTCAAGCTCCCACCTGAAGACAACCCACCACACAACCTGTGATGTACCACCTGTCATCCGAGTACCCTGCCACATCCGAACCTACAAATACATGTAGTGAAGTCCTGACCCTGCATAGCAACACCTGCTGCCGGTCCCTCTCAGAAAACCTGAGAATCCACTTCCCCGAATTGGCTCCTAACTCTCTGACAGCTCCCACTGTATGGGAATACTCAGGTCTATACCAGACCTCATGTGATTTCGGACACTGTACCTGTCCAGCCTTTAGTGTGCTCCGGCTCTGTATCCTGAACCTCATCAACACCTGATTCACATCAGCTCCCACTCGAGACAAAATCACCCTGTGATCTCCATGCCTCCCATGTCAAAGAATTCCGCTGCTCCAAACTTCACCTGACATGCCACTGAACTAATCTTACCCTTAGCTCAGCAAAACCTTGTATGTACACCCCTGCTAGCTAGCATACTATCCACATACAGCTACAGAATGATGTCGCGACTCATCATCCCCCTAGTAAGACAAAACACAGTAGTTACCTGACACTGACTGAAGCCATGCTCCGTCCTCCACCTGTCAAAACCTGTACCACTGTCCTGCAGCTCCACAAGACCATATACCTGGTCTTCCGTCTCATGTGTCCATTCTCTCCATTCTTCTACTAAGGAATCCATTCGTCTCTGTGCTTTTATACCTGCTGGCAACTCTACCAAGACACACCTGTCTGGTTCTCCTCCAAGGAATCACATCCTCATCCATGCCAAGCTCACACCTATTTCCTGGATCCTTCCTGCTCTACAATCAGCAACAAGTATGAAGAAGAGGAACAATGAATTTGAGGGCCTACTTACGCCTTCAGTCCTCCGTATGGGTGTTTGAGACTCGTTGACAGCTTGCTGTCCACCCAAAATTCATTACAGTGACCGACCTCGGTCACTCCACAGTCTGCATCCGACCGACGTCGGTTTCATGCGTCTGTACCTGACTACCAACCTGCCTGCGCTGGTGTCCCTGCTGCCGACGTCGGTCCTCATAACCGACATCGGTCTTACATACTGCCGACGTCGGTCCCATGACCGACATCGGTCTTACCCTGCCCGACATCGCCGGCTTCGGTCTGCACATGACCGACATCGGCACCTGTCTGTTCGACGCCGGTTCCTTCTGACTGACATCGGTGTCTGTGTTCGCCTATGAGTGATGAATTTTTACCCGCGAGCTTCTTTGAATCAAAATCCATGTCCAAACTGCCCTGCTCAGAAGTATCCAGCCACATCCACTGGGTTCTGTCCGCCATCTCCTCCATAAACACCAAGGCTTTCCAGTTCTTAAGCCTATCAAATATATCTGTCTTCCGCTTAAGAACATGCATCTCCTTCCTGCTCATGTGACCAAGCCTACGAAGCCACATCTCCGCAACAAAAGAAGAATCAGTAATATAAACAAGTAGATAAAGGATACCTGTTTTCTTACCACCAGCTAATTCAAGTGCATCCGCTGTGAGAGTTCTTGTGCATCTCTCATCACCCAATCTTTCTGAAGAAATTAGCCATATCTCCAAACCTGGGACCTGCATGACCTTCATCAACACCTGTGTGTTGGCCGCCTGCAATTTCAGCTTCACTTCCCCTTTGCCAATCCTTTGGCAAGGCTTACCAGCTCCTCTACCTGGAACTGCATGGAAAGAGGCAACCGAATCTTTTATCCAAGATTCAACTTTATCCAAGAAACCTGCAAACACATCCTGTGCAACAACACCTGCTACATCTGTATCTTCAGTTTCTTCATGCTGATCTATTACCAACCAACAATAATCTTTTACCTGCTCTTTCTTTCCATAGGACCGTGAGTGACCATCTGTGCTTTTCAACTCCTCCATTCTTAGCTTACTTTGATCTGCCGTTGCTCTACTCCCACTCGATCAGAAACCCCTGAGAGTGCCCTGTAACCAAAAACAAAACCTGCTTCCTCCAACCTCAGCTCAGATACCACCTGTTGGTATCAAGCTCAAGAACCTACAACCAAGGCTCTGATACCACTTGTTGGTATCTAGAACAACAAACATGCTCTGATACCACTTGTTGGGAGGGGTGTACACCGGAAGCACACAATTTGATTACTAATACCAAGCAACTTAATATGCGGAAATTAACCAGATTCACCAAGTAACTAGAATTCAGAATAACACAGCATATGAGAGACAATACCAAATTGTATTAACACTTTATACAGAAAAGAATACAATAAAGAAGATGCCACTTCTTCTCCACCACCTTACAGAGGTTTCCCACACCTCAAGTGAACAATAATTCTTCTCTCCAAAGCTCTCCCTCTCACAGGTCTCAACACCCAACTCAAATACAGAGTTGGTGTTCACCTCCCATGCTCCACGCACACCACAAGTGCTCCACGCACTCCACAAGCACTCCACATGCTCCACAAGTACTCAAAGTACTTCAAGTAGATCTCCCATGAATCTGCAACAACCTGCAATTCAACAGACCATACTTATGGAAGGAACTCCCTTGCCTTCCTCTTGCTCTATCCGAGTACACACCTGTACTCCAAGTAGATCCTGCCTGATACTGCTCCCTGTAGTGTTGCTGTCTGTATGACCTTGCACACCTGCAAATCAAGCAATGGTTCTAATCACCTGTGAACCTCGACCTTGCACACACATACACCTGCAGATCAACGATCTTACTTACCATGTAGATCTCCTATATAGGCCATGCAACTGTGACCAAGATCCTACACTCTTGAAGAACCCAGCTGGCTCTCCAATCCAGCACCAACACACCTAGTACTGTGGCACTAGGAGGAACGCACCATAGCTCTACCTCACACACAGAAGGAGCTTATAATTATGCTCTCTTACTCCCTAGCACACTTTTCCAATACAACCATGAGTCTATTATATAGATCTCATCCAAACAATGATTAGACATCTAATTACAATAATTAGATCCGCAGCTATGAGTCTAAAATTAGCACTCATCATGCAAACTCTTGGTTCGTTAGCTAACTGCCCGTAAATAGCTCGCAGTCGAACCACACAGGTGACCGACGCCGGTCCCTGTCTGCCTGGAGGTGACCGACGTCGGCCGATATATGACCGACGTCGGTTGCTTCTCTGTGCTATCCCGCCGACGTCGGCTGATCAGACCGACCCCAACTTCTTCTGCAACTCAGCAACCTTCAGCAACCTCCTCTCCTGTTTGCATCAGTGAAGCTTTTAGCTCCACAATCCTAACATATCCCTTATAAGATTAGGATTTGATTTCTTCTAACTACTAGATTCATGTGGTTGCTCCTATGTAGCTTCTATTGAAGGGGAAGGAGGTTGATCTGGTGGTTGAGAGCCCTATGGTGGAGATCGAGGCCATTGTTGATTCCATGAATTTTGGGCCTCTTCTTATTTTGCCTCTAGGTTGTATTGTAAGGATTGGGAAATTATCATAGACATTGAATTGTCTTTCATATTTATCCACACTTCCAAATCATCTGAGACATTTAATAAAATATGATCATGATCATATACCTAGTGATTATAGGAGACACGAACTTTCTTATTTTTTAGGATAATTTTGAGATACCCCCTTATTTTCTTCTCGGGGTCCCATTATCTAAAATTTTAAAGATGTAAGATGTACTGTGTTCTAGCATTACCAACATGAATGAAATGTGACCTAGTCACATATTTATATTGTCTAATGTTGAAAATAATCTTGAAGTAGTAGCCCAAATGTATTTGACCTAATTCATCATCAATACTATTAAAGACTTGATAGGTTATTTTGTGATCTAAAATATGATCCAAAACATGATGTGGTAATAGTAATGGAGTAGTCTTGTTACCCTCTACTCAGATGATGGTTACATTTGGATATAACCAATAATCTCCAATTTTGCTAAGGGTCTGTGTCAGGTTTTTTGATAGTTCGGGCATCATGGTGCCATGTATTTATTGCTATATAGGATGATATACCTCATTAATTATCATTATAATTTCATTCATGTACATATGAATGAACATGAAATAAAAATCCTCTCTGACATTGTTTCCCAAATATTATTTTGAGGGTTTCCATTTCTAACCATAAGGCTTGTAAACAATGGCAATTACCATGTCTAGCAAGTAAACATGATGTAGAAATTATTGTTCTCAAGCCTTCAATCAAGGTAGAGTATATGTGATTTAAATTTTTAAGAGTATAACAAATAACAAAACCCATTAAATTAGAACATACACAATACTTGACAAACCATATAACCTATTTAACAGTGCCATTGTTATTACAACTTCAAGTCTAAATTTAATGATGCAATTAGAGGAGATTGCCCCCTTTGGATTTAACCCTTGACCATTTGCAAGCCATTACTTTAACTTTCTATCTACAGTGTTATGCTCAAGCCAAACATTGGTCAAGCCTTGATTTTAGGATGTCTAAGGATAAGGGAGCCTAAGATATCTTTTGAATGCACTACCCAAATTATAAGTAGAGGTACTCTTAATTTTATTTACATGCACGATATCCCTAATAGTGGTTCCATTAACAAATAAAACTTTCAAGAGGTCAAAACATGGCATTACCTAAAGTTTATATGCCACCTAATGGAGACCTTGCTCTTTGATTGGTAACAAATCATCTATGAATTTTTTGGCCTTAAGAGAGAGTTCATCTTTAGTAGAATCTGACTGATTGATTTGACCTCTTCCTAGAGCATCGAGTAATGTGGAAATTTGAATTTCAGGGTACTCTTTTCAAGTATTACATCTTTGTACTCTATCAATCTCACAAATGAGTATGGGGAGGGGACTGAGGGCTTATCTTATTTTGATGAAGAGGCTATTATTCTCCTTTGGTCACTATAATTCCTTTGATGTCCTAGATTGGTTCATTCTATGCTTACTAGATAAAGAAAATTAGTTATCATTTGACACTGGGAAGCTAGAGAATACCTTTTTTTAATTGAAAGAGAAATAACAAAGTGAATCCTTCTTATCATAGATTTTATATATATCACTCACAATCCTAATTATTAAATGTATTCATGTGCCTTTAATGTAGATATTAAACTTTTGATTTTAATACATGTTTTAATTTGAATGTGTTTGTCAGCTTTGGTAGGTTCCCTTACTTACCAAATGATAATCAATTGTTAGTTCTTTATGTCTAGTCATTAATTTTGAGATAACTATCAGTCATTCTTTAACTTGATTCTATGTCCTGCTATTGATCATTTCCATTTATGTTTTGGCTATGCCTTTCCTAGATAGTGCCACTTATTAGGTCCTTGTTAACCTAACCCTTTAAATCTATTCACTATGTTGGGTGGGTCCCATAGTAATGAGTTAATGCAATCAAACCATGTGGCCTAATCTTAGGGTACTAGAAGCACATAAGATCATAGAACTAGACTAGTATTCCTTTTGGTGAAGAATATTTCATGGATGTGGGTGGAATCTCAAAGACTTATGTGCTCAAAACCATTGGATTGCAGACCTCAAAACTACTTAAATTTCCCATGGAAGTAGATTACCATAAATGTGTCAAGTGTTGATTACTCAAAACCATGGAGGCTTAGAAGTTTAAAATCTCAGCACATGGGAGTGTAGAACCATTAATTTTATCTATTAAATGGATGAAGTCTCTAAGTTTTCATTTTAAT
The DNA here is from genome assembly GCA_037957365.1 of Torreya grandis. Taxonomy (NCBI): domain Eukaryota; kingdom Viridiplantae; phylum Streptophyta; class Pinopsida; order Cupressales; family Taxaceae; genus Torreya; species Torreya grandis. Next base: position 3,552,788 of record JARHVA010000415.1, read on the forward strand.
GTGAATATGCCATGTAGGGAATTTATGGAGCCTGGGAGAATCAGGAGCTCAAAAAACTAAATGATTCACCACGTAGAAATCTTGTAATCATCCATAGCTCTGAAGACAATAAAATTTCAATCATCTAAGGCTTTGAATGATGTGAGATCGACACATGTCACAACTATGAAGAATCTTCAATGTGGGCCTGATTGGATGAAATTAATGGTTTTTAGCTATTAATCATGTGATCTAAAATATATATACTAGGACATAGAAAAATTAGTTCTATTAGATTACAAATTAGAACATCATATTAAAGTAAAATTTATGAAAACTGAATGTTTGAAATGACTTAGAATACTAGTTAAGCTTGGATTTTTATAATTTAAACTTATGTAATTCTAGATTTTTTGGAAATATCCCTAGATGACAAATGCATGATATCTTAGTCATAAATATTTAGGATCATATCTCCTCAAATACAGGCTATAAAATAATGGGTCCCTATTTTAAAAGTTTTTTAAAAATGGGGTGTGTGTGTGTTACGACACAACGTGGAGTGCCTGAATTAACAAGGAGAGGGGTTCCTTGGGTTACAATACCGATAGCTATGAGATCACTAATGCCAACCCCCACACCCATACCTACAAGGTTAAGAGTGGTAACATGGGACATTGGGAGTCTAACAAGTGATATCACATGATACAATCTCATAATTGTCAAGAAGAATTTGGAGATGATGTAATTTTAGCCAAACTCTATCTATTTGACTTTGGATCTAGAGGGTAACATTAGAACTCACTACAACTTTGCTAGTTATAGAAAATCTCCTTTCCATATCTTTACGATTAAAAAATCCTTTATTTCTAGTTTTCTAAATCTAAAAAAGAATGTCATCATAGAAAATTTACCAAATTCTACTATATCTTACACAAAACAAGGCAAAGTCCCAAGATAATAATTTAGGTTCGAATGGATTTAAGAGGGTATGAATCCATATCTAGGTGGACCGAGCATGATGATATAACCATAAAAGTTGTTTAAGGGTTTTTGGTTGGTGAAAACCAGGGTAGATGGGGTTTGAGACCTCCATGTGCTTTAGTTGGTCACCAACAAGTAAACCTTGTTAAATAATAAACCAAATAAAATGGGCTTTCTTGTTAAGGTATGGAGCTAAAAGCTTCACCAAGGAGTGCATTTCATAGTTTCAGGTTTACACAGTCACCGGTATCAGTCAGGAGCGACCATCATCGATCAGTATCAGTTACAGAGATGCCAGCGTCGATAGAAGGTCGGCCGACATCGGTCACAGGCAGGCAGCAGGAACCGTTGTCGGTCACCTGTGCCTCCAGAGAGCTATTTTCGTGGATAGAAGCGAGTGTTTTCATGGAAGGATTAAGTCAGAGTCTTAAGTCTGCGTCTCTATCTTTAGCAAGACTATTTTTAGAGCCCTTGTTTAAGTGGCTTAACTATTGGTTGTAATTGCATTCTCAAGTTTCCTAATTCTATATGTAGGATTAGATCTTCTTAGCTTAGTAGTGTAGATTATTGTATTGTAGAGAGCAGTACAGAATTGTGAATCATTCCAGATTGTTGGAGTTGATTGTAGCTCTTAAGGGAAAGAGATCTAGAGAGAGATCTATACATCTGAGAGAGGTGTGGAAGAAAGGAGTTTCTTCAATTGTATTCCTTCTGTAAAGAGTTTAATACAAGTTTTTAGGGTGGTTTCTTGTATTATTGTTTCTTTGTCAATTCTGATTCTAGTTGCTTATCTATCTGATTGATTTCTGCATTTAATTGCTTTCATAAGTGTAATCAAATTGTTGGTTGATCCCCAACAAGTGGTATTAGAGCTCAGGTTCACGAACAAGTGGTTCAGATCTGTGTATTCTGTGTTCATTACAGGTTACTCACAGAGGTTTCTGTTTGAGTGGGAGAAGCAATGGTAGAGGAAAGCAAACTGAGAATGGATAAGTTCAATGGCAAGAACTATCAGCTATGGAGAATGCAGATAGAGGATTATCTGTATCAAAAGGACTTATACTTATCGTTAGGAGGGACTACTAAGAAGCCCAAAGACATGGAGGATGAAGAATGGAAAGTTATTAACAGAAAGGCTATGGGGTCTATAAGACTGAGTCTTGCATCCACTGTGATATCTAAATTATCACAGGCAAAGTCTACGGTAGAGTTAATGTCTACTCTAGCAAATATGTATAGTAACTCTCACAGCTGAATCTTGGAAGGTTACCAAGGGAGCACTTGTTATGGCCAGAGGTAAGAGAGTAGGTACTCTCTATTTGTGTAATTGTGTTACTGACATTTCTCCTTTTGTATTATCTACTTCAGATGTAGATGCAAATTTGTGGCATCACAGGCTCGGCCACATGAGTGAGAAGGGGATGTCCATTCTTAAGTCAAAAGGTATGTTTCCAGATTTGAAAAGCATAGATCTAGAATTTTGTGAGCATTGTATTTTTGGAAAGCAGAGAAGAGTGAGTTTACTCAAGACCGTGTCAACAAATAAGAAGCATAAGTTGCAACTTGTTCACACAGACGTGTGGGGACCAGCTCAAGTTGCCTCTATTGGTGGATCAAGGTACTATGTGTCTTTCGTAGATGATGCTACAAGAAAGGTATGGGTCTATTGTATTAAGAATAAATCTGATGTATTTGAGACTTTTAAGATTTGGAAGGCTATGGTTGAGAATGAAACAGGCAAGAGATTGAAGTGCCTGAGATCTGACAATGGTGGTGAGTTCTACAGCCACAAGTTCAATTGGTATGTTTATATGCATGGAATCTGCAGACAAAGGATGGTTTCAAGGACACCTCAGCAAAATGGAGTTGCTGAAAGGATGAACAAAACAATACTAGAGCGTGCAAGGTGTATGAGATTTCATGCTGGGTTGCCTTTATAGTTTTGGGCAGAAGCCGTGGATATTGCAGTGTACCTGATTAACAGAGGACCCTCTATAGCTCTGGATGGTGGAATTCCAGAAGAGGCATGGACAGGTAAAAAGCTAGATCTCTCATATCTCAAAGTTTTTGGTTGTGAAGCCTTTGTGTACGTGGATAAGGAAAATAGAAAGAAGCTGGATGCTAAGTCTATGAGGTGCACGTTTATTGGCTATGGCTCTGATGATTTTGGTTTCAGATTTTGGAATCTAGGAACTAATAAGATAACTAGAAGTCGTGATGTTGTTTTGAATGAAAAAGTGATGTATACTGATCAGCTGAGGAAGCTGAATCAATTTGGGCAGAGCAATGGTGAATTGGACGAGGTGACAGTCCCAAAAGAGCTCGCAGGAAAAAGAAATAATCACTTATAGGAAAACACAGAGACCGACATCGGTCAGGCAAGAACTGACATCGGCACTATAGCAACCGATGTCGGCCATACAGACACCGACATCGACAGGTCAGGGACCGAGGTCGGTCAAGTAGAACCGACGACGGTCAGTTACAGACTTGGAGTTGACCGAGGTCGGTCACTGTCAGAGAATTTGGGCAGACATCGTGTTATGGATGAGTCTCAGATGCCCATCAGGAGGTCAGACAGGGTAAGTAAACCTCCAATTCATTATTCACCTTCGTTATTCTATTTTTTGATTACTGATGGTGGAGAACCAGAGTGTTTTGAAGAAGCAATACAGGTGGATAAAAAGAAATAGTGGGAGCTAGGCATGAATGAGGAGATAGATTCCTTGATGGAGAACCAAACATGGGATTTGGTTGAGTTGCCAGCTGGTAAGAGAACACTGAAGAATAGATGGATCTACAGACTGATAGAAGGTGAGAATGGTAAGATGAGATTTAAGGCCAGATTGGTTTTGAAAGAATTTGCATAGATACCAGGTATTGACTTTGGTGAGATTTTCTCTCCTATTGTTAAAATGACTTCTATACGGACTGTTTTGTCTTTAATTGCTATTGAGAATTTGCATCTTGAGCAACTTGATGTTAAGACAACATTTCTTCATGGAGATTTAGATGAAGAAATCTATATGGATTAGCCGGAAGGATATGAGGTGAAAGGTAAGGAGAAGCTAGTGTGCAGACTACAAAAAAGCTTGTATGGTCTCAAGGAAGCCCCTAGACAGTGGTATTTAAGATTTGACAGGTTTATCACTGAGCATGGCTACAGTAGGTGTTAATCTGACCATTGTGTATATTTTAAGAGATTTGATAACGGTAGATATATTATTCTATTGTTGTATGTAGATGATATGCTAGTTTCAGGATCACACATGTAGGATATCTCTGAGCTAAAGTTGAAATTAGCTCACACATTTGCTATGAAGGATTTGGGAGCAGCGAAGAAAATCCTTGGCATGAGCATTAAGAGAGACAGGAAAAGTCACAGGTTGATTTTGTCTCAAGAGGATTATGTGAACAAGGTGTTAAAATGGTTTAATATGCAAGATGCAAAGCCGGTAAGCACACCTATGGCTGGACATTTCAAGCTGAGTAGAGATCAAAGTCCAAATTCACATGATGAGGTAGAGTACATGAGAAGAGTTCCATATTCTTCTGCAGTAGGAAATTTGATGTATGCAATGGTTTGTACTACACTGGATATTTCCCAAGCAGTGGGAGTTGTAAGTATATGGCCAATCCAGGAAAGGAACACTGGAAAGCAGTATAGTGGATCCTTAGATATCTGAAAGGGACAAGCAGTAGGCATTTGTGCTATGGCGGTTCAAATACTTCTCTACATGGTTATATAGATTCAGATATGGCAGATGATTTGGATGGTAGGAGGAGCACAACAGGATATATTTTCACTATTGGTGGAACAGTGGTTAGCTGGATTTCTAAGATGCAGAAGGTTGTTGCCTTGTCAACTATAGAATCAGAGTATATTGCAGCCACAGAAGCTAGCAAAGAAATGATATGGATGACACGGTTCATGAAAGATCTTAGAAAGGAGCAAGAGAGTTGTAGGCTATATAGTGATAGTCAGAGTGCAATTCATTAGGCTAAGAATTCAGCCTTTCATTCTAGAACAAAGTATATACAGCTAAGGTATCACTTCATACGACAGGTATTGGAAGATGGTGAGTTAAAGCTGGAGAAGATCCATAGAGATAAGAATCTTGCTGATATGCTAACTAAGCCGGTTACAAAGGAGAAGTTGAATCTTCATTCAACTTTCCTTGGTCTTCATGATTGAGTTGAATATAGTGGAGCTAGAAGATGTTGCTTTACAGGTACAGGTGCAGCTGTTTATCTCCAAGTGGGAGATTGTTAAGGTATGGAGCTAAAAGCTTCACCAAGGAGTGCATTTCATAGTTTCAGGTTTACACAGTCACTGGCGTTGGTCAGGAGCGACCGACATCGGTCTATATCAGTTACAGAGATGCTAGCATCAGTAGAAGGTCGGCTGACGTCGGTCACAGGCAGGCAGCAGGAACCGTTGTCGGTCACCTATGCTTCTAGAGAGCTATTTTCGTGGAAAGAAGTAAGTGTTTGCATGGGTAGATTAGGTTAGAGTCTTAAGTCTACGTCTCTATCTTTAGCAAGACTATTTTTAGAGCCCTTGTTTAAGTGGCTTAACTATTGGTTGTAATTGCATGCTCAAGTTTTCTTATTCTATATGTAGGATTAGATCTTCTTAGCTTAGTAGTGTATTGTAGTGTAGATTATTGTATTGTAGAGAGCAGTACAGAATTTTCAATCATTCCAAATTGTTGGAGTTGATTGTAGCTCTTGAAGGACAGAGATCTAGAGAGAGATCTATAAATCTGAGAGAGGTGTGGAAGAAAGGAGTTTCTTCAATTGTATTCCTTCTGTAAAGAGTTTAATACAAGTTTTTAGGGTGGTTTCTTGTATCTATGTTTCTTTGTCAATTCTGATTCTAGTTGCTTATATATCTGATTGATTTGCACATTTAATTACTTTCATAAGTGTAATCAAATTGTTGGTTGATCCCCAACAAGTGGTATCAGAGCTCAGGTTCACTAACAGGTGGTTCAAATCTGTGTAGTGTGTGTTGATTACAGGTTACTCACAGAGGTTTCTGTTTGAGTGGGAGAAGCAATGGCAGAGGAAAGCAAACTGAGAATGGAGAATTTCAATGGCAAGAACTATCAGCTATGGAGAATGCAGATAGAGGATTATCTGTATCAAAAGGACTTATACTTACCGTTAGGAGGGACTGCTAAGAAGCCCAAAGACATGGAGGATGAAGAAGGGGAATTTCTTAACAGAAAGGCTCTGGGGTCTATAGGACTGAGTCTTGCATCCACTATGATATATAATTTATCACAGGCAAAGTCTACGGTAGAGTTAATGTCTACTCTAGCAAATATGTATGAAAAACCCTCTGCTTCTAATAAGGTATATCTTATGAAGCAGCTATTTAATTTATAGATGCAAGAAGGTGGATCTGTTTCAAATCATCTTAATGATTTCCATGGGATTGTTAATCAATTAAATTTCATCAAAATAGTATTTGATGATGAAATTAAGGCTCTTTTAATTTTATGTTCTTTGCCTAAAAGCTGGCATAGCTTAGTAATGGCAGTAAGTAATATTGCTTCTGCTTCAAATATTCTAAATGTTGATGATGTTGTTAGTGTTATCTTGAATGAGGAAATCTATAGGAAAAGCACAGAAGAAGCATCAGGGAACGCTTTGAGTTTTGAGAGCAGAGGAAGGCAGAAAGAGAAGAGCAAGAAAGGGAGATCAAGATCTAAATCAAAGGTGAGAGGAAGATCCAAATCCAGAAATGGCAGGAGGCCACAATGTTGGAATTGTGGAAAGATAGTGCACATAAGCAAAGATTGTTGGACAAAGCCTAAGGAGGACAATCGGCACGAAGGAAAAGAAGAAGCAAAGGTTGCAGGTATTGCACAATATGCTTTAATATTCTCTTTGCATAATAATATAGAATCTTGGGTTTTAGATTCTGGTGCATCTTTTCATGCTACCTTTAATAGAGATTATTTTAGTGACTATATTCAGGGAGATTTTTGAATAGTGTATCTTGGGGATGATGAGCCTTGTAAGATATATGGCAAAGGTAAAGTGCAGTTGAAGATGCAGAATGGCAACACATGGGTGTTGAAAGACGTCATGCATGTTCCCAGCCTTAAGAGAAATTTTATTTTTGAAGGAAAGTTAGGGGATGAGGGTTGTATAGTAACTCTCACAACTGAATCTTGGAAGGTTACCAAGGGAGCACTTGTTATGGCCAGAGGTAAGAGAGTAGGTACTCTCTATTTGTGTAATTGTGTTACTGACATTTCTCCTTCTATATTATCTACTTCAGATGTAGATGCAAATTGCATCACAAGCTCAGCGACATGAGTGAGAAGGGGATGTCCATTCTTAAGTCAAGAGGTATGTTTCCAGATTTGAAAAGCATAGATCTAGAATTTTGTGAGCATTGTATTTTTGGAAAGCAGAGAAGAGTGAGTTTTCTCAAGACCGGGTCAACAAAGAAGAAGCATAAGTTGCAGCTTGTTCACATAGACGTGTGGGGACCAGCTCAGGTTGCCTCTATTGGTGGATCAAGGTACTATGTGTCTTTCGTAGATGATGCTACAAGAAAGGTATGGGTCGATTGTATTAAGAATAAATCTGATGTATTTGAGACTTTTAAGATTTGGAAGGCTATGGTTGAGAATGAAACAGGCAAAAGATTGAAGTGCCTGAGATCTGACAATGGTGGTGAGTTCTACAGCCACAAGTTCAATTGGTATGTTTATATGCATAGAATCCACAGACAAAGGATGGTTCCAAGGACACCTCAACACAATGGAGTTGCTGAAAGGATGAATAGAACAATACTAGAGCATGCAAGGTGTATGAGATTGCATGCTGGGTTGCCTTTAGAGTTTTGGGTAGAAGCCGTGGATACTGCAGTGTACCTGGTTAATAGAGGACCCTCTACAGCTCTGGATGGTGGAATTCCAGAAGAGGCATAGACAGGTAAAAAGGTAGATCTCTAATATCTTAAAGTTTTTGGTTGTGAATCCTTTGTGTACGTGGATAAGGAAAATAGAAAGAAGCTGGATGTTAAGTCTATGAGGTGCACGTTTATTGGCTATGGCTCTGATAATTTTGGTTTCAGATTTTGGAATCTAGGAACTAATAAGATAATTAGAAGTCGTGATGTTGTTTTCAATGAAAAAGTGATGTATACTGATCAGTTGAGGAAGCTGAATCAATCTGGGCAGAGCAATGGTGAACTATACGAGGTGACAGTACAAAAAGATCTCGCGAGAAAAAGAAATAATCACTTACAAGAAAACATAGAGACCGACGTCGATCAGGCAGGAACCAACGTCGGCACTATAGGAACCGATGTTGGCCATACAGACACCGACGTCGATAGGTCAGGGACTGAGGTCGGTCAGGTAGAATCGATGGTGGTCAGTTACAGGCCTGGAGTTGACCGAGGTCGGTCACTGTCAGAGAATTTGGGCGGACAGCGTGTTGTGGATGAGTCTCAGACGCCCATCAGGAGGTCAGACAGGGTAAGTAAACCTCCAATTTGATATTCCCCTTCGTTATTCTATTTTTTGCTTACTGATGGTGGAGAACCAGAGTGTTTTGAAAAAACAATACAAGTGGATACCAGGAAACATTGGGAGCTAGGCATGAATGAGGAGATAGATTTCTTGATGGAGAACCAAACGTGGGATTTGGTTGAGTTGCCAGCTGGTAAGAGAACACTGAAGAACAGATGTATCTACAGACTAAAAGAAGGTGAGAATGGTAAGATGAGATTTAAGGCCAGATTGGTTGTGAAAGGATTTGCATAGAAACTAGGTATTGACTTTGGTGAGATTTTCTCTCCTGTTGTTAAAATGACTTCTATACAGACTGTTTTATCTTTAGTTGCTATTGAGGATTTACATCTTGAGCAACTTGATGTTAAGACAACGTTTCTTCATGGATATTTGGATGAAGAAATCTATATGGATCAGCCGGAAAGATATGAGGTCAAAGGTAAGGAGAAGCTAGTGTGCGGACTAAAGAAAACCTTTTATGGTCTCAAGCAAGCCCCTAGACAGTGGTATTTAAGATTTGACAAGTTTATGACTGAGCATGGCTACAGTAGGTGTCAATCTGACCATTGTGTATATTTTAAGAGATTTGATAATGGTAGATATATTATTCTATTGTTGTATGTAGATGATATGATGGTTCCAAGATCACACATGCAGGATATCTCTGAGCTAAAGTTGAAATTAGCTCACACATTTGCTATGAAGGATTTGGGAGCAGCGAAGAAAATCCTTGGCATGAGCATTAAGAGAGACAAGAAAATTTGAAATTAGCTCATACGACAGGTATTGGAAGATGGTGAGTTGAAGCTGGAGAAGATCCATACAGATAAGAATCCTGCTGATATGCTAACTAAGCTAGTTACAAAGGAGAAGTTGAATCTTCATTCAACTTTCCTTGGTCTTCATGATTGAGTTGAAGATAATGGAGCTAGAAGATGTTGCTGTACAGGTACAGGTGTAGTTGTTTATCTCCAAGTGGGAGATTGTTAAGGTATGGAGCTAAAAGCTTCACCAAGGAGCGCATTTCCTAGTTTCAGGTTTATACAGTCACCGGCATCGATAAGGAGCGACCAATGTCAGTCAGTATCAGCTATAGAGATGCTGGCATCAGCAGAAGGTTGGCTGACGTCGGTCATAGGCAAGTAGTAGGAACCGTTGTCGGTCACCTGTGCATCTAGAGAGCTATTTTCATGGACAGAAGCAGGTGTTTGCATGGACGGATTAAGTCAGAGTCTTAGGTCTACGTCTCTATCTTTAGCAAGACTATTTTTAGAGCCCTTGTTTAAGTGGCTTAACTATTGGCTGTAATTGCATGCTCAAGTTTCCTAATTCTATATGTAGGATTATATTTTCTTAGCTTAGTAGTTTATTGTAGTGTAGATTATTGTATTGTAGAGAGCAGTACAGAATTGTGAATCATTCTAGATTGTTGGAGTTGATTGTAGCTCTTGAGGGAAAGATATCTAGAGAGAGATCTATACATCTGAGAGAGGTGTGGAGGAAAGGAGTTTCTTCAATTGTATTCCTTCTGTAAAGAGTTTAATACAAGTTTTCAGGGTGGTTTCTTGTATCTATGTTTCTTTGTCAATTCTGATTCTAGTTGCTTATTTACTTGATTGATTTTTTCATTTAATTGATTTCATAAGTGTAATCAAATTGTTGGTTGATCCCCAACAAATGGTATCAGAGCTCATGTTCACTAACAGGTGGTTCAGATCTGTGTAGTGTGTGTTGATTACAGGTTACTCACAGAGGTTTCTGTTTGAGTGGGAGAAGCAATGGCAGAGGAAAGCAAACTGAGAATGGAGAAGTTCAATGGCAAGAACTATCAGCTATGGAGAATGCAGATAGAGGATTATCTGTATCAAAAGGACTTATACTTACCGTTAGGAGGGACTGCTAAGAAGCCCAAAGACATGGAGGATGAAGAATGGGAAGTTCTTGACATAAAGGCTCTGGGGTCTATAAGACTGAGTCTTGCATCCACTGTGATATCTAATTTATCACAAGCAAAGTATACGATATATTTAATGTCTACTCTAGCATATATGTATGAAAAACCCTCTGCTTCTAATAAGGTATATCTTATGAAGCAGCTATTTAATTTACAGATGCAAGAAGGTGAATCTATTTCAAATCATCTTAATGATTTCCATTGGATTGTTAATCAATTAAATTTTGTCAAAATAGTATTTGATGATGAAATTAAGGCTCTTTTAATTTTATGTTCTTTGTCTGAAAGCTGGCATAGCTTAGTAATGGCAGTAAGTAATATTGCTTCTACTTTAAATATTCTAAAAGTTGATGATGTTTTTAGTGTTATCTTGAATGAGAAAATCCGCAGAAAAAGCACATAAGAAGCATCATGGAACGCTTTGATTTTTGAGAGGAGAGGAAGGCAAAAAGAGAAGAGCAAGAAAGGGAGATCAAGATCTAAATCAAAGGTGAGAGGAAGATCCAAATCCAGAAATGGCAGGAGGCCACAATGCTAGAATTGTGGAAAGATAGGGCACATAAGCAAAGATTGTTGGTCAAAGCCTAAGGAGGACAATCAACATGAAGGAAAAGAAGAAGCAAAGGTTGCAGGTATTGCAAAAGATGCTTTAATATTCTCTTTGCATAATAATATAGAATCTTGGGTTTTAGATTCTATTGCATCTTTTCATGCTACCCCCAATAGAGATTATTTTAGTGACTATATCCAGGGAGATTTTGGAATAGTGTATCTTGGGGATGATAAGCCTTGTAAGATAAATGGCAAAGGTAAAGTGCAGCTGAAGATGTAGAATGGCAACACATGGGTGTTGAAAGACGTCATGCATGTTCCCAGCCTTAAGAGAAATTTGATTTCTGCAGGAAAGTTAGGGGATGAGGGTTGTATAGTAACTCTCACAGCTGAATCTTGGAAGGTTACCAAGGGAGCACTTGTTATGGCCAGAGGTAAGAGAGTAGGTACTCTCTATTTATGTAATTGTGTTACTAACATTTCTCCTTCTGTATTATCTACTTCAGATGTAGATGCAAATTTGTGGCATCACAGGCTCGGCCACATGAGTGAGAAGGGGATGTCCATTCTTAAGTCAAGAGGTATGTTTCCAGATTTGAAAAGCACAGATCTAGAATTTTGTGAGCATTGTATTTTTTGGAAGCAGAGAAGAGTGAGTTTTCTCAAGACTGGGTCAACAAAGAAGAAGCATAAGTTGCAGCTTGTTCACACAGACATGTGGGGACCAGCTCAGGTTTCCTCTATTGGTGGATCAAGGTACTATGTGTCTTTCGTAGATGATGCTACAAGAAATTTATGGGTCTATTGTATTAAGAATAAATCTGATGTATTTGAGACTTTTAAGATTTAGAAGGCTATGGTTGAGAATGAAACAGGCAAGAGATTGAAGTGCCTGAGATCTGACAATGGTGGTGAGTTCTACAGCCACAAGTTCAATTGGTATGTTTATATGCATGGAATCTGTAGACAAAGGATGGTTCCAAGGACACCTCAGCAAAATGGAGTTGCTGAAAGGATGAACAAAACAATACTAGAGCGTGCAAGGTGTATGAGATTGCATGATGAGTTGCCTTTAGAGTTTTGGGTAGAAGCCATGGATATTGCAGTGTACCTGATTAATAGAGGACCCTCTATAGCTCTGGATGGTGGAATTCCAGAAGAGGCATGGATAGGTAAAAAGGTAGATCTCTCATATCTCAAAGCTTTTGGTTGTGAAGCCTTTGTGTACGTGGATAAGAAAAATAGAAAGAAACTGGATGCTAAGTCTATGAGGTGCACGTTTATTGGCTATGGCTCTGATGATTTTGGTTTTAGATTTTAGAATCTATGAACTAATAAGATAATTAGAAGTCGTGATGTTGTTTTGAATGAAAAAGTGATGTATAATGATCAACTGAGGAAGCTGAATCAATTTGGGCAGAGCAATGGTGAATTGGACGAGGTGACAGTCCAAAAAGAGCTCACAGGAAAAAGAAATAATCACTTATAGGAAAACACAGAGACCGACGTCGGTCAGGCAAGAACTGACATCAGCACTATAGCAACCGATGTCGGCCATATAGACACCGACATCGACAGGTCAGGGATCGAGGTCGGTCAAGTAAAACCGACAACGGTTAGTTACAGACCTGGAGTTGATCGAGGTCGGTCACTGTCAGAGAATTTGGGCAGACATCGTGTTATGGATGAGTCTCAGATGCCCATCAGGAGGTCAGATAGGGTAAGTAAACCTCCAATTCATTATTCACCTTTGTTATTCTATTTTTTGCTTACTGATGGTGGAGAACCAGAGTGTTTTGAAGAAGCAATACAGGTGGATAACAAGAAATAGTGGGAGCTAGGCATGAATGAGGAGATAGATTCCTTGATGGAGAACCAAACATGGGATTTGGTTGAGTTGCCAGCTGGTAAGAGAACACTGAAAAACAGATGGATCTACAGACTGATAGAAGGTGAGAATGGTAAGATGAGATTTAAGGCCAGATTGGTTTTGAAAGGATTTGCATAGATACCAGGTATTGACTTTGGTGAGATTTTCTCTCCTATTGTTAAAATGACTTCTATACGGACTGTTTTATCTTTAATTGCTATTGAGAATTTGCATCTTGAGCAACTTGATGTTAAGACAACATTTCTTCATGGAGATTTGGATGAAGAAATCTATATGGATTAGCCGGAAGGATATGAGGTGAAAGGTAAGGAGAAGCTAGTGTGCAGACTACAAAAAAGCTTGTATGGTCTCAAGGAAGCCCCTAGACAGTGGTATTTAAGATTTGACATGTTTATGACTGAGCATGGCTACAGTAGGTGTTAATCTGACCATTGTGTATATTTTAAGAGATTTGATAACGGTAGATATATTATTCTATTGTTGTATGCAGATGATATGCTGGTTTCAGGATCACACATGTAGGATATCTCTGAGCTAAAGTTGAAATTAGCTCACACATTTGCTATGAAGTATTTGGGAGCAGCGAAGAAAATCCTTAGCATGAGCATTAAGAGAGACAGGAAAAGTCACAGGTTGATTTTGTCTCAAGAGGATTATGTGAACAAGGTGTTAAAATGGTTTAATATGCAGGATGCAAAGCCGGTAAGCATGCCTATGGCTGGACATTTCAAGCTGAGTAGAGATCAAAGTCCAAATTCACATGATGAGGTAGAGTACATGAGTAGAGTTCCATATTCTTCTGCAGTAGGAAGTTTGATGTATGCAATGGTTTGTACTACACCAGATATTTCCCAAGAAGTGGGAGTTGTAAGTATATGGCCAATCCAGGAAAGGAACACTGGAAAGCAGTATAGTGGATCCTTAGATATCTGAAAGGGACAAGCAGTAGGCATTTGTGCTATGGCGGTTCAAATACTTCTCTACATGGTTATGTAGATTCAGATATGGCAGGTGATTTGGATGGCAGGAGGAGCACAACAGGATATGTTTTCACTATTGGTGGAACAGCGGTTAGCTGGATTTCTAAGATGCAGAAGGTTGTTGCCTTGTCAACTACAGAAGCAGAGTATATTGCAGCCATAGAAGCTAGCAAAGAAATGATATGGATGACACGGTTCATGGAAGAGCTTAGAAAGGAGCAAGAGAGTTGTAGGCTATATAGTGATAGTCAGAGTGTAATTCATTAGGCTAAGAATTCAGCCTTTCATTCTAGAACAAAGTATATACAGCTAAGGTATCACTTCATACGACAAGTATTGGAGGATGGTGAGTTAAAGCTGGAGAAGATCCATAGAGATAAGAATCTTGCTGATATGATAACTAAGCTGATTACAAAGGAGAAGTTGAATCTTCATTCAACTTTCCTTGGTCTTCATGATTGAGTTGAATATAGTGGAGCTAGAAGATGTTGCTGTACAGGTACAGGTGCAGCTGTTTATCTCCAAGTGGGAGATTGTTAAGGTATGGAGCTAAAAGCTTCACGAAGGAGCGCATTTCATAGTTTCAGGTTTACACAGTCACCGGCATTGGTCAGGAGCGACCGACATCGGTCAGTATCAATTACAGAGATGCCAACATCAGTAGAAGGTCGGCTGACGTCGGTCACAGGCAGGCAGCAGGAGCCGTTGTCGGTCACCTATGCTTCCAGAGAGCTATTTTCGTGGATAGAAGCAAGTGTTTGCATGGACAGATTCAGTTAGAGTCTTAAGTCTACGTCTCTATCTTTAGAAAGACTATTTTTAGAGCCCTTGTTTAAGTGGCTTAACTATTGGTTGTAATTGCATGCTCAAGTTTTCTAATTCTATATGAAGGATTAGATCTTCTTAGCTTAGTAGTGTATTGTAGTGTAGATTATTGTATTGTAGAGAGCAGTACAGAATTGTGAATCATTCCAGATTGTTGGAGTTGATTGTAGCTCTTGAAAGACAGAGATCTAGAGAGAGATCTATAAATCTGAGAGAGGTGTGGAAGAAAGGAGTTTCTTCAATTGTATTCCTTCTGTAAAGAGTTTAATACAAGTTTTTAGGGTGGTTTCTTGTATCTATGTTTCTTTGTCAATTCTGATTCTAGTTGCTTATCTATCTGATTGATTTCCACATTTAATTACTTTCATAAGTGTAATCAAATTGTTGGTTGATCCCCAACAAGTGGTTTCAGAGCTCAGGTTCAGTAACAGGTGGTTCAAATCTGTGTAGTGTGTGTTGATTACAGGTTACTCATAGAGGTTTCTGTTTGAGTGGGAGAAGCAATGGCAGAGAAAAGCAAACTGGGAATGGAGAGTTTCAATGGCAAGAACTATCAGCTATGGAGAACGCAGATAGAGGATTATCTGTATCAAAAGGACTTATACTTACTGTTAGGAGGGACTACTAAGAAGCCCAAAGACATGGAGGATGAAAAATGGGAATTTCTTAACAGAAAGGCTCTGGGGTCTATAGGACTGAGTCTTGCATCCACTGTGATATATAATTTATCACAGGCAAAGTCTACGGTAGAGTTAATGTCTACTCTAGCAAATATGTATGAAAAACCCTCTGCTTCTAATAAGGTATATCTTATGAAGCAGCTATTTAATTTACAGATGCAAGAAGGTGGATCTGTTTCAAATCATATTAATGATTTCCATGGGATTGTTAATCAATTAAATTTCATCAAAATACTATTTGATGATGAAATTAAGGCTCTTTTAATTTTATGTTCTTTGCCTGAAAGCTGGCATAGCTTAGTAATAGCAGTAAGTAATATTGCTTCTGCTTCAAATATTCTAAAAGTTGTTGATGTTGTTAGTGTTATCTTGAATGAGGAAATCTGTAGGAAAAGCACAGAAGAAGCATCAGGGAACGCTTTGAGTTTTGAGAGCAGAGGAAGGCAGAAAGAGAAGAGCAAGAAAGGGAGATCAAGATCTAAATCAAAGGTGAGAGGAAGATCCAAATCCAGAAATGGCAGGAGGCCACAATGTTGGAATTGTGGAAAGATAGTGCACATAAGCAAAGATTGTTGGACAAAGCCTAAGGAGGACAATCAGCACGAAGGAAAAGAAGAAGCAAAGGTTGCAGGTATTGCACAATATGCTTTAATATTCTCTTTGCATAATAATATAGAATCTTGGGTTTTAGATTCTGGTGCATCTTTTCATGCTACCCCTAATAGAGATTATTTTAGTGACTATATCCAGGGAGATTTTGGAATAGTGTATCTTGGGGATGATGAGCCTTGTAAGATATATGGCAAAGGTAAAGTGCAGTTAAAGATGCAGAATGGCAACACATGGGTGTTGAAAGACGTCATGCATGTTCCCAGCCTTAAGAGAAATTTGATTTTTGCAGGAAAGTTAGGGGATGAGGGTTGTATAATAACTCTCACAGCTGAATCTTGGAAGGTTACCAAGGGAGCACTTGTTATGGCCAGAGGTAAGAGAGTAGGTACTCTCTATTTGTGTAATTGTGTTACTGACATTTCTCCTTCTGTATTATCTACTTCAGATGTAGATGCAAATTGCATCACAGGCTCAGCCACATGAGTGAGAAGGGGATGTCCATTCTTAAGTCAAGAGGTATGTTTCCAGATTTGAAAAGCATAGATCTAGAATTTTGTGAGCATTGTATTTTTGGAAAGCAGATAAGAGTGAGTTTTCTCAAGACTGGGTCAACAAAGAAGAAGCATAAGTTGCAGCTTGTTCACATAGACGTGTGGGGACCAGCTCAGGTTGCCTTTATTGGTGGATCAAGGTACTATGTGTCTTTCGTAGATGATGCTACAAGAAAGGTATGGGTCGATTGTATTAAGAATAAATCTGATGTATTTGAGACTTTTAAGATTTGGAAGGCTATGGTTGAGTATGAAACAGGCAAAAGATTGAAGTGCCTGAGATCTGACAATGGTGGTGAGTTCTACAGCCACAAGTTCAATTGGTATTGTTATATGCATGGAATCCATAGATAAAGGATGGTTCCAAGGACACCTCAACATAATGGAGTTGCTGAAAGGATGAACAAAACAATACTAGAGCATGCAAGGTGTATGAGATTGCATGCTGGGTTGCCTTTAGAGTTTTGGGTAGAAGCCGTGGATACTGCAGTGTACCTGGTTAATAGAGGACCCTCTACAGCTCTGGATGGTGGAATTCCAGAAGAGGCATAGACAGGTAAAAAGGTAGATCTCTCATATCTCAAAGTTTTTGGTTGTGAAGCCTTTGTGTACGTGGATAAGGGAAATAGAAAGAAGCTGGATGTTAAGTCTATGAGGTGCACGTTTATTGGCTATCGCTCTGATAATTTTGGTTTCAGATTTTGGAACCTAGGAACTAATAAAATAATTAGAAGTCGTGATGTTGTTTTCAATGAAAAATAGATGTATACTGATCAGCTGAGGAAGCTGAATCAATCTGGGCAGAGCAATGGTGAACTATACGAGGTGACAGTCCAAAAAGATCTCACGAGAAAAAGAAATAATCACTTACAGAAAAACACAGAGACCGACGTCGATCAGGCATGAACCAACATCGGCACTATAGGAACCGATGTCGGCCATATACACATCGACGTCGATAGGTCAGGGACCGAGGTCGGTCAGGTAGAATCGACGGTGGTCAGTTACAGGCCTAGAGTTGACCGAGGTCGGTCACTATCAGAGAATTTGGGTGGACAGCGTGTTGTGGATGAGTCTCAAACGCCCATCAGGAGGTCAGACAGGGTAAGTAAACCTCCAATTCGATATTCCCCTTCGTTATTCTATTTTTTGCTTACTGATGGTGGAGAACCAGAGTGTTTTGAAGAAACAATACAAGTGGATACCAGGAAATAGTGGGAGCTAGGCATGAATGAGGAGATAGATTTCTTGATGGAGAACCAAACTTGGGATTCGGTTGAGTTGCCAGCTGGTAAGAGAAAACTGAAAAACAGATGTATCTACAGACTAAAAGAAGGTGAGAATGGTAAGATGATATTTAAGGCCAGATTGGTTGTGAAAGGATTTGCACAGAAACTAGGTATTGAATTTGGTGAGATTTTCTCTCCTGTTGTTAAAATGACTTCTATACAGACTGTTTTGTCTTTAGTTGCTATTGAGGATTTGCATCTTGAGCAACTTGATGTTAAGAAAACGTTTCTTCATGGATATTTGGATGAAGAAATCTATATGGATCAGCCGGAAGGATATGAGGTCAAAGGTAAGGAGAAGCTAGTGTGCGGACTAAAGAAAACCTTTTATGGTCTCAAGCAAGCCCCTAGACAGTGGTATTTAAGATTTGACAGGTTTATGACTGAGCATGGCTATAGTAGGTGTCAATCTGACCATTGTGTATATTTTAAGATATTTGATAACGGTAGATATATTATTCTATTGTTGTATGTAGATGATATGATGGTTCCAAGATCACACATGCAGGATATCTCTGAGCTAAAGTTGAAATTAGCTCACACATTTGCTATGAAGGATTTGGAAGCAACGAAGAAAATCCTTGGCATGAGCATTAAGAGAGACAGGAAAAGTTGAAATTAGCTCATACGACAGGTATTGGAAGATGGTGAGTTGAAGCTGGAGAAGATCCATACAGATAAGAATCCTGCTGATATGCTAACTAAGCCGGTTACAAAGGAGAAGTTGAATCTTCATTCAACTTTCCTTGGTCTTAATGATTGAGTTGAAGATAATGGAGCTAAAATATGTTGCTGTACAGGTACAGGTGCAGTTGTTTATCTCCAAGTGGGAGATTGTTAAGGTATGGAGCTAAAAGCTTCACCAAGGAGCGCATTTCATAGTTTCAGGTTTACACAGTCACCGGCATCGATAAGGAGCGACCAACGTCAGTCAGTATCAGCTATAGAGATGTCGGTGTCAGTAGAAGGTCGACTGACGTCGGTCACAGGCAGGCAGTAGGAACCGTTGTCGGTCACCTGTGCATCCAGAGAGCTATTTTCATGGACAGAAGCGAGTGTTTGCATGGACGGATTAAGTTAGAGTCTTAAGTCTGCGTCTCTATCTTTAGCAAGACTATTTTTAGAGCCCTTGTTTAAGTGGCTTAACTATTGGCTGTAATTGCATGCTCAAGTTTCCTAATTCTATATGTAGGATTATATCTTCTTAGCTTAGTAGTTTATTGTAGTGTAGATTATTGTATTGTAGAGAGCAGTACAGAATTGTGAATCATTCCAGATTGTTGGAGTTGATTGTAGCTCTTGAGGGAAAGATATCTAGAGAGAGATCTATATATCTGAGAGAGGTGTGGAGGAAAGGAGTTTCTTCAATTGTATTCCTTCTGTAAAGAGTTTAATACAAGTTTTCAGGGTGGTTTCTTGTATCTATGTTTCTTTGTCAATTCTGATTCTAGTTGCTTATTTATCTGATTGATTTTTGCATTTAATTGCTTTCATAAGTGTAATCAAATTGTTGGTTGATCCCCAACAAGTGGTATCAGAGCTCAGGTTCACTAACAGGTGGTTCAGATCTATGTGGTGTGTGTTGATTACAGGTTACTCATAGAGGTTTCTGTTTGAGTGGGAGAAGCAATGGCAGAGGAAAGCAAACTGAGAATGGAGAAGTTCAATGGCAAGAACTATTAGCTATGGAGAATGCAGATAGAGGATTATCTGTATCAAAAGGACTTATACTTACCGTTAGGAGGGACTGCTAAGAAGCCCAAAGACATGGAGGATGAAGAATGGGAAGTTCTTGACATAAAGGCTCTGGGGTCTATAAGACTGAGTCTTGTATCCATTGTGATATCTAATTTATCACAAGCAAAGTACACGGTATATTTAATGTCTACTCTAGCATATATGTATGAAAAACCCTCTGCTTCTAATAAGGTATATCTTATGAAGCAGCTATTTAATTTACAGATGCAAGAAGGTGGATCTATTTCAAATCATCTTAATGATTTCCATCGGATTGTTAATCAATTAAATTTTGTCAAAATAGTATTTGATGATGATATTAAGGCTCTTTTAATTTTATGTTCTTTGCTTGAAAGCTGGCATAGCTTAGTAATGGCAGTAAGTAATATTGCTTCTGCTTTAAATATTCTAAAAGTTGATGATGTTGTTAGTGTTATCTTGAATGAGAAAATCCGCAGGAAAAGCACATAAGAAGCATCATGGAACGCTTTGAGTTTTAAGAGTAGAGGAAGGAAAAAAGAGAAGAGAAAGAAAGGGAGATCAAGATCTAAATCAAAGGTGAGAGGAAGATCCAAATCCAGAAATGGCAGGAGGCCACAATGCTAGAATTGTGGAAAGATAGGGCACATAAGCAAAGATTGTTGGTCAAAGCCTAAGGAGGACAATCAGCACGAAGGAAAAGAAGAAGCAAAGGTTGCAGGTATTGCAAAAGATGCTTTAATATTCTCTTTGCATAATAATATAGAATCTTGGGTTTTAGATTCTGGTGCATCTTTTCATGCTACCCCCAATAGAGATTATTTTAGTGACTATATCCAGGGAGATTTTGGAATAGTGTATCTTGGGGATGATGAGCCTTGTAAGATAAATGGCAAAGGTAAAGTGCAGCTGAAGATGCAAAATGGCAACACATGGGTGTTGAAATACGTCATGCATGTTCCCAGCCTTAAGAGAAATTTGATTTCTACAGGAAAATTAGGGGATGAGGGTTGTATAGTAACTCTCACAGCTGAATCTTGGAAGGTTACCAAGGGAGCACTTGTTATGGCCAGAGGTAAGGGATTAGGTACTCTCTATTTGTGTGATTGTGTTACTAACATTTCTCCTTCTGTATTATCTACTTCAGATGTAGATGCAAATTTGTGGCATCACAGGCTCGGCCACATGCGTGAGAAGGGGATGCCCATTCTTAAGTCAAGAGGTATGTTTCTAGATTTGAAAAGCACAGATCTAGAATTTTGTGAGCATTGTATTTTTTGAAAGCAGAGAAGAGTGAGTTTTCTCAAGACCGGGTCAACAAAGAAGAAGCATAAGTTGCAGCTTGTTCACACAGACATGTGGGGACCAGCTCAGGTTGCCTCTATTGGTGGATCAAGGTACTATGTGTCTTTCATAGATGATGCTATAAGAAAGGTATGGGTCTATTGTATTAAGAATAAATCTGATGTATTTGAGAATTTTAAGATTTGGAAGGCTATGTTTGAGAATGAAACAGACAAGAAATTGAAGTGCCTGAGATCTGACAATGGTGGTGAGTTCTACAGCCACAAGTTCAATTGGTATGTTTATATGCATGGAATCTGCAGACAAAGGAAGGTTCCAAGGACACCTCAGGAAAATGGAGTTGCTGAAAGGATGAACAAAACAATACTAGAGCGTGCAAGGTGTATGAGATTGCATGCTGGGTTGCCTTTAGAGTTTTGGGCAGAAGCCATAGATATTGCAGTGTACCTGATTAACAGAGGACCCTCTATAGCTCTGGATGGTGGAATTCCAGAAGAGGCATGGACAGGTAAAAAGGTAGATCTCTCATATCTCAAAGTTTTTGGTTGTGAAGCCTTTGTGTACGTGGATAAGGAAAATAGAAAGAAGCTGGATGCTAAGTCTATGAGGTGCATGTTTATTGGCTATGGCTCTGATGATTTTGGTTTTAGATTTTGGAATCTAGGAACTAATAAGATAATTAGAAGTCGTGATGTTGTTTTGAATGAAAAAGTGATGTATACTGATCAGCTGAGGAAGCTGAATAAATCTGGGTAGAGCAATGGTGAATTGGATGAGGTGACAATCCAAAAAGAGCTCGCAGGAAAAAGAAATAATCACTTACAGGAAAACACAGAGAGCGACATCGGTCACGCAGGAACTGACGTCGGCACTACAGGAACCGATGTCGGCCATACAGACACTGACATCGACAGGTCAAGGACCGAGGTCAGTCAGGTAGAACAGACAGCGGTCAGTTACAGGCCTGGAGTTGACCAAGCTCAGTCAATATTAGAGAATTTGGGTGGACTGCGTGTTGTGGATGAGTCTCAGATGCTCATCAGGAGGTCAGACAGGGTAAGTAAACCTCCAATTCGATATTCCCCTTCGTTATTCTATTTGTTGCTTACTGATGGTGGAGAACTAGAGTGTTTTGAAGAAGCAATACAGGTGGATACCAGGAAATAGTGGGAGCTAGGCATGAATGAGGATATAGATTCCTTGATGGAGAACCAAACATGGGATTTGGTTGAGTTGCCAGCTGGTAAGAGAACACTGAAG
Organism: Torreya grandis; assembly: GCA_037957365.1. Taxonomy (NCBI): domain Eukaryota; kingdom Viridiplantae; phylum Streptophyta; class Pinopsida; order Cupressales; family Taxaceae; genus Torreya; species Torreya grandis. Next base: position 3,574,907 of record JARHVA010000415.1, read on the forward strand.
AACATATGGATCTACAGACTAAAAGAAGGTGAGAATGGTAAGATGAGATTTAAGGCCAGATTGGTTGTGAAAGGATTTGCACAGAAACCAGGTATTGACTTTGGTGAGATTTTCTCTTCTGTTGTTAAAATGACTTCTATACGGACTGTTTTGTCTTTATTTGCTATTGAGGATTTGCATCTTGAGCACCTTGATGTTAAGACAACATTTCTTCATGGAGATTTGGATGAAGAAATCTATATGGATCAGCTGGAAGGATATGAGGTGAAAGGTAAGGAGAAGCTAGTGTGCAAACTAAAGAAAAGCTTGTATGGTCTCAAGCAAGCCCCTAGACAGTGGTATTTAATATTTGACAGGTTTATGACTGAGCATGGCTATAGTAGGTGTCAATCTGACCATTGTGTATATTTTAAGATATTTGATAACAGTAGATATATTATTCTATTGTTGTATGTAGATGATATGCTGGTTGCAGGATCACACATGCAGGATATCTCTGAGCTAAGTTTGAAATTAGCTCACACATTTTCTATGAAGGATTTGGGAGCAACGAAGAAAATCCTTGGAATGAACATTAAGAGAGACAGGAAAAGTCACAGGTTGATTTTGTCTCAAGAGGATTATGTGAACAAGGTGTTGAAACGGTTTAATATGCAGGATGCAAAGCCGGTAAGCACGCCTATGGCTAGACATTTCAAGCTGAGTAGAGATCAGAGTCCAAATTCACATGATGAGGTAGAGTACATGAGTAGAGTTCCATATTCTTCCGCAGTAGGGAGTTTGATGTATGCAATGGTTTGTACTAGACCAGATATTGCCCAAGCAGTGGGAGTTGTAAGTAAGTATATGGCCAATCCAGGAAAGAAACACTGGAAAGCAGTATAGTGGATCCTTAGATATCTTAAAGGGACAAGCAGTAGGCATTTGTGCTATGGTGGTTCAAATACTTCTCTACATGGTTATGTAGATTCAGATATGGCAGGTGATTTGGATGGCAGGAGGAGCACAACAGGATATGTTTTCACTGTTGGTGGAAGGGCGGTTAGCTGGATTTCTATGTTGCAGAAGGTTGTTGCCTTGTCAACTACAGAAGCAGAGTATATTGCAACCACAGAAGCTAGCAAAGAAATGATATGGATGACACGATTCATGGAAGAGCTTGGAAAGGAGCAAGAGAGTTGTAGGCTATATAGTGATAGTCAGAGTGCAATTCATTTGGCTAAGAATTTGGCCTTTCATTCTAGAATAAAGCATATACAGCTAAGGTATCACTTCATACGACAGGTATTGGAAGATGGTGAGTTGAAGCTGGAGAAGATCCATACAGATAAGAATCCTATTGATATGCTAACTAAGCCGGTTACAAAGGAGAAGTTGAATCTTCATTCAACTTTCCTTGGTCTTCATGATTGAGTTGAAGATAGTGGAGCTAGAAGATGTTGTTGTACAGGTACAGGTGCAGCTTTTTATCTCCAAGTGGGAGATTGTTAAGGTATGGAGCTAAAAGCTTCACCAAGGAGCACATTTCATAGTTTCAGGTTTACACAGTCACCGGCATCGGTCAGTATCAGTTACAGAGATGCCGACGTCAGCAGAAGGTCAACCAACGTCGGTCACAGGCAGGCAACAGGAACCGTTGTCTTTCACCTGTGCGTCCAGAGAGCTATTTTCGTAGACAGAAGCAAGTGTTTGCATGGACGGATTAAGTCAGAGTCTTAAGTCCGCATCTCTATCTTTAGCAAGACTGTTTTTAGAGCTCTTGTTTAAGTGGCTTAACTATTGGTTGTAATTGCATGCTCAAGTTTCCTAATTCTATATGTAGGATTAGATCTTCTTAGCTTAGTAGTGTATTGTAGTGTAGATTATTGTATTGTAGAGAGCAGTACAAAATTGTGAATCATTGCAGATTGTTGGAGTTGATTGTAGCTCTTGAGGAAAAGAGATCTATACATCTGAGAGAGCTGTGGAAGAAAGAAGTTTCTTCAATTTTATTCCTTCTGTAAATAGTTTAATACAAGTTTTCAGGGTGGTTTCTTGTATCTATGTTTCTTTGTCAATTCTGATTCTAGTTGCTTATCTATCTGATTGATTTCTGAATTTAATTGCTTTCATAAGTGTAATCAAATTGTTGGTTGATCCCCAACATTTCTTAGGGTCAATAAGAGTTGAAAAAATATTATCAAACCTTATATATCATACAAAAATAAAATATGTATTGATTCCATCAATGATTAAAAATTTCAAAGTCAATATGTTGAGGAGCCAACATATTATACCCCAGACGAAAAGAATAATGAATAAAAGGCATAGCTGTAGGCCACTACCAATCTTTACTTCAGGGTATAAAGGAAATAACACCAACTAATAAAATAATATTTATTTCAAACTTTAATTAAAAACAACAATTATAAATGGAAGGGTTAGTTTTTAATTATTTTATTAATTTCAAATTTTATCTTAAACGATATTTAAATATTATTACCCTTTACATATCTAATATAAAAAAATAACATAAAATATAAAATATAAATAAATTAATATAAAGATTTAGTTAAGTTTTAAACATTAAAACAAAGTATAACTCACAATTTTTTAATAGTGTTATTTGAAAAATGAGTATTATTTAATCTTGTCTATAGATATTTTTAATATTTGAGTATACACCAACCAAATACTTAGATATGATTATTTTGAAAATATTTTAATAAATTTTATTATATAATAAATTATTAAATTGCGCTCATAGATATAGTGAAAAGTGTTATTTATTAGTTATAGTGCATGGAATATATGATAAAAAAATCACATCCATTCATGTATCAACAATCTAAGCAAGCTTGGGCATAATAAATTACTCAAAAAATCATTTACCTTGAAGGCTATGGACACAGTTAAATACAAGTATAAACTTTTATTATATTTTTATTATTATTTTTAAATAATTAAATTAATCTTAATTAAATATTACTATATTTGTATTATTATTTATCATAAATTAAATTAATTTTAATATAATTTAATGATATTTATAACTTATTCATTTATAATTTTAGTTTTCTTTTCAATCTTACCTTTTAGACATTATACACTATTCAAAATATTATTACTTATGAATATACACTAATATTAAAATGATATTATCATTTATCACAATTTTAATTAAAATTAATTAATATAATTTGAAATTATTTATAATGTATTTATTTATAGTGAGAATATATATTAATATTAAATTTATATTATAATTTAAAATTATTCATTATTTAATTTTCCAAATGAGCAACATGTGGTGTGCAATTCCGCTTAAAAATTGTTACGTCTTGAATATTTACAGACATAACTTATTTAAGAGAGATACATACAATTTGATTACACTTATGGGAAACACTTATTACGTAAAATTGTTAGTGTGTTTATATTTTGATAAATAACACTAAGATCATAATGTGACAGTTGAATTAACTTTTTAAAGAAAACGTAGTATTCATTCAAAATTAATTGTACAGAGCATCTAGAGGGAAACACAAATTCAAATTGAAATCTCTTGCTTGCTCTCGACGTAACGATCACGTGAAGCGAGACAATTCCTCTCTTTCTTCCTTTTCTGACTCTAATGCCGCTGCATCTACAAATGAAAATGGTTTTGTGGGCATGCTGAAGAGTTAGTGGTCATCCATTCTGAGTAGGAGCAGTCCTTGTATGGTCTATCCCTCAGCAAAGTGATGGTGGCTCCTAGTTTGGATGGAGTCTCAGGTTTGCATAGGGGTTTTCGGAGTAGAGTAGGTGTTACAGTGACGACCCTTCTAGATCCACGACCATCATCCCTGTATATGTACAGGATATTGATGGAAATAACTTAGAAACCTCTGCTCCAGCTGGTCCCTCTCATTCAGACCTAGAGGTAGTCCCCGACTAAGGATCCCATATGCTTCCCCCCTCCCATGCTATTTCCTACGCGACTATAGTGGTGGCGTCCCTCCCTGGCATCTATGTGGATCCTGAGCCTGAGTCCAGGTGGGTGTTCGCTGACTGCAGAAATGTCAATAATCCTAAACATGAATGCTTGGAATTTTTCAAGGCTCATCTCCCCTCTTCGTCTTCTCGTACCTTAGTTCTTTTTCCCCACTTTGTTAATTCTCCCTTGCCTGGAATACTGGATGTTGGGGACATATAATCTGAGGCTTCAGTCTCGCCTTCTTCTTTTCCTCGTTTTTGTTTGTCGGATACCCCGAATCATTTTTCGGGAAGCTACTAAATTGGTCATCCATGACTCTTCGATCGAGGATATTGAAGCAGATTTGGGCCACAAATCCATGTTTTTCAAATGCGTGGGATCCCATCCTTTATCCGACTAGATTTCCCATTGGGCATTATCTACTTGGAGCTCTATTACTACTCCTTCCTTATCTAGGATCAGCGCCAACTTTTCTCATGTTCTCTTTCAGAGAGAATTCATTTGGTCATTTGGGCCTTGGTTTTATCATAACTCTGGGTTCTTCTTGTGCCTTTGGAATCTCTTCTTCGATCATGTAAAGATGAATATCATTTAAACTCGCATTTGGATCAGATTATATCATATGTTGCCTATCTTGAGGAAGGAGGAGCTTATTAATAACCTAGTTAATAAAGTGGGTTCTTTTGTGAAAATCAACAGTAGCTCGTTGGATGGAAGATTTATGAGAGTTTACGCCCTCATCGATATTTCCAAACTTCTTTTTCATTCATTTATTTTGACCTCTCCTAGAGGTAAGAGGACCTAATTTATCAACTACAAAGGCCTTTCATTTTATTGCTTCTGGTGTGACCCCCTGGGTCACAAGGTGGCTTCATGCTTTTCAGTGGTCTATTTATTTCCGTCTTCCTCTTGTCAGATGCTCCAGAGGAAGTATGAGGGTCCTTCTTACCAGTGCTTTTGGTGGTGCAACCATGGGATTTTATGCCAGTCTTCAGTGTCTCCTCTTTTGCCTCCCCTATTTGTAGAGCCCCCCTACCCTACCTATATTGATCCCTCTCCACTAGGAAAACTTTAAGTGGCCTATTAAAAAAATACCTTGGAGGTTTTCACGTAAATCAGTTTCGAAATGGTGGTGAATTAGTTTGGAAAGTGATTAATTGTGTAGAAAAATCAAGTGATGGAATAGGGTGAATCAAGGTTTTATGCAAAAAAAAATTCTTAAACATAAATATTATTACATATTTTGATTCATATTAAAAATTTATGCAATTTTAAAAAAGAATCATCATAATCTGAGTCTATATGCAAAAGTTACAGTCTCTGGAAGCTAGTGATTTGACATTGCACTTGCAAACAACCATCTACAAGTGCAAAGTTAACTAACCAACTTCTCGAGGCCATAACTTTTGCATACAAACATAGATTGTATTGATTTTTTTTGACTTTACATAATGTTTCGAGAGGAATCAAAATATGCAATAATATTCAAGTTTTGAGTTTTTTATGTCCTTTTAGGTTACATATGATTAACATCAAAATTTAGATGGTCGTCTGCATATTTAGATGGTTACTTGCATATGTAGATAGACTCCAACATATGCAAACCACTATCTACATGTGCAATGTTAACTCACTAGCTTTAGATGGTTAACTGGAGATGTAGATGGTTAACACTATATGTAGGTGCTAGAATAACATGTAAGGTGAATGCACCCAAATTACCTTTTGAGATATAGGTGAAAAACATTATATGAATGCAATTTATTTTAAATAGTAGGCAATTTGACCCTAATAAGTAACTTACATCCTAAAAAATTAGGTGATTCCACATTGTTCAAAAATCCAAAAAAATTCCAAATACAGATAAATTTATAAAACTTGAATATTCATGAATTAAAAAAAAAATGCCACTACAATTTTTCCTACTCTCCAATACTTATTTATACCCTTTTTCGTCACCCCTTGCTTCAAATATATGAATTATTAGTCTCTCCCTTGTGCTTGTTGGTAAAACCAAAGTTGATGTGGGCACCACTCAAAGGAAGAAAGACAGACGTCCTAAGGTGGAGATATTGAGAACTAAGGCTAAAGATTTGGTGTGAAATAGATCTCAATGGACAATGAAGGATCTCCTTTCAAGGTGTGATAGAAGACAGGGCCCAGTTTGTGGTTGAGAGTTGAAACACTCTTGTTTGGACCCCTCTACGATGGTTTATGCTCTAGCTTTGGATTTATTATTAAATTTGGTCCTTTGTTCCCTACTGGCAGAACTTTTGCATCTTGAAGTTTCTCTTTAAATTTTGATGGATTTCTTTTACCCTAGTAGGTGGTGTCTTGATGGTTATGGATTTCATTATTATTTTCACTTTCTATTTATTGTGAGGACTGGGCGCTTGGTTATGCAAATGTTACAAAAGTTGAGTGTGTTATTTGTTTACTAGATGATATAAAATTTAAAAAAATTAAAATTCATTCTTATTTACTTTTTTTAGATAATGTGAATGTTACAAAAATTGAAAATGCTTCTCTTTTTCTCTCTATAGGCAATGTATATGTAGCAAAATTGAAATGTGATTATGATTTTCTCTCTCTAAAAGCAAAAATATTATTCCCTCTCTATAGAAACACAAATAGATGCACATAAACATAGTATTTATTTATCTCCTTAAAAAATATGTAAAAATTAATTTATACATAATTTTTTTGTGAAATTCAAAATGATATAATATATTCTTTAAAAAAATCATGTGATATGAATAATATTAAATGCAACATTTCTCAATTATGTAATGATATGGACTTATAATGCAATGTTAATAGTGATAATTCCATTATTCTTATGTTTCAAGTAGATGGAAAATTACAACCCTTAAGGGCACCTAACCAACCCACAACTATTCTTCTTTGACATATTTTATCTATGATGAATGTTATAGAATACCTTCAAAGCAAGTGTGTAATCTTAATTTCTAATTATTATCATGTCATGCTAATATTAAATATAAAATCATTCAAGATCAGCCTATTACATGCAATGTATTATAATATCCTTATCCAATAGAGCTTGTCGTGCTTGTGTTTATTTTATTTGATGGTCATGGAGACCCTGCCAGCTATTTAATAAAACATGTGTTCTTTTGGTCATTGGGCCAAATATGGATGCACATTATTAAAGGATTTCTATAGGATATTAACATGAGATGCCTATGATTGGTTTTATAGTATTCCTAATGGTTATTTACCTAGTTTCAATAAGTTAGAAGACATATTCTTATAAGATTATCATAAGCATGAAATTCCTAAATTAACATTGGGACATTTAAAAAGTTTAAATAAAGGTGATGATTAATCTATTATAGATTATACTATCAAATTAAAGTAATGATTTACAATCTTTGACATATATATCTTAAAATTTGGAAATATAATTCATATTCAATAAAGATATATTTTTTCAACTAAAAGAAAGAGCATTGCATAATTACATTTATGTCAATGGTTTATATATGGATGTGTGTCGATACATATGTAATTTATTTATAAATAATGAATGTAAGGAAATAAATACTACTTAACATATATAATCAACATCATTTTATCCAAAGGAAAAATTATTATCGAATATGCTTACAAAGGAAA